>JAEBDU010000051.1:79059-412535 GCA_016802625.1 Heliconius numata | reverse complement strand
CCCCGTTTGAAATTTACTTCATACTAGAAGGAAAATGCAAACTGAATCGGTATAGTTTGTGCTTCGTTTCTCTATCACCTTACAGGCACCAAGTGTAGTAAAGACGGGCTTATTGTTGCTATCGGTACATATCTACCCATAGCAACAATATATTTGTATATTGATGTTATATAGCCGATTGAGGGCAGTCGTGGCGTAGAGTCAGAAGCGTAATATTTTCCTCGCTCTGTGCGCGTGCTACACAACGCGTAATGCCTCCAGAATTCAGCGGAAAGTGTGGAATCGTAGTGTTCTAATGGGAACCATGTGTCTTAACACTAGGTTCTCAGGTTACTTCTACCTAATCTGCTGTGTTCGGGATACGTCGTAAAGCAGTAAAAAAAACAATTTAAACATAAACAAACATTTCCCAGAAAATCGAACCTACAACCAACATTATAAAATAGCCATACAAATTCTTCATATATAGACCAGATCATTCTTCATAATCACAAGCATAGCATAATAATAAGTTAACGCATATTGTTGCAGGTATGTGAGATGCAATTTCATAGTAAGTATATAAGCCACTTGAAGGGTTATCAATCATATGTCTCATTTTCTATAGACGTTGTAATAAAAAACGTACAAACTTTAATTTTATCCAACAGTTTTATATTAAAAATTGTTTTAATAATGCTCTAGTGAATAGTTTTTTTTAGCGTATTGATATTTTGTATGTAATATTATATGAGGAGTCGTGGAGCAGGACACAGGCGTATGATTGTAAACGTAACGGACTGTGGGTTCGGTTGCCATTAGCGAAAAATTAAGTATTTAATATCTTATTTTCCTCGCTCTGGTATCGAAGCAAAGCCCGGCGTTGAGGTTCCCCACTCAATTCCGCCACGCAGTGCCTCAAGAATTCGACAGAAAAGTGGAAAATGGCAGTGCCTTAATGGGAACGGAATTTCTTAACACTTGGTCCCCAATTACTCTTTGACTTCGAATATCTGTCGATTGCAAAGGCAGCTATAATAACAGAAATAAACCAAAATCTCTGTTAAAAACTGGCGACAACTCACGACGTGAATTAGAATCCAAGACCTTCGTCTTTAATTAATCAAGCCAATACTAAAGCGTAGGTACACCTACGTACTTTCACTCCTTAACCGGAAAATCATGTCCTTACGTTTAATTAGAGAGATAATGAATACCATCTGGGGCATCCGCGGTCTAATTAACGGGGGCAGGTATGCGATTGTAGCTGAGAGTGACTGTGCTCATGTATTTTGAACACGATTCGCAGTTTTTTTGCAGTTATTTCGTGTTTGAATGGCCTATTTGTTGTTATTATTAGATAGGTGCTAAGTCGTAGATAGCAGGTTCGATTATTATGGAGCAGATTTGTGCTTAGACTTATATAAGTTAAGGTAGAATTCACTTATCAGTAAGAATTATGAAACATAACATATATACAATATCTACTTACTTCCTACTCTTATATTATAATCTATATATATACGTTAGCATAACGCACTTATTAGCGTCGCGTCATATTACGGGTGCATCCTATAGGTGCTGGGTCGTGGATCAGATACTTACACCCAGCGCCATCTATCGTCCCTCCTCCGATCTAAACAACGAGTCGATCTTACGATAAATCGCCCTCTTTCCCTCACCGCTTGTTAGTACATATAATTAATGACCTCCGTAGCTGTTTCCGCACAGGCTATTATGATTTTCTATAAAATGGCCGTTGCAAATGCATTGAACCTTTGATAAATGCTTGTAAACTAAGTAGGTAATTGACAGGTGAGTGGGGTACGGTAAGTAACTAGCTCGGTTATATTGGGCTTATGCGATGGTGAATGGTGGTATCTGATCTTTATTATTATACAACTTTTAGTGATCAGACACTCCGTTCTCGGTTTTCTACTTCAAAAGAGATATTTTATTTTGAATTCAATGGGTTACATCGACATGACTAATGTCATGCTATATAATCTTTTGCCTTTTTCTAGACAAATGGGCTATCCTATATAAAAATAAATAATTATTTAATTCCAATCAGTTGTTCTTGAGATCAGTGCATTCAACCAAACAAACTAATCAACTTTATTACATTAGTACAGACTACAGACGTATATTCTTAATTTTACAACTTTCCTTATTTTACAGGCTGTATGTCCAATTTCCACTCGAGGAAGGGAAATATTTACTATTACTCGTCCTGGTGACGAGGCAAAGCGCGGCATTAAGCTCTGCTACATGCAATGCATCCAGAATTTAACGGAAAGTGGAGAAAGGAAATCATTGGAACGGAGTGTCTTAACACTAGGTTCCCAGGTTTCCTCTAACTAACCTGCAATGTTTAGCTATAATTTCTAGAAACCACACTTTATATAGTTAGTGCTAGAGCTGTCGCAAGCAGAACGAGGTAAAGCGAAGACATTCATTTCGCTTATCAAATTAATAATCTGGTATTAGGTTTCCAGTATTAAGTAACACGTTTATTGAGATTATTTACGCTCTATACTGTAAAGTTGCTAAATTAACATCAAGTTTAATAATTCTTTTATGATTCTGTGTCGAGTTAAATCTTTATTTAGTGTTTTAAATAAAAATATAAAAATTTAATTCGTAGCAGGATTCGAACCTGTGCCCTCTTGCAAATATTTTTCTGTCATTGATGTGGAATAAATAGCGTATTGTAATTAAATAATATCTTTACTCTCAAAGAATGTCACCTTAGAGATTACGTTCTCTAGTACCGCTCTTTATTGTCAAATAGGTACCTATATAAGTTTTTGTTTCACACTGTATTCCGCATGTAACAGAGTAGACAGAGACAACCTGGGATCCTAGTGTTAAGACACTCCGTTCAACTGAACACCGCGCTATGTGTATTTACCAGACCGAAGAAATAAAAAAAATCCAGTCCAGTCAGTGGGAATCGAGACCACGACAGCCCCGATAATCGATTAACGATAAGTAAATTCTAAAGGCACGCCTCAGCCCTGGTGGTTCAGCACCATAAGTCCATAAGGTACGTTTTTGTCCTCAGCCTGCCATAAATTATTCCAAATCGGTCCACATTACATATTCAGAGGTTAGAATGGTGTATTCTAAAACATCGTTCTGCCCGATCGTATATCAATCGCTTCGATAGCGTCTCGCGTTCGGTTCGGGGAAACGCTACTTGGTGCTGGCGGTTTGTGTTATACGGACACACGGACAACAGGTTAAATATGCTTTAAGTAAATCATCTACTCTATATAATACATGATGTTATTAACCAGTTGTTGTAGGTTTGATTCTCACTCGGGGAAACTATATTATCTTTAAAATATTATGAATCTTCATTTATAAATCACATATTTACTACTACTCACTCATCATTCGTTTCGCCATTTGAGCCATACAGTTTCGCCACTCAACATCCATTAAGAGTGAAAGAGCGCCAAGCAGGATCTTTATGTTTCTACGTGTTCCTCCAGTATAGGATACGGTGTTCCAGAAGGTTAATCGAAGCCTCCTCCTGCCTCCTTTCGTCACTCATCACATATTATGAATATATTTTGAATAAATAAAACCATTATATAAAAGACGTGACTCTCTATTCACAACATGTATGTATGGGCATCCCATCATTTCCAGCCACCCGCCGATAAACAATAAATTTGAATTAACTTCACAAACTTATTATGAACGTAACTTAGAATGATATAATATGAACATAGCGATAAATTCCTTCGAGACATCGGAATCTATGACGGTTCGAGACAGGTAAGGAACGATTCGATCGTAAAATTAAATTAGATTTTTTTAAGGCTATTTTGCTTTTTTAGCTTGTTTCTGGGGTGGTGGGTGATAATCTTAGTTTATGTACGATTTGACATGATAAGTGAGTGTTTTTGGACTATTTAGTTTTATTGTGGTAATTAAAGTTGTGATTTATGTATGTCCTACTCATCAGATGGGTGTACATATTGGTTTTGATTATAACAGTTATTCTTTTATATTGGAATTATTATAAAGATTTTTTTCACTTTATAACACCAGATGCAGCTTTAAATTCCACCATTCACTTAGAATTATTCCAAAACTAGCTAGTAAGCTGAGCACAGTCGTTACACAATTTTTTCTCTGCCTAGCTTTATAGCGAAAAGTTTTTTTAGCTATACCTAAAAATATCCTCGTGATGAGTCAGAACTATTAATATAACATATCTAGACCACTATGATGTCCACTGTGGTCGCCATATGAATAGATTACCCATCTATATCGTACTAACATACAATCAACTTGGAACAGGTGTTTCTTACACTCTGAGTGACAATGCTGGTGTGTTTCTCTGTGTTCATACGTGTGACTCATAGGTCGCGGGTTTGTTGTACTATGAAAATCTTTATAGAAATAGAAAGCAATTTTGAACTGTCCATCCACATATAATTTGTCTAAATTAGTGTTTGTTGATGTGCTCGTTGTTTTTCATAGATCTTTAAATAGGATGAAAGAATATCATGTTATATTGTCTTTTTGTTAATAGTCTCGAGCTAATGCAAATTATTACATGTTTATTTAATTAAATGTTATTGAAAATATTATTAATAAACATATTCAGAGAGAATAGAGGCTGCTCTGACGCAGGGGCACAAGCGTGCGATAGTTATGGGTTCGATTCCCATTCGGGCGAACGAAATGTTTAATATTTTACAAAGCAAAACGATCGTTCAGTTTCACCAGTGCCTGGAGAGTTCGGCGAAAAAAGTTAATTTCTGTTACGCACAAACTATAAATTGTACTATACCAAAAAGCCGCCCGATAAACATTAAAAACAAATCCTGAATTCTATACGAACTAATATAACCTCTATAATGTCAGTTCACACGAACAACAAAACCGCGCGTTTATTACAGACGGAACATCCCAAGTCGTATCAAATAGTAATCATAACAGAGCTCTCCGCGCTAAAGTATGACTTGAGAGCGTTATGCGTCCTGAAATATTCTTGTAGCTACTTGCGAGAGCTGGCTGAAACATTTATAGGGTTAGGAGTGATTAAATATTAGGTGTGTTCATGTGTTAATTAAGCTTTGTTGCAGTACTTTGGATTCTTTAGTTATATATAAGTAATTTAGGGATATATATTGTTGGTTCATTCAATTCTGCAGCTTCTACCCAAATATAGGCAGGTTTTTGTATAATTTAATTGAAAAATATGTGACTACTTATACGAGCTAACTGAAATATTTATAGGGTTAAGATTGGCAAAATAAAGCTGCTTTGTAGTACTGTATTTAGACCTTAATTTTTAGATTTAGGTTGTCTAAGAGGATGAAGTGTTAATGTTTTCTATTTTGATTTTGGTGGTTGTTTCAGTTTCTTCCTGTATTCCGCATGTATGTTAGTAGGCAGTGAGCCTACCGTCAAAATACTTTGTTCTGCCTAAATTCGAGACATTACATTGGTAAATTCAACGCCGGCCATTGTCTATCAGATCGGAGAAGTGAGAATAATTTTCCCGAGTAGCCAGAATTACGACATTCTTTTTTGTTGTTATAATAAAATTAAAACAAAGCTATTTTATGTATGTGTAAACAGGTGAAAAAAAGGTAATATTACAAAAAAATCTTAAACCATCAACAACTCTACAAAGTTTTTGTCTCGTTAAATAATTAAAACAAATTTTATTTTACCATTCTAAATTAGCAGTCGAAGGGTTAACATAAACATGTCCTTAACTCTTCTGTCATTTTGACTTTGACAGCTACAACAGACTACAAATGCAATTCAGCCATAATGTACTGTATTCTTGAGCTTTAAGGGCCAAAGTAAATACTATAGTAGTAGAATATATTGTGAAAGGCGTATAACATCTGTCATTCTTTAACAGAATTGATGCTAGTACGGACAGTGAAAAACGCGGAATCGCCGACCGGCGTATTTTTAGTATACAGCTGTTTGTAAATATCAAACTAACGCACATTAGGTGCGGATCGGTAGTGTACGTGTGACAATGCTATTTTAGGGTTCACTTGTATTGAGTGAATGATGAAGGTCGATTCGAGTGTATGTTTAGATTTTTTAATCGGTATGTTAAAATGTTTAAAAAAATGGGGGGTAATTGGGGATAGGCGTGCTTAATAACTGCTCTGCTAGTTGGGCAAAAGCGTGATTTTTTGTAAGTTTTATAGGGACTGTTCATGAATGGACATGTTCTGAATGATCTTTAAAATAGATTATGTATATGTAATAATAATTTATCAAAAAGTGCTATTATAAAAATCTATAAAATTGGTAAAATTAGATAAAAAATAATAATTAAAAAGTAAAAAATAAATAGTATTTGAAGCCATATCGTTCATAAACGAATCATAGTACTAAGATATAAAATAACCTTTTTGCATACACACTCATTGCAGCACAAAATAAGTGAATTCTAAATATACCTGACAATATCAAGGTTCCTTATCGCTGCAGAATGTGAGACAAATTCCTCGGCCGCTGCAAATTATTGACTCGGTCGATGCATAGACAGTTATTAGTTTTAGGGCATTAAGTGTAGATGCAGTGGATTACTTTAGTTGAATAAAAATGCTGATTAAATTTCTTCGATATCAACTTAATTATAGGTAAAACTTTAAAGCTTTAAATAATAATCTTTATAGGAGAGAGAACTCTTTTAATTGCACGATATACGGCAAGATAGCAGAGGGAAGTATTTTTCACTTTCCGCCTAATTTTAGAAAAAAGTGGCGCTTTGTCTTGTTAGCACAGAAAGGGACATCACTATTACATCCCTCGAATGAGTTTTGAACCTACAACCGCCACGTTTACATTCAAACTCCGACCAATGATAATATTATATATTTATTACATAACAAAAATAAACAGCTAATCTAACTCACGATTCCCTTAATCTCGTACAAAACAAAGACGCATATAACATAAAATAACATAACGTAGAACATCAGTAAATCATAAAAAAAAATGAAACAGACCTAAAAGGTCTAAAAGGAAGAAATGGCTCGGAATGTAATGTAAATGTATAAATCTATAATACCCGATCTAAGAATCATCACAAATATGTCAAAAGACGGTAATAAAAGTCCGAGGGGTATCTCAGATAGTTTATTAGATCCTATAGCGAGCAACAATGAAGTGGACGCGATTGATGGAATTCCACTTTGTGTTGTTGATTTTTGACTTTGACTTTAGATATGTTGGTGTTGTTGTTGTAATTTGTTTTTTGTAATTGTTTTAGGCTTTTTCGGACGTGTTGAGTGGCGGAATTTAACGCCGCGCTTTATCTTGTTAAGATTATTAGAGCTATTGAATTAGAGCTATTTGGAATAAGATAACATGTAAAAAACATATTTGAAATATTTATTTTTCACCGATCGTTCTTATTTTAGCGATCCTAGCGATTAGTCCTAGCGATAGGACATTGTGATATGCTACTAATTTCCCAAGTTATTAAGGAATTTTGAAGATCTAAGTGAGTTCTATGACGAAATCTACTAATTTAGCTATTACTATATTAAGAAAATATTAAAGTTATTGTAGGTATATTTCCAAATGGGATTTCAATTCAAAATCCAAAATCAAAATAATGTTGCCAAATCCGCTGTCTCATAGTAAACTATTTAGGGATTTATTTCGTAGTAGTTTAATAGATGTAGAAATTAAAAGAAAAACTTATTTAATTTTAGCTTCACGCTGTATCCCATATATAGCAGAGTATGCTAGCTCCGAATGGGTCTAATTAATTCTATACTACGGAACCCTTCGTATACAATTTGACTTTATTGTCAAAACCAAATCATGATGTTAAGTATTTCATCGAAAATCTTCTCTTATCTCAATGTCCTTACAAAATTTCGACTTTTAATACGTAATTAGAGTCCGAAGCTACCAAAGGCTTTTAAAATCGAGCTTTTTATTTTGTTCATACATTTTATTATGCCACTATTCACGTTTCGCTTGATATTATTTTTCAGAAGTTTTATCTAAATGTGTTCAGTCGTAAAATTAACGCGTTTATTTTTCATGTGTGTGTATGTTTGTCTGTGTATATATAAAATCTCCCAAATTAAATGGTCGTCGAACTGTATTTACTCGTTCATTTTTTATTTTATTTCATTTTATATAATTTAAAGGAGCTGTATTTAAACACTTATGGTTATAATTTTTGTGTTTTCGTTTCTTTTTTATTAGTTTTGTATTGTAGCTTCTTTTTATATTTTAATATAATTTTTGGTGAGTAGGTATATAAAATGTTTGAGCTTTCGTTAGGGGTGTCTTTTTTTGTAATTGTAGATTATACTTTTATTTTTGTATTATATTCAAAAGTTGTTCACATTTGGATGGCTGGTTGTATAGTAAATGGAAAATGTCGCTTCCGCTTTAGTGGCGGAAGTCAACGCCGCTCTTTGCCTCGGTACCAGAGCGAGAAAATAAAAATATTAAATATTACATTCCCCCGAATGGCAATGCCACAATAGACGTTCTTACAGTACTATGCCCTACCCCACAACAATCCCTGAAAAGGCGTGATATATTCTTTAAACGAGAATCGAACCCACGACTATAACAAGTACATCCCGCCACATCTCACCGCACTTAATAAACACAAATAGACACAATTAGTGTTGATTTATACGCGGAGCGACGGATTAAAGTCGCCGATTAATTTTGACATCTGCGCCGATCGATCGTCTCGTGACCTTTAGCTTTTCTGCCGACTGTACTTATCGTTTAATCGGATTTAATTAATAATAGTTAGCCTGTTTATAGTATTTTGTATCGGGATTTGAGGGAATTCTGTTATTAATATTGTTGATAGTTTAATTGATGTATCTAGACAGTACTTAAGTGGCAAAAAAACCTATAATTTGATAGTATCAATTATATATACTAATGAGCAGTATTAATAAAAAAAGTAATTAATATAAAGTTTTTTTCTGTTATCGCTCAATTTTCAAATAATTTATTTTTGCGTGTAAACTCAGCGCTACGCTTCGTTTTGTTACGAGAGCGGGTAAATGAATATACCTAATTCATTCCTCCGAGTTGAAATATAACTAAAAACCGTCACGGTTTTTAACTTAGTGATGAGTTAGGTTAATCTATTGCAGAGCCACGTGAAACAAACCCTACCCTTTGTGTCTTATCAAGTTGAGATAATAATAACAACTCACTTTGAGACAACTCACCTTTCATTTCTCCTTGAGAATTGATCGAACTCCCTACCATCGCACCCACCGCCACTTCCACTACCCTTAACGCCAACTTCTGAACACACAACTTAATTCGGAAATAGCAATCAACTCATTATCATACTAAAGACAATAATCAACGTAAGTATATCAAAGTGCCTTACATGATGGCTCAGATCGAAATTACCATCTCTTGACAGTATTGTGGTGCATGCAGTTCATCTGGTACGGACAGCCGGCTTACTGTGCCTGATGACAGGGCTATGCCTTAACCGCATCTAGATGACATCTAGACCTTGTGGACTTCGGACTTGTAACGTCGGGATACGTAGAATAGATTATGTGATTGTGTTGTCTTGGAGGTGGGGGTGGTGAGGTGGTGGTAATTTCTGGTGAAATAATTTGTTATGGTAAATGAGTTCGATTTCTAGTTACATATATTATGTTACTTTATTATTTGTAGATTGAAGTATAAGTGTTATTTTCCAGTGTAAAATAGTTCTAAAATAAGAGCCGAAATGAATGATAGCAATTTCATGTGCATGTGACACCTCTTTTCGACCTTTCAAGACATTTCTTATTATATGGCAGAACTCACCCTCGATGTCTATTGTAAATCATTTACACAATACAGATAATAAATAAATAAATCTTATTTAAGGACGATGTCATTACTGCACAAAATCACAAATATTTTACTAAGGTAAAAACTATAAAAGCCCATTTATTATATCCTAATTAAAAAAACACATTTCAAGCTTAATCTTTAGAGCTTAGTTTTAATAAGCCATTTTATTTAAGAGAATCTATTTTAGACTTCTGTCAAATAATATGAACTACTAAGGAATTGCAACTCCTTTCCCCACTTACTGTAAAATTTTCGAGACATTTTGTGATAACGCCAACTTATGATAATTTACTTGTTTAAATAAATTGTTGAAAAGCTTGCTGAGAAGAATGTCTTCAAGTTTATAAATCTTATTTGAAAAAAAAAATTATCATAAGCCATACGTATAGTTTAATAGTCAGCGGTTGGCCTTAATTAAGGCACGGGTTCAAACCCCGCTGCGCTCAAATTTTTATACGTTTTCTAAAAAAAGTATTTTTCTTTCCTAAGTCTAGAATGACCACAAAACAAAATATTTTTTTATGCCTAACTTATTTAAAGCCTAAACCGGAAAGCCAAGTGAATCAAGCCTATTTATTTAATAGCATCTATTTTAGACTTCTGTCAATTAATGGTGTGTGTTTGAGAAGTGCCCAGCGCTGTAGAACGAGTATGAACTGAATTATCTCATTTGTCCCGAGCTAGAGCTAGACTATATGGACTTGGTGGACTATAGACGGTGTATTTTTGTCGCCAGCATCAATAAGTAATGGACCACGGGTCAAAGTCTGAGAGCTAATGTATGTTGATCTTATCCTATATCGTGTGATGCGAGCCGGTA
Source organism: Heliconius numata (assembly GCA_016802625.1). NCBI lineage: Eukaryota > Metazoa > Arthropoda > Insecta > Lepidoptera > Nymphalidae > Heliconius > Heliconius numata. Next base: position 401,884 of record JAEBDU010000051.1, on the reverse strand, counting down.
CTATTTGTTTGGGATTTCTTATGAATTTTGAGTGAGTTTGGTTCGAGTTTCTCAGTTCCGAATTTTATTCCGCCGTAATGCGTGATGACAGGCGCTACTCAACGCCGCTACTTTACCCCCCAAGTGGGAATTGAACTCACGACGACCTCAAAACATACTTAACATTCAATTAAGTACATTGCGCCATAATAATGATGATTGTAACTTATCACCTAAGATTTACATTTAAACGTATTTCGTAAGTAATCATTTTACATACATAATAAATGCAAAGTAAATAAATTAAGCCTACACTAATAACTACTTATAACGGAATTTTTAACCAATTAATTATGAAAATATTTAATTTAAATGCCGTCAGAGCTATTCTGTTTTCCTTAGAGAAACTAAAGAATTCACTTAACCTGATTTAAATGAGTTAAATATTCTAAAACAATACCCAAATAACTTATGGATTGGTTAAAAATTCATATAATTAAGGAATTCTAAATGTTGAATATGGATATTATTTTTTATTTATTTTTATGTGTCTGAAGATGTGTCAACCTCCGACCTCCGAACGCTTAGCAGTTATTATAACCAATTATAATTTAAACTAACTTTTCGAACTAATTATGACTCTTTCTTCACTGAATGACTGCCATGTAGGTAGGTTATGGAGTGTAAAGGAGTACTTAGAAAGTATTTTTCTAAATTCGTATAGAAACGATATAATATAGGTATATATATCCTATACTTATAGCCTTCGTTAATAAACGTTTTTTCAATTCTAACCAAGTTCCTGAGATATGAGCTTTATAATATTAGTATACATGTAAATATGTATAGATACAATGTTACATTAACGTTACTAGACCAATAGTAGGGCTCTATAAATTCTCTATTCTGCAGATGGAAGGTCCGATTGCTGAAATACCAATACGTAGCGGGCACCGGGCGGACTGTCAGTAGTCGATACTGGATGTAATTAGTATTATTTTAGTTTAGCTACTTCCGACATTTTGTTTTATTATAATTTAATTTTAAAATTATTTATTTATTTTAATTTTCTAGCTAAGTAATTTCTCTGTCTCCCTCTGCTCTCTTAATAGTACACTATCGTGCCACAGTGAAACTGATCTGATTGCAAACGCGAAGATCGGGGGTTCGCAACCCTCTGTGGGGATTGATCAATTTTAATTTAATTTCTGCCAATTAAATCTTTGAATGGAGTAAATTTATATTTTCGTATATTTATATAAAAAGTATGTCACAATTTCATTACATATATGCACATAAATTTTATTCAATAAATAACTTATAAATAAACATACAAAAACATTATAATATGTTGAAATAATTTTTGATGTGTTTTAAAAGACTTTAATTATACCTAGGTTTTATGACGGCTGTCATTAGTTTGTGTGTTCATTTTCATTTATAAATCATCAATTTTGTGTTATTGTATAATAAAATATGGCGTTATCAGAGATCTCTTTTGAACTTTAAGAATCTAGAATATAATTAATTAAACATATATTTATATGATTTAGTCATCATCTTGATAATTAGATTGAGGTCGTGGTGACGCAGCGGCACAGCGTTGGAGCGTAAGCACGACGCTTGTAGGTTAGTTTCCCACTAGAGGGTATGAATTATTTTCATTTTCTCGCTTTGGTAAGATGACGAAATGCGAAGATTTCTTTATTATTATTACACTCTACAAATACCGAAAAGCAAAAAAATCTGCGAATTTCCAAAATGTTAATTTCAGGGCTATTCGGTGATCTCTGGGTATGTCAGTCAGCCAGTCAGTTATTTGGCTATGAAAAATAAAGAAATGGACTATTTAGTGCTACTCAGTTAGTTTCGGTATGAATAAAAAAATGATTTTATTTAATTTATCTAAGTATTGTAAATATCGATATTTTGCATGTTTCAATTTTCTTTTAGGGTCATTGAAAATTAGGTCGAAACCTAATTTTTGTGGCATGCCAACTTCGAGTTAGTAGTCCAAATAAATAAAGAATACTTGCCAAATTAATTTGTAACTTTCTTCATATAAATAAACAACTAATAGTATCTAGAGTAAACAATTTTACTTTTACTTTTTTGCTACCAGCATGAGGAAATGAAAATAATTTCTCCGAGTGGGAATCGAACCCATAACCACTACCTGTACAATGAGACCCTATTCCACTGCGCCATGAATACCATATTATTTGTATTTAATCAAGTTTAATGTAATAAAACAAACACTATGCAATATATTGATATTTTATGGATTCGCTGTTTCTAAAATACAAATTAACATAATGACATTAGTGATATAAATAAAATTGAGTGGCGGATGTGAAACGTCAATAAATATAAAATAAGATAATAAACAGCGTTGGGCTACTGCCACCCAAGATATACTTGGCTAGTGCTATACATATATTATAGTAAAATATTATAAGTTTATGCATTTTTAATATATATATATGTTTATATTTATTTATATTTTTAACCTTATTTCAAGCGATATTTCGTAATAGCTGTTTCTTGCTTTACGAGACAAAGCGCGGCGTTGAGTTACGCCTCTCAATACGTAATGCCTCCAGAATTCGGCGGAAAGTGGAACGCGATTCGCGGAAGTGGAGTGTCCTAATAGTAGTTTCCCAGGTTCCCTGTGCATACTGTTCTATGTGCTGGATCCAGCACGAACCCAAACTTTTTCATTTCATAAGATGCCAGCCACAAATGAACATTGCCAGAAAGAATCGAATCCACACCAACAATCTTCCCCAAAACACTTAACTACAGCTACGTAAGTTGAGTTACTTTTAAATAAATTTCCTGGCAAAGCATGTACTCTACAGCATTAACTCGAGCGAAATATTACAATGTTAGTTTTCACAAAATATTATGCACACTCGAGTAATCTTCTCCCGTTTCGAGTTTCTTTATTTTCCCTCAAAATTACGAATCCAGTGTGTCTGTAGTCTTAATGCAGTTGTCACAGGCTATTTAGTACTTTTGGCTTCCAGGCTGCTGTTTTAAGCAGCTTCGGAGTAGAAACGTGGAAGTGTTATTTATCCCGTTTTCTTTATAGCTTCACGCTGTATCCCGATTATAGCGGGGTAGGTAGACGGAAGTTAGTGTTAATTTAGTGTGTTTTGGGGACTTTGCGCGTTGAGTGGTTTTGTCTTGTTACCAAAGCGAGAAGGAAATTAAAATAATCCATTATCCTAAAGTCCTAATTATCCTTATTTTTTTTCTAATGTTTGTATTATTTACAGTACATCAGTACATGTTTGATAAATACTAACCAAGTCATTTATTTTTTAAGTTAAGACTGAAAATCTAAATTTTATTTTTTTCTTAAGAAAATACTATTTATTTAAAAGTTGAAAAAGTGAGTTGATGCCATTTCTGTTATATTGTTATTCTTAGTCCAGTATTGCCGCCGCTAATGAGTTTTTTGGTTCAATTTTCCTTTACTGGCTGTTTGTTGCGCCTTTACTTTGAAATTTCACTTTTTTGAATCAACCCTAAGGAAGCATCAGAATAAGAAAATTATTTCTATGTGAATTTCTGTATTTGTCTTATTATTTTAAAATAAAGTAATGTATAGGTTTATTTAGGGTATATAGAAGATCAATCTTAAAGGAAATGGAGTGTCTTAACACTAGGATCCTACGTTCCTTCTACCTAGCAGGGTCTATATGCGGAATACAGCGTAAGACTAAACCAAAATAGATGAGAACCCACGCTTTATAGCCACGCTGTCCCATTGACCCACGTAGGCCTCAATTTATCCATCATAATTATATTTAATTAGATTTTTATATATAAGAAACATTTGAGAATATACTAACTAATGTATTGTTGTTTTCTTTTCAGGTACGTTTACAATCATAGAAGTTGTGGTAAGAAAAGTAGTTTGAAAGTATTTGAAACTTCTAGTTTTTGCTAACCTAAAATAAACCAAATTTAAATTTAAAACGACCATCTAAAAACTTTAGACTTAGACTATAGTTTCTGAGAAATTGGCTGACAGTCATACTTAGAATCCTCTTTTTTTAAGTCGGTTATTAAATTAAAGCTTCATGTGTGTCTAATTTCTTGATTGATGTATTTATCCATATATCTAAATATATACAGAGTGATCAACGTATTTATGAGTTTTACGCGAGACCTCAAAGTGAACCGACACTTAACGATAAGGCAGCCCGCACACTAGGTACTAACAATTATTTATTTTATTCAATATTTTTCCAATTCGCGCCGAAAGCAAAGAAGGTAAATAATTTAAAATAATTTACTATTAGAAATTTTAAACTTTATATTCTCAATATGTTGGCTGATTATTTTACAATAATATAAATAAGATCAAGTAGCGTTTAGTTCCGTCTGGTGAAGAGGGACAAGAACTGAGTATATTGATGCCTACTGTTCTCTCTGCCTACCCCGGTATAAATGGGATAGAGCCTGAAACTAAACGTATTTATTTAAATTAAAGTATCAAATAATAATATAGAGAGAGAGCAAGGAAAATTTAGAAAACTATGTACAATATTTAGGAATATTTACAATTATATTTTTAAAATTAAACATTTGAGGACGTTTTGGTGCAGGGGGAGAATCGCGTGACTAGCCGTAAACAATTACACAATTTTAGTAAACGTGCCGGTTATGGATTCGATTATTACCCGGAGAAATACAATGTTTAATATTTTCATTTCCTTGCTCTGAGGAATAAGAAAAAGCATGAGTTCCGGCACTCAACACACAATACCTCTAGAATTCGGCGAAAATTTAAGAAATTAATGGGACCGGAGTGTCTTAACACTAGGTTTCCAAGTTCCCTCTGCTTACAGCATGACGCTAAAAAAATCCCTAAATTATGTCTATTTAACCGAGGGAAACGGAGTCGCGTGTAACAAATAATAAAAAAATAATAGATAATCCAATCTATACATAGTCTGTAAGACGTTCTTAAATTAGAGATAAAGTGACTCCCGCTCGTTAGGCCTCGCCTATTAAACTATTATCGGGGTAGTTAAAAAGTTACGGCCTCTTAAATATTTTTCGTTGTACGATCTTTACCGACGCCGCGTCTGCGGGAGCTAACATTGTGGTTATATATAGTTTTATTATCAACGTGATCTATATGAGATAATAATAAAGATATTTGCGATGTAGTAGTCAATTATAACTTCGTGAAGCCAAATATTTTCATTTTGTCCCTCTAGTAAATAAAACATAGCGTTGAACTGGCCCTGAACACGCGATACCTCGAAATTTCGGCGGAAAGTAGGAAACGGAATATCTTAACACTTTACTTCCCCTGCCTTCTGTGCGGAATAGAACGTTAAGCTGATATGTCGAATACATTTACTACAAGATAGTCAAATCGATAACAGAGTGACTTATCTCTCTATCGACCCATCGATAAGGAAAGACGTGGTAGACGCTTGATAGAAAAAAGAACTTTATTTTTACCTTGCATGCTTCATACAATGATGCCAGGATCTTGATTAGGCTCACGTATGTCGTCATACAGGAAACTGAGTAATACTCTTGGGTCTAAAATATGGTTAAACAGCTTTTACGTGTCCAGTTGTGCAGTTATGTTGACTATTTACCTGCTTTGGTTACTATTAATAAACTTGATACAATCTTGTTCTAAGCCTGCTTTGCTTGATAGTATTTGATACAGTGAACTTAAACACAATTTATAAAGTAAATTGAAAAGAAATCATCTATAGTTTTTTTTCCGGATTCACGCTTTACAGAATTTCGAAAAAGCGGAGTAAATAGAGAAGTACACGATTAATTATTGACGAGGAACAAGGAGGGGGGTGGTAAGATCGGATGGTACGTGCCTTGCATTGCAGTTTACTGCTGTGCCCACACCACATGTTTGGCAAACAAAAAAAATTTTGAAAAAAATTAAAAAGCCTTTAGAACAACACGTCTGTTCGGAACTACTGTCCCTGGAAAATATCTCTAGCTACGCCCTCTACGGAGACACTTACTGCCTGCCGCACTTTACTTTCAATAGTAACATTTAAATACGATATTTTTGTTCCACGTATGTCTTGTCATTTTATAACGCGAAGAGAAATAAATCTTACATACCAAGATAACTCACAACATCACACACTAAGTATATATCGTGAAAAAACTCACAAACGTAAAACATCCATCGATCAATACAAAAAAAATCACAATTTATCCATCAAAGTACAAAAAACGATACCTGCGCAGGAGTTGAAGGGAATCCATCAAAACCGTTCAAAGAAAAAAATATCGACCAATAGGAGAGCTGCTTTCGAATAATTGTCCGTTCGTCGACCAATCGCGTGAGGTTTAAGCCTTTCAATGATTAATATACTTACCGTCGCCGGTTGAATGATTTGTAAGTACGTATTCGTATTGCATCGCGTGTCCATTCGACGGTTAAGTAAGCGTACGTATAATGTATATTTACGTATTATATATGCCTGTAAAAATATAATTTATTGTTCATCTCGTTTAGTGTAATATTTCAATGTGTCGTCAGACAGACATGTTGTGGTTCTCATTTATGTTTTAATACTAGTCACCGCCTGCAACGCTCATCGCCTTATTTGTGTGGTCTTTACAACGTTAGACGGAAAACCTTCGTTTCTTGTTCATATAGTAACTTCTATGAAAAGTTTCATCTCTCTTATGGTTACTCTACTCTACTAAATTACTTATATGCCAAATTGTCAGTCATTCAGTAACGGTTGCGGTTGCACCGTTTTTGTGCCCCGATATTGAATACTTGTAATTATACTCTCGTTTGAGTTTCTTTCTGTTTTGAGAATCTTTGGTACACCTAAATATGTGGACATTTACACAAATGAAAAGCTCAGCTAAACCTCGCAGAAACTCATTGCTCCATTTTTGACTCAATTTTCAAGACATTACGTATTGAAAGATTAAATTTGTTTTGTTTTATCTTATAAAAAAAGGACAGTCGTTATTTTATTAGGTTATGTTGTATTATAAAGTAAGATATAAAACAAAACAAATTTAATCCGTAATGTCTTTAAAATTTAGCCGAAAATAAGTGAGACTGAGTGTCTTTACACTAAGCCCTCTACCTACCATGCTGAGCAGGAAGCTGTATAAAAAAATCATAACATTAAAATTGAAAAGTGCACAGCACTTATAAATACGCCTATAGTATTATAGAAAAAGCACAAAAAACGCTTCGACTAAAAGTTTTCGATCAAGATGTGGGTTACCGTCGCCCGTCGCTTGCGCATGACAGATTTACGGCGGGACGCGCCGGCGCAACGCTCATTATGCCGCGATTGCGTGCGCGATTAGATAATTAACGCTTTTGTCTCGTTTCGTGTGTGATTTGGTATGGATACGTCTGTCTGTCGCTGTTTTGTTCTTTTGGGGTGATTAATGGTTGCTAGTTTGTAGGGCTAGTTTGGGGGTTGTGGATTCGATTCCAGTTTATTTTTTGTCTTTTTATGAAGAAAATTTTTTTAGAAATTTATATTAATAGCGATAATTAAATTTAGCTTTTAGATCAGTTCAGATTGTTGACATTTTTAAAACTTATTATTATTTTTTATTTAAAAAAAAGCACTTTGGTAAACCAAATTCCACCACTCAACACGAAGTGAGTGAAAATTCCACTGGAAAGTGGGGAACTCTAACTCTGGCTACCTTGTTTTTATAATTACATTCTAATAATATATAATTGTAATAATAGTTGTTTTATGTAGTAGATACTTATATATTTGTATATATTTTTTCTTTTACAGTAGTATACTATAAGGGTCTTACCCACACCTGTAGGTCACATGTTAATTTAACGTCAAAATGCAGATTAACGATTAGATTAAAAATATATTTATTTATATTTATTTTTCATGACACGCAGAAGGTTTTTCACACCTGCCTTTTTATAAGCCCATATGGAAGTTTTGTAATTAAAAGTGTTTCGCTTGTCTCAATAAATGAGTTGGAAATATTAGCTAGCTTTATGCAACCTGCCATTATGAAATTAATAAAGTGTCAAAATAAAATTACCTTTAAGTTGTAGTGATAATATTTATTATTTACACACATGTTTTATTTCCTCGTTGGTAGGCAGAGCGCGGCGTTGAGTTCCGCTTATTCATATGCTAAATTTACCGGAAAATGAGAAACGGAGTGTCTTAATACTGTTTTTACTCTATTATATGGGTGATACCGAATAATAGCATTTTTTATACCCTTGAAAATTTTGATTCATTTATTTAGATTATTGTGAACAGATATTAACATGAATAACAAAACAATAACGCTTTATATTTTATAACTAAGCGTTAATTTTACAAACATTTGCTACAAAATTATGACTTGAATTCTAAATATAATCTATTTGAAAATGTTATTAGAATATAAATAAGATCCTTCACTTCCTTGCTCTGGTAACGAGGTAAGACGCGCTGTTAAGTTCCGTAGCTGTGTCGTAACGGAGAGTCTTAACACTAGGTCTCCAGATACCGTCTACCTACCATGCTATGTGCGTGATAGAGCGTGAAGCTAAAAAAAATACCTTATATTATCGAATTGTAATAACTAACCGAGGTAACTTAGACCGCAGGTGCAGTGGGTTACAACGAAACAATTGAATAAATCTAATCTTAAATGATTTTTTCAATTTAAACTATTAGCTCCTGAGTTTAGAGGGGACAACCAAACAAACATTTCAGCTTTATTATTATAAAGCTAAAACTTTTAGATTATGGCTATTTTACCTGAGCTTTCTAAATATAATCTATTTGATAAGTTTATTAGACTAAGCTCATTACTTATATTACTTTGCACGTTGAGATATAGCAGATATATACGGTAAGTAAATAGTGTCACGGCAACCATAAACTGACAGTTTGTATAATCATAAAGTAAATAAGATAATAGATTTAACAATGTAGTAGGTATTTACTTAACTTCCGGCATCCTGTACCTGTCACTTCATTGTCACGCTTGCATATAGCAGGGTAGGCAGAGTGTGTGTGACTAGTGTTAAGACACTCAAAGGAGTATCTTAAAAGGAGTCTGGGGAAAATCCCACGCACCACTTAATTTTGAAATATTGTGTGTTGAGTAGCAGAACTAAACGCTGAGCTTTATCTCCTTGTTACTAGAGCGAGGAAACTAAAATAATTATTCCCCCGACTGGGATTCGAACGCGACAGCCAGTTTATAAATGACCATTAATTTATATTCACAAACATTAAATAATTTCATTAGGAAAAGGATGGAATAAAATGAATCGAACTTACAATTATCACGTCAAATCCTTGCTCATTGAGCTATAACGGACCAATGTTATTTAGTAATTGAGCCTTTTTATGAGCAGGTGTTGAGATCAGTATTTTATAAGAAAAAACACCAAGTAACTACATTAAGAAAACCTAGAAGCCTTATAAATTTACAATGTGCATAAAAAATACAGCTATAAAGTAGGACGCCGTGGCACAGGGGCACAAGTTTGCCACCGGCGGTTGTGGGTTCGATTCTCAATCTGGTAAATTAAATATTTAATATTTTCATTTCCTCGCTTTAGAAAACCTCGCTCTCTAAAACGAGGCATGATGTTTAAATTACAAATGGAAAAACCGCGAATTAATTAAAAAAAATCTACGAACCGAACCCATAACTATCGTGAGATTAATTCACTCACTGTGCCACGAAGCCTACAATGTTCATACATAAAGATATCTCACCAATAAACTAGTCAATAATCTCATTAAAATCCTAATCAGACGACCATTTCTCATCCACACTCGTCCTCCCATACAGCGTCCATTAAATATTTGATTTACAGCGGAATATGAAATTAACCATCATGTTTTAAATTACAAATATCATCCGTATAATATATTAGGTAATGTCCGCGTGAGATTTATAGCGTGGTCACCCGCGTCTATTGGTGTTTGTTTGGTTCTGTATTCAATTGTTGCTTGTTTTTGATTTTTGTTAGGTACATTTAAGAGAGAACACAGAGAAAAGTGTTAAGACTTCACTTTACGTTCTTCACTTTACGTAAAAGAGACAGCGTTTTCTGTAGCGTAATTACGGCATCATGTCGTTGATTTTGTATTTTTTATTTTCTCATTGTATCCCTTACATTGCGAGGTATGCAGAGAGAACTTACGCTGTTTTTCACGCACAGCCCAATTTTCGTGACTTTGTATGGTGGTTTTCAACATTGCTTTTTGTCTGAATACCAAATCGAGAAAATCTAAATAATTAATGTCACTGATTGGAAATCGAACCCACGACCGTAGCGTTTACAGTCAGACAACCTTAAAAGATAGTAAAAGATCAATCATGATAAAGGGATAGACATGTACTCCTTTCATTTGATCTTGGATCCGGTGTTAGAAATAGGCCATTCATTTAATAGATATTGTTTATATGGAAATTAAAACATTTAAACAACACGTTTACTTCGTCTAAGCCCATCATCTAGGTTGTTACCGAATCAAAACGACCGTTAGCACCATGAAAGGAGTTAACGGGAATGTCCCACAAACTGTAATATTATGCATACCCTACAGGAATTACAACATTATGACTAAATACTGTGATTTTCTAGTAGAATAGTTTTAATAGTGGTGTCAATATGGGGTTAAAGATTATTATAATTGTTTTTGCGGTTTTTCTGGGAATTTTAAGTTCAGAAACTACCATAAATGCTAGCATTTTAAATTTCTTACCTAATTTTATGTCTTTACCTCTTTTTGTGTCATACAATGTGTCATTGGTGAAGAGATTAGTGCTCAATTGATACTTTCGGAAGGCCCTGATACAAGAACAGAACTAATCTGAATTTCGAATTTGAGTTACTCTTATTTTTTTAGTTTCACGCGATATTGCCGATAGTAGGGTAGGCACAGGAACGTTAGTTTTGATATTTTGCTCCTTTGTACTCTCTGCTCTTCTTCTCTTCTTCTTTTTTTCTTATAATAAACAAAAGTAACTTCAAAAGTACAATTAATTAAAAAAAAAACTAAAAACACGGTTCTTTTCAACATAATATTATTAAAAGGATTAAAAGGATGTCATCCATCCATCCATCCAGAAGTGCGCGAAATTCAGATTCTTACAAAGTTACTACTAGCTAAGCTCGACCTAATAAAAAACAGTGTTTCCATTGCACTTTTTATCACTGAACCCAAACGCCGAATAACAATCTAAACAAACGTACCACACAACATATGAATAATATTGATTTGCATCAGATGAGGTCATCTTTATTAATTCAGTATATTTCATTGATAATATATCATTTTTATGGTCACTATAAATACGCTGTCACTGAGTGATGTATTGCCAATAATTTTAATAGTTATGTAGTTATATGATTCTTCTGTAAATGTTTTGGTTAATTATTATTTAATATATTATGTAAGTTATGGCCGTCGTAGCGTAGTAGGGACTCAAGCGAGCGTCTGTATACGCGACGGTTGTGAGTTCGATTCCCATTTGAGGGAATAAGAATATTTTAATATTTTAAGTAAAACTCAAATAATATTATCCAAAATAAGAAGTTACGAGTTTCATTGTTTGAATGTCAAATAATTATCTTTTCTCGCTCTGGTCACGAGGCAAAGCACGACGTTGACTTCCGCATCCCAAAGACGAGACTTTAAACTAGGTTCCCAGGTTTCCTCTACCTATCTTGTGACGTGTGGGATACAGCGTAAAGCTAAAAATACCAGTTAAGGGCGAGTCGGTTTCACCCAAATTTCAGGGTTGTCGGTTAAGAGGAAAATTATTTAAACATTATTAATCATTCTCTAAGTAAGGATCGATTCCACAATCTTCACAATCGCGTTTATTGTTCTTGTAAAGGAAATTTAAAAGACTTATTTCTATATTCTATTATAAATATAAGTTTAAAAGAATTAATATATTCTAGACACGCAAATATATCGACAAGTTGTGAATTTATTACCCAAATATTTTAAAATAATAAAATAAAATATATTAATTATGTTTGTTCAAGCTTTTTAATTCGGCGAGATTGTTAATTAGAATTCTCATATCGATATATTTGTGTGTGGTCGTATAATTAAAATATACTATTATGACACTGTTAGCACGAGAGGCAGTGGGAGATCTCAGTTGACTTCTAAAACACAGTATCTATAATACTGGAGGAAGGTCACGTAAAAAGCATGAGGAGTCTCCGTAGGGCATGAAGAGTACGACTTATTAGTTAATTTGCTTCAAATAGCGTTTCTAATCCTTAGTGTCAAGACACTTTTTTCCCCTTTTCGCCCGAAATGAAAACAGTGTATGTGAAGAGAAACTTAACGCCGCACTTGTGTAACCTGATTGGGTACAGTTAATTGCTCATCACAGCATTTACAGACGCACGCTTGTTCCACTGCGCCACAATGGCCTCATCATATAAAATATTATAATTCCGTTCCACTTGAGACACTAGTCTTATAAAATCTCCCATAAATATATACTAGGTAGTAGTAGGTAGTGGGTACGATTTTATCAATCCGGCCAGTGTATGAACGTGACCATTTCGATGTTAATTTTATGTCCGGCCATCGGGACTCGGGAGCCACAATAAACCGTTTCCCAATTGATTGATATCTTAATAGCATATTAGTTTGCTTAGAGTTTAACACATAAAACTTTAGTCTTTGAATAGTTTTTACGATATTGGTAGACAATCATATATATTTTTTATACTATTTCATATTTTGGTTTCTTCGCTCTTGTGTTGAGGCAAAGCGCAGCGTTGAGTTCCGCTACTTAACACGCAATGCCTCCAGAATTCGGTGTAAAGGGGGGAGCTGAGTGTATTAATACTAGGCTCCCTCTGTCTACCTGCGAGATATAGCGTGAATCCGCTGAATTTTCGAGGCATTTCTCGTTGAATAGCGGAACTGAACGCCGCGCTTTGCCTCGTTACCAGAGCGAAAAATTTAAAATATAATAGTTAAATTACATAATAGTTTATTTATTCATTAGGTATACGTTGGGCTCTTGCACTCAACACAAAGTCTTCACACTTGGTTCTCCGAGCCTACCGTGCTTTAGGTACAGGAAAACAACATAAAAATGCATAATGTTTATATAATCAATTATTTATTTTAGCCAAACAACATGTCAATTAAGATTTTTTGTGAATAATTCCGTTAATTACGTGTTATTAGTACGAAATCATAAGCTTAAGCCTCCTGGATTTCCTTTTATGGATTATACAGACAAAGTCGAACTGACAAGTGATTTTTTAATACACCAAAATAAATGAATATTGACGTCAAACTTTAGCTGTCAGTTTAAATTTAAACATAAAATCAAATATTAAAAACTGAACACGGAAGTCATTTCAAGGATTGTTTTGTGAAAAAATAGAAATATGCACATTCATGTGAGGTAGGTATATAATGTAGTTATGTTTTGTTGAATTTTACTATTAAAAGAGAGATTAGAATATGATCTAATTTTTCTAATAATATTTTATAATTCTTAATATTCACAATATAATAAGGAGAACTAAAAAAAGTTTAAAATTACGCTTTAAAGTTTTTTCTCACAGTTATTGTTTATTTTCATTTCCTCCTACCAGTCATCACGTATTGTTCCGAAAGTTATTCAGAGCGTAGAGAACGAAGTATCTTAACATTAGGTCCCCTCTCTATATCCTGCCATAAGGGAAGAAGCGGGAAACGCGTGCAGTGCAATATAAGTCAATAATTTCTTTTATAAAAATAATGCAAAAATTGAATAGGTCAAAACCCTGTGGGAATTAAAATGGAAACAATGACCGGTGAACACGACTAAAAACTTTTGGATACGGCAATATTATATATAGTAAATAATGGAAAATCGTATCAGTGAACATGAAAATAATTCATTGCTTCGAATGGAAATCAAACCTAATATCGTGGAGTTTACAGCCAGACTATGGTAATTTTTGATCTTCCTCGTACAAAATTTAATTTTAAAAGACTATTCTGTTATAAGTTCAAGTAATAGTCTAATTGTACAGTTACCGTCTAAATTTCTTTTAGAACGCCTTTCATTTTCATGGTACGTTCCATTTCCTTTTAGAATTGCTTCTTCTACTAATAAGAAAATGATTTCGATTATTTACAAGATTAAAGATGCAAAATTACACTCTTACGGATGTGCAAAGAATTCAATTCATTCAATTTGTAGTAAGACATTACGATGACTAAACAATACAAATTGGAATTTTTTTTTAATAAGATAGAAAATTGAAAATATCTTAATATGCTCGTACCAGCAATACGCAATGCCTTTTTATATTCAGATCAATACGAGTAATAGCTGTCTATTTAGTTTCCATCGGTATTAGCACCTACCTGCCAAATTTTACATTTTCACGCCCAAGAATTTCAGTCGTGCCTTGTTTTTTATTCACTTAAAAGAGTTTCGGAAAAATTTTGTATACATAGGTAGATAAATAAACATTAAATAGATTGAAATGGAACCCGCAACTGCTTTTAAAACGTTTTTATTATACTTTAACATTTTTGTCTAATTCCATATATTAATTTACTAAACATATACCTAGTATATTATCCCAAAATTCGAATATCCCAATTTATAAAAGTAAAATATTTTCTTTCAATATTATTAAAATATTTTTATTAAACTGGCGCGTCTACAGTATTGCTAGCTCAATGGCGTTTATGGCAGTTTTCACTCAACGCGATTGGGCGTCTGTAACAAAAACCTGCACGTTTATAGTGCATTCCTTTGTTTCTGCTATTAGGTACTATTGCTAACTATCGGTTTTAAGGTATTGCTGTGCTTAGATGAAATTGTTACATGTATATGAATATAGTTGAAAGGTACTTCTAGAATAGAATAGTTTTAAGGAATAATAGAAGGATTTGGGAAATTTTGGTTATGTGAATGAATTTAAAAAAAATCTTTTTTCCATTTCGTCCCTCCGGCAGCTAGACAGATCGCGGTATTGAGTTCCGCTATGTGTCGAAAGAATGACGGAAATTCTCTAGTAGTCGGTTAAAAATGTGCATCTGTTAACTATTGAGTTGTATGTCACTTTTTTAATTAGCCATTTTCAAACTGTTGGCTTAAGATGTAATTAGAACGTCTCATCTTCCCGTTCAGTTTTCTTTAATTATCGAATTTCATATGAGATGCAGTAAAAACGATGAATAAATGATATCTTGATTGCGATGACTTAGAAGCTTAATTTTTCCGTAGGTCCGGCTGGATAACTCAAATGAACAGATGGACAACAAAGTAATCATATAAAGGTTCCGTTTTTTCCCTTTTGAGATACGGCCCCTAAAACCCCTATCTTGTGGTATGCAGGAAATTAATGAAAAAAGAAAACAATATAAATGAAATTAATTCAAAAACACATTGACGAGTTAGCAGTTCTAGAAGACGCTGCTCCGTTCCCTGGTATCATTAACTTAAAATTAACATAACCTATCATAACTGTATACACTACGCTTCTATTACAATAGCATAAGGTTGAAAACGCTTTAATTTACTTAGAAATGATACAACAATTTCACTATATTCCTAGTCCAAGTTGATCGTATTACAATGGCATAAGGTTCTTTTTTGTTTGATAAAAATGTAAAATAGCTTTGTTTTGCCAGGGATGGCCTATAATGCGACAGTTAGTAAGCATGAGCCTCGAGACGGGTGGGGGTTGTAAAGAAATACGTACAAGTTGTTTTGAGTACCTGAAGTCGTTGACTTTAATAATATATATATTTTTATTTATTTTTATGTTCTTGGTTCTATATGTTGTTATTTTTTTACTTGAACATGTTATTGGTGATTTTAACTTGTACTTCTTCTCTCTTCTCCCCGCATAGCAGATTAAGAAGTGGAAACTTAGTGTTCAGGCACTCAATTTTCTACTTTCTGACCAATTTTGAAGACACTGCGAGTCGAATGGTGTTTGGTTGAGTGTCTACCACAGCGGGGAAATTAATGTTATTTGAATAACATCATTTACCCCTAGTGGGGATCAAACCCACGACCATCGAACTGACCGATGCGGCCTCTCTAACATAAATTTATATGTATTACATTATTATATTTTATATTATATGTAAAATATAAATAAAATTTAATAGGCTTTTGCTTTGATTTTTAACTTATTCTATAAATAAATATAATTTATTATTAGCCTTTATTTAAAAAAAATATATGTAAGAAAACAGAAGAATAGGCTTCAGTCCTAATAGAACAATTAATCGTATTAAATAGTCGTCTTTTAAATTCAAAAGTCAAATCTTTGTATTGAAGTTAATAAACTTACGTTAATGTTATATTATGGACTCTATACTTATGTTAAAAAAATAGCAAATATTTACCAAATAACTAAATTAAATAATACTAACACAGAAAATTTAAGTAAAAATTAAAGAACAAATTCAGACAAAATCGCATCAACTAAAATAAACATAGAGAAAGTACCGTCTCATTAAGCACAATCGCTGATTGGATAGTCAACTTGAAGTAACTTAGTTTCGTTAATACGTCGCACGAAGTATGCAATGAGGGATGCCATTCCGATCACGCGCCCGCCCCGGGCTCCTAATTAAAAATCGACCGATTTTTGTTAGCAAATGTACATTTGGCACCCCCCCACCCCCCAAACCTACCCTTTCCCACCAGGTGGTACCACCCCCACTCTACCACCCTTTCGATAATCGTGTAAAGGAAAGCGTGGACGTTTTTTAAAGAACACCCTCTATTCAGTCGGCAGATTTTAAAACGTTGGCTAATTAGTAGGAATAATAGAGTTACCTTTGAAATGCGAATACTGCTTTGTTTCAGCCGAAATGTCTGTCGATTGTGTTTAATTCATACCAGTCTGTGCACATTGTCTGTCAAACATACATACACGTATAGCGAGCGTGGTTGAATTAAATGTTAAAATTTCAATGGAACCCCCATTCGTATGATAATTGTATATTTTTATGGTATTCTAAAAAATACCTGAAATACGCTTATAAAACCCTAGTGACATGTGAATTTGATCACCACCATATATCCCAATTGATAGCGTGTTCTGTTACTTAGGTAAATCTTGATGTTTCAGTTATTAGAATGAAACTAACATTTATCGCTTATATCAAAAAGAAACCAACAATTATCGCATACTGTCAGATACTTTAGATTTTCTATTTTCCTAATTGCATACGTTTACGTTTTCCTAGTTATATGGATATTTGGTACAACTTAAAAATATATATTTTTTTGATTGCGTCTCCTATATATATAGGAGACGCCGACGACGACGACGAATATTTCAAAAAGGTTAAAAAAGATTTAAAAAGGTCATTACGGTACATTATATCACCAAATTATATTTAATAATCATCTCTAACACTTTATCATCATCAAAAATCCCCTTTTCATACACAAACGCTTCTATCAAAACACAAAGCCAAACACCAAGTAAACGGTACCTAGCATTTTTCAAAAAGCACCTAATTTTTACTATTAACCCCTGTCCCGTCCCCATTGCACTCAAAGGCCGTCACTCACCCCTACATAACCTTCAGTAAACAGCTAAAAATAAACACCCTGTATGCTAACGTTTCTTTGACCACTTCCTTTGAGGCGATTTTAATTCGCTTATTTCGCTTGGAAATTGCTAGACTTGCTGTATAAAGGTGCGTGTTGGTTGATTCTGTTGAGTGTAAGTGAATAATTAATGAAGTAACTTATATTATGTATGTTTGACCGTCGCGTCGTAGCATACAGCGTAGGACTATAGTCGCGATGGTTATGAGTTCGATTCCCATTCGGACAAATAAAATATTATTTATTGAGAATAATTTGTATTTATTTTTTATTCTGATCATATCAATCATCAATCTATATAAAAATCATCCACTACTGTGTTTATTTGTTACTTCATTTAACTTAAGAATTTAATAGATAGATTTATAAGATAATAGTTAGATTATTATGAAATATTATCGAAATGGACAAAAACTATTTTTTTTAACAATCAACAAAGTGCAAAAACTTGGAGATATACGAATATAAAGCTTAATTTGTCTATTTCTGTATTATACGTAAAAATCTGAAAATGTCATTTCCAAAACAAAATAGTTTTTAAATTTAAACTAGTAGTTCCTGTATTTTATGATAGCATTAAACGGCCCATAGTGAAAAGCGCTGTAAATCTAACAAATTCTTATTATGTATAATTAATTTATATAAAATAATAAATCCTTATAACCAAGACTATAAAAACACATGACAAAAAAAATAATAAAAAATCGCTCCGCTTATACCCGTATCCGCACCGTGCTAGGTCTGGCCGCGTCAGCTCCGCGATTGTAAAGGCGGTGTGATCCCTGTGTTCACTTAAAAATATAATTTTTCCGAGCCAACTCGAAATTAACTGAGCGTAATGTAACGTGCCTCTGACACTACACTCAAGTGGATATTCACTAGAAATCACGTTGTTAGTACTTTTGTAGCGTGCTCTAAAGTGCATATTAGATTTTTAACCAATAGTTAAAAACCTAATATGCACTCTATTAATATGAAGTCTAACATCTTATAGCCAGTCGTGGTGCAGGAGCGCAAGTGTGCGACCGTAAACGCGCCAGATTGTGGGTTCGATTTCCACTCGAGAAAATGAAATATGTATAATTTTCTGGTGGCGAGACAAGGTGCGGCGTTGAGTTACACCACTCAATACGCAATGCCTCCAGAATTTTGAGGAAAGTGCGGGAGTGGAGTGTCTTAACACCCTCTCTCCCTGTCTATCCTGCTACATGCGGGATACAGCGTGACGCTGAAAAAAATAAAACTTTTATGGAGCATTCCTGGAAGATTTAGCGTTTAGTTGTAAATGCGTCGGTTGTGGGTTCGACTCTCACTCGATAATTTTCTCTTTTTCGTTCTGACGACAATACAAAAACGTAGAGTACCGTCACTCAACACGCAATGTCTCGAAAATTGGATGGAAAGCGGGGGAACGGCGTGAAGCTGTAAAAACCTAATAGTAAGTGATATTTGCAGTGGACTCATATATTTTTGCATAACAATGTGACACAGTGAGATAGAGTTTGACTGTAAATTACCATTATAGATTGTGAAACGCGGCGTTCAGTTACATCACTCACCATATGCATTAAATGCATTTAAATTTAAGAAAGGAGCATCTCATCGTTAGATTACCATTACATACCCTGCTATATGGGATAAAAGATGCGATACCACCTACATACTGCCCTCAATCCTTCAGCCAATCAATCATTCAACCTTCAATCATTCCTATCGACCGCGTCAATTGAAATATGCGTCAATTAATAATTATAATTAATAACACCTCAAATAGGACGTTGTAAGTAGTACAGAGTACAGACTGCGCCCGCACCGCGGTGACAAATTAGCAGTACGTCATCAATCGTTTATCAAACTCGTCATGCCTCGTCACGTTTTGTCACGTGTCCGCTTTTACTTGTTTTCCGCGTCTAAATATATTCAGGCACATTATTTTAATTTTAATACATATATAAATATAAATAAAATATAAACACCGTAGTGGCGATTGCGGTGGTTGTGGATTTGACACTACACTACAATTTTTGCATTAAGATAAATCTATCACTCATCACAGCATGTTTGGAAAAATTGGGCGAGAAGAGGAAGTAAAAACGGAATAATATGTTCCGTCTATTTATCTTGCTATAAGCGGGTTACGTAGGGAAGCTAATAAAAAATCATTCTTCTTGAATTTAAAAATATTTACAAAACCATCAAATTTGTATAAGTTTCTTTTGAATATTTCGTAAATAAGACACATTTCTTCTTACTCAATAAAACCATCTAATAGGTACCTTACATATAACTTTAATTCAGCTGGGATTTGAACTGAATACCTCTAGCATATTTATAATACATTAATTATTCATCATTTTATTTAAGCAAAGCATAATATGGGCGTCCATTAATCAAATTACCGCCATATCTCGTCCCGTTTGACGCGCATCCGTCGTCCACCTATTATAGAGTTCCGTGTTCTTGTACACATTTAGAAACATTATATTGGGTAATATCATTCAAATTGTATATATTTTTATATAAATAATTAAAGTGTTATACTAATTTTGCCCAGAAGTGTTAAAATAATATGAATTTGGTGAATATTTCTATATTTTTCTTGCAAATTCTTCAAATATTTTTCAAGATTTTAAATATTTTTTTAGTATAAAACTTTATTCCTAATGGAGTAGCCAGAGAAAATATTACGATCTGTCTATTATTATCATCAACCTCTTCTTACATGAAAAAAGTATCTTCAAAACTGCCCTTAAATTCAATTGATATTACCTAAATATAAAAATATAACATAATTTTAACATTGAGGTTAAATTTAATAATAAATTAATATAAATGTATTCGTTATACAGCGGAAACGTATCCACTAATCACATATAACTGTCGTCCATTCGTCAACGTCGCGTATCACTCAAGCTGAACTTAACCACTTTAACTTGACCTCCATGTTTAAATATTATGAAAAGAAGCAGAGCTCTTTAGTAAATGGCCTATATGTCTTGTTGGTATAACCAAATTGAGACGTCCAGTTAATTTTGACCTGCCTCACCAAGTTATATAAAAACTAGCTATCACCGTCGGTTTTGCGTCCATGCAAAATAATTTAGAAATGTTTGTGACACATGACACATTAAAAATACCCAAAGTAAGTGTGTGTACAAAGTTATATCAAAACTTTTAACTTCTTGTACCTGGTTTTAATCCCGATTTTAGTTGCCAGGGTCTTTTTTTTTTCGATTATGAGGTCGAGGATGTCAGGTCCTGTCATTAGATTAACATAACGTAATAGTGTCTATAGCTCGGTTAACAGCCTATTTTACACAAAAATATTTTTGTAGTTCGAACCATTAGTTCCTGAGATAAGCGTGTTTAAACAAACAAACTCATCAACTTCATAATATAAGTATAGCATAAATTTGGGGCCACTAACACATTAAGCAGGAATGAAAGACCAACTTAAGTTGGTTAAACAAAACGTATGGCTGGGTATTATCGAAGTCTTAATTGAAGATAATAAGAAGGGACATATGTCTGTGTCACGCTGTTATGGAGTGTGGGGGACATCGTGTGTTTTACTTTTTCATGTCACGTTAAGATTACCTATTAATATGTGTCAATTGTATTCCGTTTTACTTCACAAGGAATGTGAGTTTGAGAGAGTTTTTGAGTTATCCTTTAAGGATTGGACAATGAGGCTTGGGCAGAAAAAAAAATTGTAATAAGTTAAAAATAGGTTGGGTTCGATTCCCATTTTGAAAAATGAAATATTATTTTAATTTCTTTGCTCTACGCGCCATCCAACAGGCTATGTGACGCGAATAATAATGAAATTTTCATACTAACCTGCAATATCCCCGTTACGTTTCATAGACGCCAGCTTGCCCCCCAGATGGATTGATATTGCACGAATGCAGGTGAGCGGTCTAAGCAATGGCGATTTATAAACTTGTCTTACTTTGAACTGCTGGCTTAAGACTAGTACCTACTGGCAGGACTTTGTTTAATATATTTTTGGTATTAATGTTGTAATTTTGCAGCTAAAATAATTAGCTTAATTTTATAAAATAAGTAGTTATATCAAAAATAACTTGGGAACTTATTATTTTGATGTAGCTGTCAAGAGAAAACTAGTTAGACAAGGTGCAGCGTTAAGTTCCGTTGCTCTGTATACAATATCTTTAAATAAACTGAAAGTAGACAAAATAGTTTTTATTCACGTCATAGCTTCATCCTAGATATTCTTCATGAAAATTTAGTGTTAAGTTCCCTCCGTTCTACACTTTCCGTTGATTTTCCGCCAAGTGCGTCATTGACATTGTGAAGGAACACGACGCTGTTGTACCAAATCGTAATAAATGAAAATAAATCAAACACAAACATACCCCGAGTGATTATCGAACCGACAACCACCGCACTTATGTTACAGTATAAACATAAAAAACATTTCAACCTGTCCACCGCTATGATGTAATGCGTCTGCGACATGTTTCACCTGCATCGGGTCAGGGTGGCGGTGGGAGGAGGTGGGGGTGGTAAGAACGTCCGTCTTCTGGGGTATTTAATTTTGTGCAAATGACGCAATGTCCAAGCCAGACGTTTGAAGTGCTTATACTTTGGGCATTGTTTTGCGTTTTTTTTCTGTTTTAGTGTGTCTTTTTTAAATTTTGCTAGTGTAGTTTGGGCAGTGAAAAATGAGTAAGTAAGATGACTATTTTGTATTTTTAGTGATCTTTATATAAAACATCTTTGTATAGGTACTAATTTATTGACGTATTGTATGAGACTTTTGACTTAAAAGTCATGAAGAGCTTTCCGTTCCGTTACACAATGTCTCGAATTTCAGAGGATAGCGGAGTGCGGAGAATTATGACACTAGATTCTCTCTGTCTGTCTCTAACACCGAGGAGCTAGATATATCGTAATAATGCCTAAATAATTTTTAAAAAAAGTAAAACAAATTGAAACTAAAATCTTATACTCATTTTACAGACTTTAGTATAATATATTGGAATTTAAACCTGTCGCTCATCTAAGAAATGCATATTAAAAAATCGTGCATAACTCTATTTAATACATATTGCATATAAAAATTAATCTAACATACTAAACTAAAATAAAAGAAAAAAATTAAACAAACACTAAAACAATTTCTTTAAAACGCCACACTTATACACATTTTTCGCACACATCTACAGACCTACCCCCCCCCCTACGCCCCCCTACCCACGCCCGCTACCCCCACTGGTCCGTCACGTCACTGTCCCCAGATCGCCATCACTTCGCCTCGTTTGTCCCGACTTGGAAGCCTGGAATATATATTCTAAGTAAAATAATATAAAATTTTATGTTTAAATTAGTTGTGGCTTATAACATTTTATTATTATAGTTATATTATTATTATAGTTTAGTTTGGTAGGTTTAAGTTTAATTAACTTTAAGTTACATTTGATACTTTAAAAATGATATTTTCTTCTTATTATTAGAGAAAGAATGTTCAATGTTTTTTAAAGTAGAGTACAAATTTCTAATAAGAAAGTGGTGCTAGTAAATAGCCATCTTTAATAATTTGCCTCAGTAACACCTAAAAAGCAACGGCAGTGAAAAGAAGTCTGCAAATAAACGATCTGTCAAAATTACTTTACCTACCTATTCTTTTACCTTAAAAATATAGAATATAACGTATAAATAAAATTTATACAAAATATCTATTAATCAAAAATCAATCAAAATCACATAAAACTATTTAATTAATCGCAACCGTCAACCGTTCCGTTTTACCGATACCTACCCCACCTGAATAAACCTTTTTTTATTTTTCCGTATGCAATCGCTTCGTCTTACGTCTGCTTGCTGCAATATCAATCCATCTGGCGGGTGGTTTCCACCCCCTACCCCCTTGTCAGTCTTAAATGACTGTCACGGGTGTGCTCGGGCGGCATTCGCTCCAAGAACGCCGGACTCCACCCGCTTTGATATTGCCTCGTTATTTATTATTGTATTGCACTCTGTTTATAACGGTTCTAAATTTTAACATTGTTCTAGAGTCTCGGGTGTGTTTTTTTCTTTGTTGTGTGAGTTTTGATACTTTTGGGATTCTTAGATTGTAATATGTAAAAATTCTAGTGAATAAATTAATTTTATTTGTAATGTTATTAGTGGGGTAGGTAGAAAATCCTAAAGAGATGTTTCTTGTCCGATCTTCTGTTTTCGATTTTCAGCTCATTTTAATGACATAGTGTGTCCAATATATAAATCATCAAAGTAATTATCCCCTTATAACAATAAATGTACTTGAATCAGAATAGAACCCACAACCATCTTATAAAGAATTCAGCCTTCTATAACTAAATTCCAATGAGACCATAATAAGACTGTCGATATGTTAACAATATTTTTTTATACTTCTTTCCAAACCATCCCAATATTCGCAAGACGATACTCGTATATCGCACGTACTACGTATCGCGTGTTTTTACCCGTTTTCATTGAGCTGTCAGCGTGAAGCTCATTCGACGTCCATCCGGTGCCGTTCAGAATAACTCCTCGGCCTTACATTTGCTGTAGATTCTGCACCTGATGCGAATCTCGCTAAATTACTACTGGATTTATGTGTTTGTATAGAAAATCTGACAGCAGGTCGCTATTTTTTATGCATCTGCCGTTGTGTTGCTGTTCCGACTAAAATGTTGCGTAGAGGCACAAACGTTCACTGTAATCGCCATATTTTGTGGGTTTGATTTATTTTGTCGCTCTGGCAACAAAGAGAAAGCGCGACGTTGAGTTCCGCCACTCAACTCACAATGCTTCCAGAATTCGGCTGGAAGTAGTTATGTGTCTTAATGGGAACCGAGTTTCTTAACACTAAGTCCTCAGGCTCCCTCTGCCTACTCTGATGGTATGAACGGGATACTGGGTGAACCTGAAAAAAATGTCTCGTTGTTTTACATGATTAGTAAGGAGAACATAGTGTTAAGACAGTTCGTTTTTCAATTGC
This sequence comes from Heliconius numata, assembly GCA_016802625.1. Taxonomy (NCBI): domain Eukaryota; kingdom Metazoa; phylum Arthropoda; class Insecta; order Lepidoptera; family Nymphalidae; genus Heliconius; species Heliconius numata. Next base: position 377,307 of record JAEBDU010000051.1, on the reverse strand, counting down.
TGTGAATTTTTCAGAAGTTGGTAGTTCCATAAAGAAAGCTAATGCGATGCTTTGTCTAGCTAGACCAAAAGAACCACGAGGAAACAAGAAAAAACATTAATTTACATCACTCCCAATGAATTTCAAATCCACAAATTCCGACATTTTTTTAAAAGAGAGGAAAATCAAACAATATATATTGGTCGAATATAGACCTCCTCCTTCTTTTTGGAAGTCAGAAATAAAACAAAAAAAATCTTAAAAAAATATATTTTCAAAATACTATCAAAAATCAGTACAAAAAAATTACCGCTAATTAAACATTTACCGTCAGTTGGCAGTTAGAAGTTGCATTATCAACTCGCATCGGATGACGCCAGCACTGTCGCTGCCACGTCCCCAAGTTTACTCAGCTCCGTTGGAAATTTCATTCTAGACTTGGCGTGGCGCGGCTTAAGTTAGAAAATACTATATTAAATATTAATTGTTTATTTTATTTACAATCGGAAGAGGCCAAGGCGGAGGTCTTGGTGCAGGGGCACAAGCGCGTGACTGTAAAGGTTGTGCGACAGGTTGTGAATTCAATTCCCACTCGAGGAAATTAGTTATTTATTTTTTAACAGCGTTGAATTCCGCCACTCAATACGCAAAACTTTCAGACTTCAGAGGTCCAAATATAGAGAATAAGTAAAGCAACATCCTACTCGAGTTGGCGTGAGTCAATATTCGAAACGATTCTGCATTCAATTATTGATTCAATTAATATGAAACTCATGTCCATCAACAGTCTATCACATACATTCAGTCAATATTTGACTTTACGTTAACAAAAACATTCCTAATCCGCTATATCTCATAATTTGGACAGTCCGCTTCAAGTCACTCCTGTCACGTCAGTGTTTCTGTCTCGCTAGCGACGGCGGGCCGCGGGCCGTGACTGAAATGTTCAGCTACTTATGTGTGCTTTCTTAGCTTTACTATTAATTGATTATACATTGCACTATTGTGCATATTTTGTTTATTTTCATTTTTTTAGTTAAATATTGCTGTGGCGCAGTATGAAAGTGTTTGTGTAAATTGACAGTTTAGTTGATGTTGATTTTTGTTGAAAAATGGATTAAATGATAAATTAAAAAAAAATACATGTTGATGAATATTATGGATTTTTTAAAAGTGTATATATACTCTTATGGTTTTTATAACTATATATTTATAAGTTTTTCTTGTTCGTTGCACTTCTCAATGTTTTAATATTATTTCTAACGTATACAAAACATATCTAGATCTTAAAAACGTTTTTATGTCGCACATGAAATCATCGGTAAATATTTTAAAAACCTGTTGTGCTGTTATCTAGTGCACAACCCAGCCCCGCTGCCGCCCGTCCCGCACACCACACAGCCTCAAGTCACCCGTCACGTCTCGCCGCCGATGACACTCGCGACTGGATTGCTCCACGCCACTCTGACTCCGTCTTCGTTTATTTCTGTCCCTTTATTATCGATTGCATAGACGCCTCGCCTGTCCGATTGACGTTTGTCGTTTTGACGCGCTCAGTTGAACTGACGGCTGTCATTTTGTATAGAAAATATTGGAGATTTCCTCAATGTAGATATGTTTATTGTATTTCCAATAGAGACGGAGAAAATTTTGTGATCTGTCACTGATTTCTCCTTCTTACCTTTGTTTAGAGGTAGATTGTAGTAGATATATTATACTCGCAAATCCTCTATAAATCTATTTACTTATTTATATATATATTTTATTTTATTTTTGTTCTTTATTTTCAATTGCTTACACGTTTTGTCCGTCTCTTGTATTGACGCTCATAATAGTACTGACGGCTGTCATTTTGTATGGAAAATGTTAGTTTTGTACATAAAATATTATATCCATATATCTATCAGTTTATAATATTCTCCAAAATCTAATGCTTTGAGTCATTCGAGTTTTTTCTACTAGGTATACATGACTCTGTCACATTATTTTGTTATCGTAAAATTAGGCCATTAAAGAAATTATATCAATATAAAAATAAAAAAAAAAAACAACAATAAAAATTATGACGGAATCAAAATAATTTTTCATGCTAGTGTAAATTTGCAATGGCACTCAACATTAGGAGGAAATTAGGAACAGAGTGTTACCACTAGGTTCCCTCTGCTTATCCTGCTGAATGCGGAATACAGAGTGATAAAATATATAAAATAAACAATAATATATGTAATTTAACATAAGTTTTATAATTTTACACGTACGTTTCACATATGGAGGTGGCACTTCACAAGTCCGCGCACAGTTCTGACAGCGACAGTTGTCTAAGTCAGGCTAGAAGTGAGCATTACTTTAACTTCCAAACTTCTAATTAAGGAAATCTGTATCGACGAGACGTGCTTGTGGAAATTATACCTATATTTGCGCTCGTTCTGGTAAGAACACAAAGCGCGGCGTTAAGTTCCGCCTCTTTATACGAAATTGGGGAGGGTGGGAAAAGGAGTGTCTTAACATTAAGTTTTAATATTTAATTTCCCGCTCTGGTAGACACTTCAGACGGAAGGCTTCAGGGTTATATTTCCGGTGGGTTCCCTCTGCCAAAAAAAGTATTAGACTACTTTTTAATGTTCCTTATCCTAAGGGTAAAAAGCTGTATCTCATGAAGTGATAGTTAGAATTTAGAAATTTTCAGAGATGATATATTTCTGTTGCCGCTATATTAAAAAATCCTAAAAAACAGAATCAAATAAATATTTAAGGAACCATACAACAAACGTAATTTTTTATTCGTTTTTATAAATAATGGTGCGGAATCCTTCATGCGCGAGTCCTGCTCGCACTTGGCCGGTTTTTATACATATTAAAATAACAATACACATTTTTCTATTACAAAATTCACCTAACATGAACTCAGTATAGAACATTAGCGAACACTGACGCCTGCGGGGGACTGACGTGACAGAGTTGTCAGCAGCACACTACACCGATGTACTCTACTATTATAGCATTTTGTTGTTTCTAACCATTTAAACTGTTATTTAATACTAAATTTTCTTAAAAATGCTAGTTTTTTTTAAATTGATTAGTTGTTTTTAGCTTTGGTTGGTTGTAGAGTTTATATATTTAGATTTGAATGTAAATCAAAGTATATAAACTCAATTGTCGTGGTGCATCAACACGGCATATGACTGTAAACGTGACGTATTTCTAGCTATCAAATAAGAAATGAGCAGATGTTAGTAAAAGTAACAAACTCTTAACAAATTCATAATATGTAGAAATGGAGAGAAAGAAACTAAGAACTATTTCTATGCACTTGCACCTTCGTACTTCCTACCACACGAGTATATTACTTTAGTTTTCTAAACCAAAAAAAAAACCAAATAAACATTACTAAAAAATATTAGCATTCTTAAACATTAAACGAAAAACGCTTTACCTACAATTAATAATCAATTAAAAATGAAAAGCAGTTAGTGCAGTGACAAAAAAGAATTACCAACCCCATATTATGTAGAAATGGACAGAGCGACACATCTAAGAAGTACTTCTATGCACTTGATCGGACGTTGTACCTACGTGACGGGCATCGATTGGGGTGGTGGTGGTGTGGTGGTGGTGTGGTGGTGGGGGTGGCAAAGAAAAGCTTTAAAAACACTGTGTCTCAACGGCCCATGCGTCCCCAGTCGGCCGATTACGATTGCATACGTTGTAGCGTTCGCAAAATATGTTTATTGTATAGTAATTTGTTTTTAATTTAACTTGTATGTATTTTATATTTGAAGTTATTACCTAATTATCAAAATAGGTAAAAATAGGAGAAATAAATGCAGTGTAACTTAACGCTTCTTCGCACGTAGTATTGTAGACAGGGAAAAATAATATCAGTCGCAGAATTTAACGCCGCGCTTCATATTAGAACAGAACTGAAAAATAAAAATCAGACGAGAAATACATTCAAACGAAAATAAATGCCATACAAAATATAAACAAATTTGCCATGCGGGCCGTAGCTGCAGCTGGGCGCGGAAGCACACGAGCGTTAATACAACATTCGTTATTTTTCGCCACATCGTATTGATTAGTGCTCATTGGCGTTCAAGCCAGGTGCTTACAGATGCTCTAACGTCTATATGTACGCGGCTGTACTTGCCGGGATGCTGTGAAATAACTTGTTGAGATAAATCTTCGTATATTTTTGGAACGGGCGTTTGGATGGGTCTAAAGGTTTAAAAAGTAAGAGTCAATCTTTTTTTGCTTTGTCAGTTTTCTATTATTATTTGAAATAATTGTATTTCACAAATTCATAACATTATTTGGTCATGTTCAAACCCACCAGACATGACGTGCGAGATGTCCAAAGTAAAATGAAGCGAGCACAGTACCCTGCAGTGTGCAGCACTCCGCAGTGCCCCCATCAGTCGTCTGAAGTTTGCGAAAAACGACAAAGAGGTAAACACGGAAAGCAGCTCATTATGACCGGGGACTGACGGTCAAACGAACTTGTCTTAAACGTCACACGAAATTACTATCGGTTCAAACTTTTCAAATTTAAATTGCAGCGACTCGGTGTAGATTTTCTGTTTGGGATCTGAAGAGTTTTGGTTAATTATCTGTTGTTTTTTTTATCATTAAGCCTTTCATGTCATTATCATCATTTCAGGTCAAACAAATGTTCGAAAAACAAAGGCTTTTTAGCTTTATTTTTATCCCTTATGGGGTGACCAGAAAGAACGGAGCGGTAAACGCTACGGTATTTGCATACCTTTCTAGCTTAGTCTACTGTCATCAACCATGACCTTCGGGGATTCTTCGTACTTGTACCTTCTTCCAGGATCAATGATTGTGTGGTCAAGTGCGATTTAAACTGTCACTGAACACTGAAAAATATTTACTAATTATTGATAATTTAATTTAAAAGTGTATGTTGAAAATTAATTTCCTTATGAGAAATTCGACTTCCTCGTACCAAATAGAAACATACGTCTAATTAATTACTTTTAGCGTTCCATTGACACTGCTGCAACTAGGATTTATTTTCCATTTACAGTTTGTAAGTAGTTTGTTTTCATATTTTCAAACGGTTCTTTCGGTTCGACAGCTCGCCGGATTGGTTTGACTGGTGTTAAGATTAAGCGGGCAGCGATTTTTTTTCTATTATAAGAGTAGACGGCTGTCATTGAATAAGATTTTTGTGGTAGATATCAGTTTTTTACATAGATTTAAGGAAAAATATTGTAAAGAAATTTTAAATTTCAAATACTTTTGTTTGTACAAATCTTTTAAATGAGTCGAAATTGGGGAACAGTCTCGATTGGTTGTTTTTGTGAAAAAAAAAAATCTATTTTGGTATTTAATATTTGTGCATTTAAACATCTTTTTAAAATTATAAATTTTTATGTTATTTTGATATATTTGTTATATTTTCATGTGTATATGAGCATATATCAGGGTAGGCCTAGTGCTAAGACACTAGTGGTAACTGAACTCACAACCGCCGTTAACAGGTTAGGTCAGAAGCTTTACCGTTGCGCCACAATGGCTACTTGATCGGTCGTTTTCCGCTACATTATAATTTCCGCTATCTCTCATCATTACATCTCGATCCTTGCCGCTTTTAAATCACAAACTTTTCGTAGTTTTAATTAACTTGACGTCGCAGTTACAACTGTGTTGATTTGTTCCGGCTACATTCGCTCGATTCGCATTTCTTTAGTGCTAACTAGGGAACTTTCGTCTTTAAAATTAACTTGTTTATTGCTTATGTGGGTTTTACAGTAAAAATATCTTAATTGACTTCCAGTTTCCGTAAATTGGAGCTTAGATTGGTCTACTTTTCATACTTTAATAATAAATTTTGCCAGATTTACGTTATTTTATATAATTTTATTGTAACTTAAAACTTTTTAAGATTTCCAAAAACATATACCTACTATAAAAACTAAAACTATACGCAAATTATTTCTATACTTCATATCAATATTCAAAGTAAATTATGACTCTACATAGGCAAATGTAGTATTTATTAAGTGGCAAATGGGCCAATCAAATTATCAGTAAAAGTTTAGATATATGTTTTATACATACTAAGTAAATATTATCTAAATACTCAGATAAAATCTCTCAACTAATGAATCCAAACTGAAATATCAAACCCAAACCAATTTCAAGTCCCAAAAAAGGATTTAATGAAACTGTCGAGCTGTTCTTACAGCGAACATGATAAAGTAACAATTAGCATATAAGTCTAACGTCAATCTCACTTAAAGCTACAAAAAATTCTATCATTAGAAAAGTCTGTCCGTACCACAGCCGTGGTCATTACCGAGTTGTTAGGGTTTATTTCGGTAGCGATATGTCTGAAGATTCACTTAGCCTGAGACACACCGAAAGTGGTGTCCATGTCAGAAGTTCAGATTTTTTTCCGTTTGCTGTGACATATACTAAATAGTCACTCTTCACTTGGAAGTTTTCGTTTATTATTAACAGCACAGAACGGTAATAATAAATTTCAATTTTTAGTTCAGATTTAAGTGATTTTAGAAATGTGAAGTTGTGTAGATGAATAAGTAAATATGTTATTATTTACATTTATTTCTTTACATTATATTAAAATAAATATAATTGTTAATGTTAAAGCTTCCTACAAAATTTTTGTAACACATGCGCCACATGCGAGGGCAAAATCTCAAAAGGTTTTTCCCATCACGAATATAGATCCCGCGTGAATATTATATCAATATTAATAAACACACCAAACAAACACGCTTAGAGGAACCCCATTGCGCCAGGTAACGGAAAGGACACCAATAACAACATATGCTACCTTCCCCACAAATCGAATTCCCTATGAACACACACTTTAATTAAAACCTATAAAAAACATCGTTGACCCCAAAAATGTACCCAACAAAATAAGTAACTTCCCAAACGCATAACGCAAAATTGGATTACACGGAGCGGTCTCAGCGTCACTCCCTCATAAATATTTTAAAAACTATCGGCGCCAGGCGGGTTCCTGGGAGTACCCCTTTCGACCCCGCAGTATTAGATGGGCAGGTACCGCTGATGTTGTGTATCCCATCACAGTATTGCAAAAGAAGTCAAATTAGATAAGCAATAAGCGCGGTCGTGGCCGCATTTACATATGTATTCTAGCTATTCGGTCTGTTGATACGGGATTGCGGGTACAATATTGCCTCTGCTGTTTCTACTGACTGTCTTGACTTGTTGAAACACTTGACGGGGACCCGATTTGTAATCTTGATATTTCTTTGTTTTACATTTAAATTAAATATATACCTTAAGTATTTATATACAATTTAATTATATTTTCTTTAGCGTTTTAATGGTAGTTTAGAAATATGTGGACGTAATATTGTAAAACCATGAAGTGTTGCTTGATTGTTTAAAAGGCAAATGAAATGAATCAGACATTACCAGTCTCATCACTATTTCACTTTTACAAAATTTTGTGGCGAAACTCAATGACTCTCCCCAAATGGGAATAGAACTTATAATCACACTTACAGACGCTGTAACGCTAGGGCCACGAGGATTTTATATATTGTATAGTAGGTACAGTATTTTTGTTTTAAGTAAACCCACAATAGCCATTCTTTTCATACTATATGGCTTCAACATCACAGAAGAGTTCACTCGTCCTTGCGTAATGACCGTTAGTTTCATCCCAAAGGCCGTTCTCATCTTCCCTCTATAGTCCCTCAAAATTACACGAAAAATATAAGTAAATAGTTTGTATAAATATAATACACCTTAACACGAAAGCTAATTTAATTAAAAGTAGATTTTATTACTTTAAAAACAAGCCAAGTGCGAGTCGGACTGGCTAACCGCGCTAATCTTAGTAACTACTACCAACTAATTGCTGGGAATTTAAAATTATTATTATGTTGGATAGTCCACTTCTAAAGGACGGCTATGGCTATATTACTGTTTACAAAGTGGTATCACAGTTTACAAAGTTACCTCAGACTCTTAGAATATGTATGAATGTGTGCGAACCACCGAAACAAAACCACAAGAAAGAAGCTAGTAAAATATAATAGAAATAGAGACCAGCAAAAACAATAACATAAAGTGCAATTTGTACAAAACCATCCAAACTTACTTTTTCAAATGGAAATCCCCAGCAATGTATCCTCCATGCCCATACACCACGCAAATCCATTGGTGTTAAATAAAACATAACTATTCGTAACACTCGTAACGGGTACCAATAAAAAGTTGGCACTTTATAAAAATAAAATTCGATCACGATTCGCTTATAAAATTGTTCGTCGACAGGGTTAAATGTTAAAAATGTTATGTTGAGATGAATTTTCTTTATGTATTTTCCGTGGTTTATTTGTATTAAATAATACTCAAGCAGGCTTTGGCTTTTGGCTTTTTGGAGCAAATGGCGTGTGCTTAAGTTAGAGATTCAAATATATTAAAGAATATTTATATTTTCGTTGTAACGCAGGGACACAAGCGCGCGACTTTAAACTCGACAGGTAGTGAATTCGATTCCCACTCAAGGAATGAAATAATTAATATTTTCACTTTCCTGCTGTGGTAACAAGGCAAAGCGCAAGGCGCAAGTTGAGTTACGCCACTCAGTACGCAACGCCTTCAGAATTCGACAGAAAGTGTGAAACGGCCTCTGTTTCTTAAAATCGTACGTATACTAAAATTTTACCTAAAAGCTGCAAATTATCCCAACCAATAACCACACACAGAACACAGCATTGACAAAATCAAATCTCACCGGTAAATATGCAAAATGACAATCAAACTATCGCCAAGCAATCGTATCTAGGTCCCACGAGGCCGCCGTGACCGGCCGCCGCGCTCTGCCCCGATATTAAATCCACTTCATTCTATAAAGAATTCCAATGGACTTGCCCCTCGTCTACGAAACAAAGGACAGTCAGTTATTTTTGCGGGTACCCGGGGACGTTAGTGTAGTGAGGGGGTTATTTTTCGCATATTTAGATATATTCTGTAATATATTTTAGGGTTTATATTAAAAAATATTTAATGGCCATGTTGTGTTTTACCTACAAACTTTTATTATTCATTTTACTGACCCCTAAAAATTGTGGAAGTAGAAAAATAAAATATACCTCTTACTTGCCTTCACTCAGGATGTTTTGACTCAGCGGAACAGCGTCTGTCAGTAAGTACCACGGTTGTGGGCTTGATTTCCACTCGATAGAATTAATTATTGTCACTTCGCCCTGGTAAAAAGCCTACGTCTCACGTCGAAAAGTCGTAAAATCTCGAAAACTAATATAATTTTAAAAAGATGTGTACTAAACTATTTTCTTCTATTTTGTTTCAGGTAAGTGCACAGTAGTATACGTCCCTGTCTGATCACTAACTCGAAGGTAAGGTAACATTTTTCATATATTAAAAACCAAATTAAACACCACCAATTATTACTATATGTGACCATGGACTACTGCAAAGTGTTCAAAACGTCGAATTTCCAAAAATGCTTAAAATTAAATATACGCGATTAATCCGCTTAAAGAGTTTCATTTATAATATATATATACATTTGAAATGAAACTCTTTCTAACATTTTACGATTAAAATATGTTTTCTATTTTTTCCTATGTGTAGGTACATAAAAAAATGAAGAAAAAAAAATCGCGAAAATCAAAGATCAAATTATCTTTAATTTAATTTGAACACACGGCATCTAGGTGCGGCTGCCATTAAACCCTGCCTCATTCAGACGGGATTGCCAATCATCCCGGGATCACGAGCTCATGGGATCTCCGGCCCATTCCGTAATAAGTGCATTTTTGTGAATATCCCGAATATTCGCGTTCCTTCCTTGATATGACTGTTGGTTGTTGTCTTCTTACTCTTTTTTGTATATTTTAGGTTTTGGTGTTTATAAACGTTTTTGATTGTTGATTCCTGATATAATATTGAAATGATTGCGAAAATCTAATTGTGCTAACATGGCGTTGGTTATTGACGTCGTGAAGAAATTCAAATATCGGAAATTGTATCAGTATTAGGTATCGCCGAGTTGGGTGGATGCGTAAATATAAATAGTATATATCTAAAAATAATTTTTGAAAAGAGCCAAATTAGGCCAGTTGGCCAATCCAAGGCCAGTTATGACGCAGGGGCACAAAGTGTGACTGTAAACACGACTGTTTGTGGGTTCAATCCGAACTCGAGGAAATGAAATATTTATTAAAACAAATTTTCCATTTCTTCGCTCTGGTTTTAAGGCAAAGTTCGGCGTTGAGTTCTGCCACTCAAGACGCAATGCCTCCAGAATTCGGAGGAAAGTGTAAGTGTAAGAGTGTCTTAACACTAGGTTCCCTCTGTCCACCCTGCTGTGTGCGGAAAAAAAACTCGGGGAAAATTTTAACATTGAAATTATGTCGCATCACCCTGCTCTGGTAAACAAAACGCGGCATTAAGTTTCGCTTAATAACGAAAAAGGACGGAGAGTCAACATGCAAGTTCCCTCTTACTACCAACTTATGTTAAACGGTAAAAAAACTTGAATCTATTTTCTCATTACTAATACACCAAAAAACTGTAAATTCAATATTTAACACTATAATAATATAATCCACACAATTTTCATCAAAGAAGTAGGGTGACAAAAACAATGATGCCTTATCGGATAGTCCGTAATTCGTGGTTAGGGTTCCATTCAATCAGCTCCCATATAGCGACGGACCAACTGCCGACGTCCGCGGCTAATTAAATCCGCTGTCAGACCTGCGACAATGTTTAAATTCAGATTTCATATCGATGAAATTTTGATTAACTGCCAAGAATTTAGCACAATTCATTTAATATAACTCGACGATACTCGGATTTGAACACGTTGCGAGTGTAATAGAATTGAAAAAGTTGGTAAAAAAATATAGTGTGAATTATAATTTTATAGTTTTAATTTTTTTTATTAATGTCCGTAATTTTGGCGCAATAAAACATATTATATGGGAAAGTTGTTGGTTTAATAAAATAGAGTATTTAGTGTATATTATGAAATAAACCTAAAAAATGAGGTCGTCGCTACGCAATGAGACAGCATCTCATTATAAAAGTGACGATTTTGAGTTCAACTCCCACTTCGGGAAATGAATTATTTTCACTTCCTCGTCTTGGTAAGATGTCAAAATGCGGCGTTGAATTACGCCACTTAACATTTTAACGCAATCCTGATATATGACGAGGCAGTGTAACATTAAAAAAACATTTAATAATCGCACAAAACACTCCATAAACTTTAAAAATACACGAAAATTCTCACACCTGCTTTAACCAACACCTACTCAACACTTCACTAAAAATGCACAAAAACACATTTTAAATACACAAAATGTTCCAATATTACAGTATAAGTGCATCTTTTAACCGTACACGTAAAACTTCACACGTAGCCAGCGCGGGCGGCCTGGTAGGGCGGGGGGGTTGGTGGCGAGGGGAGTCTCCACGGAAGCGGCATTAAAACTTTTGAGTGATTTCGCTCAGTCAAACGTTGCAAGACGGGCGAGGTCCGGCCGGGACGTCCAGACGGGGTGTACATACGTTTTATTCTATGTAGACTTTTTAGTTTTTAACTTATATTTCCTTCTCTTTCTATTTTACTTTGAGTTTGGTGATCGATTTACGATTAAATTAAAGCGTGATATCGTAGAAGTCATTTAAGAATAAAATAAATATGTTTTTTATATATCCTAACTAAAAATGTTTTGAATAAAATATCCACAATTAATAATTAAAAAATTTCGCTTTGCCAATTGACATTTTGTTAACTATTCTTTTATCATAAAAATATATTGTAACATAAAATTCTTTATAGAATGTGCAGTATCATATTACTTTCAACATTGAGAAACTTTTAAAAAGTACAAGAACAAAACAAATATCACTCAAAGAGCAAAGAAATTTAAATACATTATAAAATGAATCATATAATTATTTACTCAACTTTATAAGCATAATAACTTCCACCCAACACGTACATAATACACTGAAGTAAAATACTTTTATTTCATACAGAACTTTTTAATTCATATAAAAGTATTTAATAGTCGTAATACCGTGGTCTTGTCCCCAAGTTTGTATCAAACGGTGTGGTCACCCGCCTCGGGACGGACGTGGAGATGGCTCGAGGAGAACGAGTGCTTCACTAATTTGTGTCCAGTCGCCCGATTCAGGAATTATAGTTCTCTATGCTTTATATTATACGAGTACTGGCGCTGTGGCTATAATTTTCAGGCCATGATTGCTTTAGACATTCATATGTAAAATAGGGAAAATTTCAATATACTGTTAACTTAAGGTTGTGTTTTTGAGATGAAATATTTTATTTCTTCGCTTTGATAAGAAGAAGAATCTGATTTTATAATAGAGCTATGTAGAGTTAGGCCGATCAATATGTTAAGCTTCTAGAAAATATCACTTTTTCTAGCACTTTTTTTATTTACTTATAAATAAATATATCTACCGATAAAAACAGTAAAAACATACCCCCAAAGCAACAAATAACAACATTAACCTCAATAATCACTAATCCATCTTCCATCTAGTCCGGTTAAATAAATACCCCCGTCCCGTCATGTCCATTATAAAACGTCCATACAGGGTGTGGGGGTGACGACTCCATCAGATCAATGCACCCCACCTGCACTTTTAATTCTCGAGACTGGCCCCGTCTTTGAGATATGTACATTGTTCTATTCGTTTGTGATCGTCTTCCTTTTTTTAGTGTCCTTTCTGCATTTTTTTTATGTTGTTAGGTCATTTTTCTTTTCTTGTACTGTAACAGTAATTTGAGCTTTGATGGGTAATTATGATTTAAAATTATTTGAAAATAATGATATAATAGCTATGGTATTGCTGGACTGCGTCGTACTTCGTTCTTCTCTACAGATGGAGATGAAAATAAATCATAATCAAAAAAATCTTCACCGCGTCTTGTCTTGTCTTGCCTTGAAAAAAATTTTTTTTTAATTTCCTAGAGAGAAAAGCCTGAATTTGCTTAGCTATATAACTAAATATATATTTTTTTTTATTTTATCCGCCTAATAAGTCGTGCAACTTAAGTTTCTGCGTCCAACACCTTTGTTAGGACGGAAGGTTAAAAAACAAAGTGATTTATAACTAAATTATCTTCAATGACATCAAAACATATAAGATACACTCGAACATACAAAGAATAATAACATTATACGTTATTTATGTATATCACAATAAAATTATGATAATCATAAAAAAGAAAAACGGCAATAAAAACGTCTACTGAGGATTTATCGAGTCAATCCGGTCAGCGAGTCGGTTAAGTGGTATTTCAAGTAACCTTTGATTTCCCAAAAGAACGTCAAGTAAAATTGCTATCAAAATTATAAAAGTTTGACGTGGGCTGAAGGGTTGAGCGAAACATAGCGATGCACTTAATAGTTCTGTGTTCGAGGGTTATTTGATAACATATATTTATTTGACTTTAACACCTGTATGTGGACAGCGCCAGGTAATGCGTTATAGTGGGTTCGATGTCTATTTAAAGGATTAAATTTATTTAAAATTGTTCTCAAATCTTGTTAGACAATTTAAATGAAATTTATTTTATTTTAATTTAATTTTAATAAAATGTTATGACTCATTCCAACATCTTTACCTAGTAGTATATTCCGTATCTGCAGTAATTTTTTTTTTTATATTTAAAAAAATATTTAATTTGACCCGATTTATATAATTTTTACAGGTTCCTTTTTATCGTACAAGTTATGCTGAACGAGGTTCTCTGATAAGGGACTTTTTTTATTCTCTCAGCGGAACTCAACCCTTTTGGACGTTATCTCAACGATGTCACAGCCGTCTTCTGCCCGTCGTAATGTCGGATGGCTGGCAAACAATTGTCATCTTTTTTTATAAAAAAAAAAAGAAAGAAATATTTTTCTATCTTATCACAAAGGTCAAGTAGATATCAGGAGAGTTGCTATAAAATTTTATTTAAATTACATGTACCTTTATATTGATTGAAAGTGTTTTAATGGAAACGGAGTGTTTTAGTACTAGAAACCCAGGTTACCACTATCTACCCTACTTGACAGTATCAAGACACTTAAAAACTTAAAATACAGCACCGAACTTCCGAGGCATTAAGCTTTAAGTGGCGGAAATTAACGCCGCGTATCGTCGTACCAAAGCGAGGAAATGAAAAATATAATAATACATTAATCTGAGTCGGAATCGAACTCACACTACAACAAATACAACAATCAACTTCAATTGAAACATTACGAAGTCCAAAATTCGAAATCCCAAAACATTTCTATCAAAGCACATCAGACAATACATCGTGTGTCGCAAAAGTAAATATGAACCCCCACCCACCCTCTTCGTTATCACGTCCCGGACATAATTTAAGACAAGGGGGTGTTCAGGGGGTAGTACTCGTACTGCACAGCCAGTGCCAGTAGACTATCCGTCACTAGCATCTGCACACTGATTTGTTACGAATTTTTCGTGTTTGGATAAGTGAGAATGATTAGGAGATGCTGTTCCACGTTGCCGTTGGAGCTGAGCTTTAAACTTTTGTTCGGTTTGCGATTGTTGTTTAGAATTTTTGGAAATTGGGAAAGTGGTGGTTGTAAGTTCGATTTACATTCTAGGGAATGATAAATTTTAATTTCCTCGCTCTGGTAACAAGATGTAAAGCGGTGTTGAGTTCCGCTATTTGAATTCCGCCACGCAGTGTATCACAAATTGTGCGGAATGTGGATATGAGAATCTTATCACTAGGTTTTCTACAATGGATCTCAACCCATTGTGATAATTATATAATAATGCGATGGGTGTGGGTTCGATACTTAATTCGGGGCAAATATATTTTCATTTTCCCGCTCTCGGGCGCTTGTTTCCAGTAATAACGAAAATACAAAATTAAATGATTATTATAACCCGCCACACTGGTACCAATGTGTTTACCTAAGAACCTCCACGAGCAAATACCCGACCGTCTCACGCAGACGGATGAATTATGTGACACTTTTTGAATTATGGAGTCAATAAAAATATTGATGTAACGATCGTAAATTACGTTGACGGAGACATTGAGTGAATACCAATCGAGGAATGTCAGACGATCCCCGGCCCCATGCAGTACTGCTTCTCCATCATTCATGCTGGAACTTATGAATGTTTGAACAAATGTTATCGTAAGCTGATTCTGTGTCGTTTAATATTTTAAGCCTAAAAATGATTGAGTGTTGAATTTCGGTGTTGAGTTACGCCATGGAAATCTGTTTACCCTGATATACAACTAGTATTCTTGAGCATTATTGAACCCACAATCACTCCATATGCAATCAATTTAAAATGTACAACATATAAAAACTTCACTAGTTTTATCCTCCTAAGAAATACCAAGCTAAAACTAAATTATTCGAAATAATAAAAGCAAGTTACTACATTCCATAACTTGAAAGTTGGAACTGCAGTAAAAACCGTTCAAAAGAATGTACGAGTGTGTATGTATGTATGTATGTATATGAAGTCCATTTAAGCCACAGAACTAGGTATAAAGACAGATAAGCCAGACTTCAGACTCCATTTCCATAGTAAATGTGGCCGATTTATAACTCATTCGAATTCGCTAGCGCAGTTCAATTATTATAAATATGGCTGCTATGTGGGTCATTGTGGGTGGTGCAAGGAGCGGGCTGGTAGGTGGGTGGTGGGTGATACACCCGTCAATCGATTGTCAAGGAGTGCACCGGATCGGACCGACGGTGGATACAAGAAGAAGTTACCAACTAGATGCATTTACGTATAAAACTATGTACATATATGCTCGGTAGTGCCTCGTTGTTTAGGTTGCTTTCTTCTCACGTTTAAACAGAAGTTACTTATGTTTGATGATTCGTTTATAATGTTCAAGGAACTTGGAAGAAATTAATATTTAATATTGAGACACTATTAGTTACTAAATTTAAATATGTATGTATATTACTACTAGTTTTATAACTTGAAATTCATATTGGTAGCATATCTTCGAAGTGCTTTATTCTAAGAAACCTTTACATATTTTTAAATATTAAATTAGGTCTTTAGCCAATCTTATTATCTTCTCCCTTTTTTATCAAATAAATATATTTTTATTTATTAACAATATAAAAAGATTACTTTTTTAATATATTAATCTTAAATTTTTAATATCTTCAATAATTTTATTAATTAAGGTTAATTATTATTATACGAGTACAAGTAATACGACTTACTCGAAACTCACTCCAAAGAAAAAAATGCCTCAACCAGGATTAGAATCTACATCACCAAAAAATCTCCTTTCATACCTCACATAAACATTCAAATAATGTGACAATATAACAACATTTCACTCATCTCATCCAAACTCCGTACGTTTGATGTTGATACTATTGATGTTTTTAACACTATAAATATTATACTACATATTGTATGGAACTGTTTCGAGGCCAGTTGTGGCGCAGAGGCAAAATCGTGCAACTGTAAACGAGGCAGGTTGTGGGTTCGATTCCGATTCGAGAAAAGGAAATATTTAATATATTTTTTTCGTTTTGGCAACGAGGCAAAGCGCCTCGTTGTGTTTCGCCACTTAACATACGTTGCCTCCAGGATTTCGTGGAAAGTGGGAAACAAAACTGTCGTAATGGAAACATAGTATCTCAACACTAGGTTCCTAGGGTTCCGTAAAGCGCGAGGCTAATAAAATATTGTATATAAATACAGTAGTCTACATAAAGAGGTCGGCACTCGTTTGATGACAATAACGCGTGTTTTATTAGTATTTTGTGTGGGCGATCTTCTGTTTACGACATCATCTATGAGTTACATTTACACACGTAGATGCGGTATTCAAATTGATTTATTTTTTAAGCTTCACGCTGATTCCCGCATAGAGCTGGGCAGGTAGAATCCTGGGGACCTAGCGTTAAGACCAGTCCCATTGAAAACTGAGACAGGTTGTGGGTTCGATTCGTATCCGAAAAAAAATTATATTCAATAGTACGCTCCATCACTCAACAGCTATCCATCATTAAAATTCGCATCTAGGGTAGATGCAAATTACGGGAAAATGACGAAAACTCCATGTCACATAACACCCAAACACCCAGCCACGTAACATCCGTAAACTGGGAACGGAGACTATTTCTATTTAGCTCTATAAATATAGTTTATAGCTCTATCAATCGCAGCAGCAACAGCTGGACGACTCGTTAAGAGGACGATGATGGATGCCGTCGCACGTCTTACATTCGAGACGAATATTTTTGTTGGATTTGTCCACGATTTATTGTAGTTTTTTGGGTTTACGGAATTTCTATTGGTTTTTGGGTCTGTTGATTGTGATTATTGAGTTTTCTGAGGTATGTGTTAATAGGGATCTGTTTTTTATTTATAGTTTCACGCTTTATCCCACACGTACTCTCTGATTTTCCCTTTCTGTCCAATCTATGAGGAACGTGAATTATTTTAGTATTTACTTAACTCTTGGATTGGAGTAGAAAAGTTGAAAACTGTTTGTAGTTGAAGGCTTTATATTAAAATATTTATAGTTTATTTTGTATATGAACTAAGAATGGAGTATTGTGAAACCTTTTCTTACTTAAAATGAAATATTTTTTTCGATATAAATTTTTTTAAAAAATTTAGAGAGCGAAACTGGGAATTGTTAAGACACTTCCGTTCGCCACTTTCCGCCGAATTCTGGAAGCATTGTGTGTTGAGTAATTTGGCTTTATTGTAATGTAAAAAAATATCGAAATTTAATACAAATCGATTAATTCTTGTCTCATATCTGTGTTATAATTTTTTGAATCCGTTCTACTTCTACTGTGATTTTTTTGTGTAGATAATCACCGTATTCATCGTACTTAAAAACGATACTAAACGCAACTTAAGTGAGCGCTACTTAAAAACGATAGCTGTAGAACGGAGTGTCTTTACTTCTCGCCTACTGTGTTTAACGTAGGAGAGAATAAATATATAAAAAAATCATATAATATATGTATATCTATTACAACACAACCAGATGACAGAAGCAAGTCGGATTTATGTGTTTACTGTATAAATCATGGGACGTCACCGACGACGCCGCATCTTTTTTCGTCTGCCCACGATGTATCATAGCACAAACATTTTACAACTTTTCCTTAGGAAAGTTACTATTAAATAAACGAATTTCGCACTTATTAGCATAGAAATAGAGGTAAAAGTTGTGTTTTTGAGGAATTGTGCATAAAATAATAATGAACACAATTCGTCACGTATAAATAAATAGAATCGTTAAAATTCGTAGCACCTCGTTCTGAATTTGATGTGGTAAGTGATTTAAATATATTTCTTTTATTTTATATCTAAATATAAAATAAAGGAGGCCTGGCGTTTTATATAAATTTGAGATGAACGCGACAGGTCGCGGCTTTGATTCTTACTCGAACAAATCAAATGGTTAATATTTTCATTTTCTCGCGTTGGTAATCATGAAGCCTACACAATACAACGTAGGAAAGTGGGATACAGAAATATATTAAGCGGAAGGAGTGTCGTAACACTCTCATATTCTCAGGTTCTCTCTGCCTACTGTGCTATGTGCGGGATACAAGGTGAAGCTTAAAAAATATCTATAAAACGCTTGCTGCTACGCACTTACCGTTAAAGCGAAAGCTAACGCTGCACTTTTTTCCCGTCAGACGGGAATAATTTGAATTTGAATAAAATCATTTCTCAAATATTAATCGAACCAACTACTACTTTTATAGCCAAACTATGTCCTACTGCGCCACTACAATGTTTTTACATGTCACGTTTTTATATTAATTATTTGGCCTCACGCTGTATCCCTAAGAATGTGCCATGTATATTCTTAGCTATTTCCACATCCCTAGTGTCTATACAAAATTCGAAATATAAAAAAAACGCAGTGTCTCAACACTACGTTACCTTAGCCTCTGTTATTAAGATGCTATCATAAACATAATACAAAATGAACGCTAATTTCCCGCCGTCTCGTGCAAAGAGGGGCATGCTTAACATAAAGTTGTCATAATATTTACACCCGTCCCGAGCAACGTGTGCCAAATTTGTCCGATCTCGGTCTGATAAGAGATGAAAAACGAAAATATTATTGTATGTAATGTATATAATATACGTACATGGGGAAATTTATATAATTATGAAGTTTCATTCAGCGCGCAATACGAAACGGCAACGGTGTGCGGGTGTGCCTTAACAGTAGGTTCCCTCTACTTACACTGCTATATGCGGGATACAGCTAAAGCTGAAAAAATCACTTCTTCTTCCTGCCGTTAATCCCGGCTATTATCAGTATATGTATAGTCAGTTTGGTTCCAATTCAGAAAAATATTTATGTTTTAGTTATGAACGGGAAACTGTTTTACTAGAACAGAGTTATATAGGGCTAGCATAATTTACTTAGATTTATATTATACTAGTGGACCCGGACGCGGCTACGCCTGCTTGAACCATAAGAATATTTTCGCATCGGTCATACTGTGCCGCCCGTAGGCTAGGTCATTTCGAATCAGTGACATCTCCTTAATTATTTATTAGAATGTTATACAGTAAACTATAATTTCAATCTAGATAAAATGCTAAAAGTGACTATTATATTTATTTTCATAAGGATGAATATCAAAATGTCGCGGTAACGGTTGCGTAGCGACAATTATTAGCGAGCGTAGCGAGTTATTAACATGGCAGAATAAATTGCATGTCAAATTAGAAAGTACTTTAAAATATATTAGTTTATATGTATAATATCATGTTATATAGCCTATAGCACTTCTAAAGAATGCAGCTTTCATACAAAACAAAAACAAAGTAAATCGGGCCAGTAGATCCAGAGATCTTAGCGTTCAAACAAACAAACAAACAAACAAACAAACAAACAAACAAACAAACAAACTCTTCCGCTTTATTATATTAAGTATAGATACGGCAATATTTATATAATATATTTCTAAATATCCCCTTTTCTAGATGTATTCGTACTTAAGAGCTATACTTAAGAGGACATCATTGGATTTTGTTTTCGGTTATTGATTATTTATTATTAAGACGCTGCCTTTTTCTGGTTTAATTAAAATAAAACCACAAACGGCACGGTACCAGGATGCATTCGATAGTAAACAGTATTCAAGGGAAGTTTTTGTATTGAAATATTGTAAATGTATATAATATAAGAATTCAACTTTAAATATAATTAAAGTGTGTGTAAAAATTTGCCTTCTCTACCTACCCTGCATAATACGGAAGATAAACAAAAATATTGAATCCTATTTCGACATTTATATTAATTCATTTACACTCAACTTGGCTTCTTTAACAACTTTTTGTTAACTTTAAAAAAACAGTTGAGTTTTATTGCAAGTCCTTAGGTTCGGCCTCGTCTCACTTGATTGATTATGCAGAGTGCTGGGAGGCGCTAAGTGACGGCGAGCTTTGGAGTGACAACTGATTTTTTACTTCTGCTTACTTTTTAAAGTTTGTTTTAGCCTTTTGGTGTGTTGAAATATACCTATTTGAAAAATCAGTTCGACGGTATTTCGAAGTAGACACAGGGAACCTAGTGTTAAGACTCTCCGTTCCCCACCTTTTATCCAATTTTGCTGAATACCGCGATTTATCTACCAGGACATATAGAATGAAAATAATTTATTTATTAATAGCTCTGTCTGCGAATCGAAGCCACAACCATTAACTTGGTGTTGAGTTCCGCCATTCAACACGTAATGTTATTGAAAATTGAGCGCCAAGTGAGAAACGGAGTGTTTTAACACTAAGTTCCCTTTACCTATCCTGCTTTAAACGGGATACAGCGTGAAGCAATATATGCTACATATAAAATATCTTCTGCAGGCAAACCGGCGTGCGTAACGCAAGTATTCAATAACCATATCAAAGAAAATGTGAGAGGAGCACCTATAAAACGAATAATTTCTTTATAAATTATTGCACCGAGAATTGAACTGATATACTTGAGGGGCGGTGATTTATTGGGCCATAAAGTATTATAATTAAAAGGCGGGGTGAAACTACACGGGGGCCGCGGTGGGAACTATTAGGTACGTCTGCTGAAGGCTGACTGCAATGAAGGTTATTCATTTTGTTTTATGGTTTTTTTCGTTATTTTCTGTATTAATATTTGTGATTTGTGATTGAGATGGAGTTTGGACTTGTGGTCGCGGGTTCAAATTAATTTGCTTTTTTTATTTTATTTTTTTTACAATCTAATATGAATTACTTATTGTTGTACGAATACACATTTACTGGAATTGATCTTGCATCTAAGACACTTTGTACCTCATTGAATTTTCTAAACTGTTCTATTTTATTTTATAATTCTTTATTAAATTATAATTTCGTCTCCCCCTAATTTTATATACTTATAACAAGCGTGATACTGTAGGTACACCCGACAGGTTGCAGGTTAGAATCAGGAAGTGAAATATTTAATATTTTCATTGCCGCATTCTGGTAAAGAAGCAAAGCACTCAACACGAAACGCCTCTAGAATTCACCAAAAAGTGGGGAACGAATGTGTCTTAATAGGGAATGAGTGTCTTAACAATATGTTCCCAGGTTCCCCCTGCAACACTGACAACAAATTATAGTAACCATGGTTTACGTTATATGTACGTTAACACTCGTGTTTTTCACACAAACATAAATTTTAATTACATAGCAGTGTACAATACACCGTAGTGTCCCGTAGTGTACCACGTACTACGTGGAAGTAGAAGTAGACGTCTAGTGACAAACGCTCTTTATTAAAGTCAAAACATATAGCGGGGCTGGCGTAAATCATCCCCCCACCCCACGACTCCACTCGCCACTCACTAATTTCTGGTATTGTCCAAGTTTAAGCGTTGATGAAATTTTTGAGTTGGATTTTCTTTTATATTCATGTTAAGTTTCAATGTGGTTTTGTTTTCGGATATTTCGATAAAGTATTGACTATATTTTTAACGACTTCAAAAAAGTGAATTTGTTGAACTTAAGTAATCGACAAGTTGAAGTCAATTAATTTTTATTAATATTACTTTTTAAAAATCTTGAAATGTCTATGTAATGTGAATTGAACCCATAATGATTCACTTAAAAGTAATTCGACAGCGTCACAATGGTTTCTGGTACTACAAATAACAAAATACTCAACAATTTTACAAATAACTAAAGATTCTTTTCTACTAGCGAATGCGCTGTATGTCAGTTTAAAGGTCATATCAAAGAAATAATACAAAAAAAATATATAAAGCTTTTATTTCCAAACGTCGAGAACAGTGTTTGAATTTGTTTAACCTTAAACATATAATAATCCTATATCACGAAATAAGAGGATAATGTTCATTCTATATATATTTAATTATTAAGCACCTTCAGGGGTTGAAAAACCATTCTTTTGAAGAAAAGAAAAAGATTTCCAGGGATACAATGGATGTATTTAGCAATTATTTAATACGTTTGAATTCGCATCTCCATTGATCCCGGCCCCGGGGCAGGTGAGTCTAACGAGGGCGTGTACCTACTCCATTAACCGTCGCCATTATCGGTCTTAAAGCGTATTCGACGAATTAAAATATCACAGATATTTGCAGCTAAAATTAAATTCTGTCACGAACGCCACAACAAATCATATTTATTTACACCTAAAAATACCTCGGGGTGGCCATTACGTCGCACAAACGCGGACTGCGCGGACCGTTCAGGAGATTAGGCAAGGAGAGACATTAAAGTTAAATTATTTATTTAGGCCCCACCAGCTAGATTACATTACTCCATACACATAAATAACGAAAACAATAAGAGCTATTCTAATAAATTATCTTTTTATTGCCGGATTGTGAAAATTTTAGACACTTATCCGGGGTAGGGGGGTGACGCGGGAGGGTTTTGTCCCAATTATTTATGACGGTTGAGACGCGGGGGATTTCGAATTCGTCGGCGCGTCTGTCGCTCCTTTTCTTGTAGAGTCCTTTTTTTAATTAAAACTTTCGTATAGGTTAATTAATGGCCGCATAATAATAGATATCTTTATTCGGTGCCTTTCGACGACTAAGATACGCATTATATACGAGATTTATAGGCGAAGTAGTTCCGTTAAGATTAAACTGTGGCAATAAATTCATGGTTCTTTTGTTACATTTTTCATTTACATAGCTATCTTATTACATCAAAATAAGGGAGAATTTTATGTTTTATCACAACGACGTAGCTGAGAGATGGGCGTTAATATAAATTATTTATTCTTTTCACTGTCCTTAAATATAATTTCATACACCTACATACATTTTGAAAGTTCTATAATTAAATATTAGTATATAAAAATAAACAAAAGTAGTACAATATGCATAATAAAATTTGGAAAGCAAGTAGCACAAACGCGTTATACCTCCACGACCAGTATATCCCAACCTTCTATATAACCCAAAGGGAGACCGCAAATAAAGCAACAAAAAGGCATTCCACAACCGATAACCTAGTCCGCTGCTAGTAAACACGGCTCAATGAATCAAACACTGTACTGCAATACGAGCGACGTGTCCTATTGTTCCTTTCGCCACAAATCAATCAGAGGCCAACAGAAAAAAAGAGTAGAAAAAACCGAAACGAAGCACTAAATGTCCTTCAAACCAATACGGCACAAGAATACCTCGCTATGAATAATCTAATAAATAATCTTTTGAAACGTAATTTATTGGTCGAGCATTACCGGACGGAAGGCTTCAAAGAAAGGGAGGGGTGAAGCTCGCCTCGGGTGAGAGGGAGAGGGTATTAATGTCGTCCGTCATAAATAACGTCGGGCAAAAACAATGGACAATGGCTTGTGCTGAGATACGTCTTCTTTAGTCTCCCCCCTTTTGGGTGGAAGGACTGTCCCGACTAAACGCGTGCGCAACGTACTAATACATGAATGTTTTTAGGTGGATTATGATTTTCGATGATTCGTAAATATGTAGTTTACGTTGTGTGTTCTGTACGAAATTAATTATTTTCCTTTGACCGCGCTTGTAATAAGATAAAGCATAACCTCGACTTTTCAACATACAGTGTCTCAAAATTGGGCTGAAAGTGGAAAACGGAATGTCTTAACACTCTACTCCTTTTGCCTCCTCTGTTAAATGCAGAATACAGTATGAAAAATGTTCAAAAACTAGAACTCAAAACTACATAACAATATAATTATAGTGTGTGATAACATTCCTTGAATAAAATAAAATTTCCTATTGAACCATGATAACACAAATTATTAAAAAAATCTTATCACTTAAAAAAGAACGAACCAAACCAAAAGGAACACCCAAATCGTTAATTAAATTAACAAAAAACAAAACAATTTACAATCTAAACTAAAATAATCAATATTCATTCATGAATATCCCTACAAGAGCTGCGTCTGCGCACGTCAAACGCAATTAAAGTACCTGCGGCTAATTGACTTCTCATGTACCACCTACCATTTTGTTTTAATCACTCAGTAGCTAGCTTCGTTTTTTTTACTAATTGCGGACTACATTGTTTTACTACCTGTTTGTGTTATTTTGTTATAATAGTAGTGATTAATGAATATTTAGTTGAAATTAAAACAAATATTAAGAGATTGTTCGCCATTTTCCGTCTAATTTTAGACACACTGCGTGTTGAGTGGTGGTATTCAACGCTTTGATTATTATTAGATACGTTTACAAGGAAAAACGGGATATTGCATTTATCTTCACAACCAAAAATGCAGGCGACGACTATTTTACTAGTTTTTTTGCTTCATGCTTTATCCCGCTCATAGCAGATTAAGCAGAGAGAACCAGGGGACCTCGTGTGACGACACTCTCTCTTCAAGAGACTTCCGTTTCCCACCTTCCGCCGACTTCTGGAGGCATTCCTCGAGTTTGAATGGGTCCCTGCACCACGACTGGCCTCACTATGTTTTTATAACCTACAGAAATCCTCTTAAAGCCGGAATGTTAAACACACGGGGCAATATTTTGAATCGTCACGTTTTCCAAGTCGTAAAAACTAAATGTGATCTGACCTAATATTTGTTGTGGATGTTAAATATTTAATTTTATAGCGCGACAGACTATTTTTTATAGCCGTGCTCTTCCTTGTTTATGTACTTTTGGTTGATCTGTATTTGGAGACGTTATTTTAATTGCAACCCATAAGACCGTAAACAAAGAAGAGAGTCGTGGCGTAACCAAAGAATGGGAGGCAAAGTGAGGCTTGAGTTCCGCCACTCATCACGCAATGGTTCCAGAATTCAGCAGAAAGGGGGTAATGGAAGTGTATTCATAGGAACGGAGTATTTTACCACTAGGTCTCCAGGTTTCCTCTGCCTACACTTCTATGTTCGGGATATAGTGTGAAGTTAAAAAAATTTAAAATGTCAAAAATAATGATGCATAAAGAGATTGATACTACATCCGCTCCCATTAAATTTCAATATAATATGTTCGCAATAGACTAGCCGAAGTGTTTACTCCTGCATCGTGTCTAACTCAACCAGTTTACTATCAGAGTCACTTCAAACGATTCAGAAATAGAAATTTTAGTGTTATTATTTAGTGATAATATAAATGTGCAATTTAGCAACTAAGTTTGTACCTGTCATATTGTATGATTTGAACAGCTGTATTTTGTATTTGATCGTCTATGAGCGTTTTAGAGCTGATGTAATTATTTATGGATTTAATACTAGTCGTAGCCCACATCTTGGTTTACGAGGATTTTAAGACGTAAAAGGAAAATCCTGATCTCGGTTCCGTTAACAATTTCGAGAATCCCTCTCTTAGTGCTCTTCTACACTTCAGGTCCAATAATTTGGCAAGTGACTATCACCAAGAAAAGCAGTAATGATAAATATGCTAGAAGTACAGCCGGCAGTAAGAATATAAAAAATCTAATATGCCTTTATTTTAGAAAAGTTGCTGTGATTTTATTACATAGTTACAAGCCAACCTAATAAAACCGTCTAAAATACACTAAAACGTCAGTAATTTCTTTCCACTTCCACATTACACAATTTCCGAAAACTAGAGCCTGCACCAGAATCACCTCATATGCTATTTGTAGGAATCTTTAAAGCACGTCGATTCGAGGGCTCGACTCTTAAAGCTGTCATTTTAACCAGCTGCTAATGTCAGGGGTGACTGGCGCGTCGCCAGCGCTCCTCCAGTATTGGACGTTTCTTAATTTATGAAGACCGGTACGCTTCGATTGTGTTGGCAGATCTAACATTGTTAACGAATAAAATGATTGCGAACTTTAAATTTGTGATTGGATTTGTTTTATGAGATTTCTGGGCTATGCCAATATTTTAAAAATATTTTTCTTTAATGATAGATGTCTTGTTGTAATTGGATCTGCAATAATCACAGAGTGTTTAAAAAATTGGGCAGAAAGTGGAAAACGAAGTGTCCCAACACTAGGTTCTCCCTCAGCCTACCTCGCTATGCGGGAAAAAATATGAAGCTGCTATTCTAGGCACATTGAACCCCACACTATCTACATCCTCACCCAATTTCAAATAGTGTTTATTATTGAAATACATTATGCACACGCTGAGTGACAGCCAGTTTGGGTATTTATGCAAGATACGCTGCACATTTTCAGTACATTTCATTTTCCATCATCAGCATGAGTTTAAATTTAACACCTGGGCTTATTCAATCGTCAGTTCATTTATCTCATCTTAGAATGATAGAGGTGCTGCATTATTCGTATATAAAGAATAACGAGCCTGTACAAGTTTTTGTAAAGATATATTAAAATGTCATTTAATTTATTATATTAAAAATGTTGTTTAGTTGGTATTTTAATAAATTTCTTATTATTTTATAGATTCAACCCAATAAAAAGTATCTTTCTCTTCTCAATTCTATTGTGTTTGTGGCACTCTAGATCATCTAATGAGGTGGAGATATCACAGAAAGATGAAATTTGGCGTTGATATGAATATGATCATATGAAAGTCAACCAAGGATTCCTCTTGCCTCACTTACCTTTCTGACATTTTTTCTTTCACTATTTCGATATATTCCACAAATACACTGACAACTGACCTAAAATTAATAAAAATCTTTATATATGTATGTAAGTATATTTAGAACAACATAAAACAAGATTTCTGTCATAAAACGAAATATATTATAATACTTTATTCTTCATAAGAGTGGCGCAGTGGGTGTAGGGCACAATAAATACCACGGAGACGACGAAACGTCCGTATTTTTATAACTTTTTCAAATTTATTTAAACACTCTTAATCAGAGACTAATGGGCAATAAAATGTGAGAAATGAACGTGACGAATTATTACTTTTCTAGAATTAGACCTCGAGATGTGGCCAATGTTGTATCATTGTTCAAATACTTGTTTGTTGACGCCGTTTTGGCGCAGAGGGTGGTTGAAGAAAACGGTGGTTGTGGGTTATATTTTCCAATTCTATTTTCTAAGAAAATTTTCAGAGGCTCAAAATTCAGCAGAGCGATATTACAAGTGACTTAAAACTAAGTTCCGTTTTTTAAATATTAGATCAAATTTATCGCAATTTAGGAAGAAATTATAAAATATATTAGCCTATTAATCATTTTATTGTAACATATATACAAGCTTTATATAATTAATTACGTATTTATAAATTCAGTTATAAAAGTTGATTTAAAATGCCCATTTCAACAAAACTATTAACGCGACAAAATTATGATGGAAGCCATTTGCATACAAATTATAACTAAAATAAGGCATCAACCAGGTTTCTTATGGCTTAAGAAAAATGTATCTTATGAAAATTATAAAGTTTTGAATAAATTAAAATTATATAGATTTAATTGGAACGAGATAAATTTGTAGTTCTTACTTGTATGCATTCGTTTTTTTTGAGCTTCAACCCTATTGCAGGGTACGCAGACTTTTAAGACAATTATTTCTTTACGCACCGCCGAGACATTACGTATTGTCATAAGTGCTAATACAAAAAATACATTCTCTGATCCAACTGAAAATGGGAACTGGCGAGCGAATCTAACAAAGGCGGCACTTTCCAGTTAGATTTTTTTCTTTCTGTTATTTAGAAAAATGGAGTGTTTAAACACTAGGTGCCCTGCCTACTTTTCTATACGAGAATGTAATATGAAGCTGCCATAGAAATCTAAAAGTGACCGAAAAGTAGAAAACGCAATTTGTCTCTGCTTTCCTCCCAAAAACACAATAAAAAGCGCTACAAAAAAGTGACAATATAACATACCAATAAAAGATTTACCTTAAAACCCCAGAAAAAATGCAAATTGCTCATCAGAGCGACACTGAGTGATGAGCGGACGGTGCGTGGGCGTCGATATTATGTAGACTTGCCAAACAAAACCCGGAGTATTCGTCATGTCATGACAAGTTTATGACTAGTTACCGTTTCATAATTTTATAGCGTCCGTGTTTAGGAGATACGGTTGAAATGTGATAGATTAATGTTATTTTTGGGCTACTTTTTTTTAATACTATTAAAGTTTTTTTTAAGGACAACGATATCAGTAGGTATATTTAGATAATTTTGTTTTCTGTTAGTATAGCAAGATGATATTCGCGCTTTGACTTTTTACTACATCGAGTTAATGAAAACAATTTATACCCCAGATTGGGAATCGAATTCACAACAGTGTAATAAATTTATAACCTTATATATAATAGGTAATATACTTCTTATGAAGTTAAGTTATATTTAAAATCTCAATCGTCCCACGGGTAAAGTATTACAAACCTATCGTGCAAAGTTAGCGTAGAAGGAAGTTCGTTTAGTTGGTACAGAGCCTCACTTAAGCGGTCTATAGAGTCATATTACATGCAGTTTATTGTGGTATTAGCAAAAAGTTGGGAACTCGCTTTGTACTATCTTGAAAGTTGGTTTTATTTAGCAGTATCCCGCATGTAGTAGGTAGGCAGAGGAAGCCTAGTGTACGGACACTCTGTTTCTCACTTTTGATATTGCATCTGTCCAATTTATGTCCAATTTATAGGCATTGAATGGCAGAATGAAATGCAACGTTTTATTTTGATTTTGGTTGTGGGTTCAGTCTCAAATCGTAGCGGAGTGAAATGTTGAGTTTCACTACTACGCACGGTTTCGAATTCAGGCGGAAACGGAAAAACGGAGTGTCTTAACACCACGTGCTCCATGCCAACGTTGTGATGTTGGGAAAAAGGCATTAAGCTGCAAAATAAATAGTGCCGTGATTTAAAAAAACAGCTTATTATTTTCACACATTAAATCATCACTTATTGAATTATATTATACTGCAAATGAAAATAGAACTGACATCCCAGAAACCCAGAAAACTCGTGCTCATTGACAAGCAAATAACCCAATCTTTTCCTTATAAGTTACAACGTAGGTGTTCGAAAACGTATACACCGTTGTATACGTAAATAACTGTCAAATGACCATATACTGAGATTGACTCACTTGTCACCTTGATAATAATTGGTGTTTTTGTTCCACTGATTTATTTTTTATAGGGACGGGCAAAGATAACAGTGTTAGTACTCCGTCCCCGGCTTTATTAAGTAGCGCAATGTCTCAAATTTACGTGAAAAGTGAAGAATGTAGTGGTTTATCACTTGATTCTCTTCGTCTATAGTGCTAAATGCAAGTAAAGCTAAAAGAAGATACACTCTACATAGTGTATACGACTCTCGCTGGTGAAATAATCCGTTCTCAATTAAATTATGCATAAGATATTGCGTGCTTAATGGCGGAACTCAACCCCACTTTTTGTCTAATACCAGAGCGAGAACATGAAAACAACTCAATCCCCCGTGCGAAGATCGAAGTTACAACAATCGCGTGTATTTTCAGACACTGTTCTACTATGCCACAATGGCATCATTGAAATATTACCGTATCGGTTAGAAACGATGTCAATCCTTTCTAAGTAACCGCTAGAAGCCTTTAATAACTGTGTGATTTCATCGTACCTTAAAATGTTGTAAGGTAGAGATGACTCATTTAGATTTAGTGTTAAGAGAAAGTGACAAAGTTTAGATGCCTTCCCGTTCGTTCGTTAGTTCGATTCCCACTCGAGGGAATGAAGTGTTTAATATTTTCATTTTCTCGCCAAAACGAGTCAAAGCATGTCGTTAAGCTCCGCCACTCAAGATGCCTCCAGAATTCGGCGAAAAGTGGGGAACAGAGTGTCTTAATGGAAACGGAGTGTTTTAAAACTAGGTTCCCTCTTTTATGCAATCTAATTAGATTGGTTTTACATAGATATTTATTATGTTTTTGTCCTTTATTCTTTGATACAAAAACAGTTGAGTTGAATTGAATGTAGTATAGATTGCCACATGAAAACATGTTTTAAAAAATTTATACTATAAAAAAAGATATCGTTATATCTTTTCTTCAGATCATCAATTAGATGATAATACAGACAAAATCACAAGCAAAAGTTAGTCTGCCGTAGAAATACGTCCGAAACATTAAAAGTGTCGAACTTCAATACGTTTAAAAATGTAATGACGGTAGAGCACAGTACTGAAGTTTATTTGAGAGAAAAAAATGGTACTGCACGCTGCTACCAAGTACCTAGTCTGCCTTCAAAGCCACGTAACGACTGCGACGCGATATCGACATGATCACTTATGTCTTTTTATGTAATTATAACAAGAGATATTTTAAACTGAAAGTTTTGATCTTAGGAATAAGGTTTATTGTTCATTATAAGGAAATGAAGTAAATTTACAATTTCCAGTCTGACTGACGGTCAAAAGCCGAGGTTCGAGTACCGCAGATGACGCCCTTATCGTCGTCGACATCCTCGCAAGCAGCCACGTAGTACTTGCTAACTTTTCAGGGATAGAGTACTCTTTTCCCTACTCACCCGATACCGCAGAGCTAACATGAACCTCAAGTTCGAAAAACCAATTACAATTTCCGTTGTCCGCAACGTTAAATCGTATCCGATATATCGTAGTCGTATCGTATAAATATATACTTATCTGTTTAGGTAAAGTACATTATGCAGGCTGTACGGGCGCACGTGTGCGAATAAAATTTTATTTGGCCACTATTGTCTTATGCAGTTAAGTGGGAGAGACACCAGCCTGTGCTCGATACTTCCAATAGGAAAAAAGGGTTTTTATAAGAAAATATAACAAGCGTATTAGAATTTCGCATTTGATAAAAGAGTGTGGCTTAGTGGTCACAGCTCTTGAATGGTAAATAGAATGCTCAGGTTCGAGTCTCGAAACTTTACTTATTGTGAAATAATATAAAGGTGTTTTTTGGTCTCAGTTGATTTTGTGATATGTCACTTACTTTTTCATTTTCTACGCATTTATAGACACTTAATGTAACCAAACCAAAGATGGAAAATATTTTTATAAATTCTAATATTTGTCTAAGAAATTAACAACTCTGTTGAATTATTTTCATTTATAATTATTAATTTTATTTTATTTTTCACCTAATTTACAATACACTGCGTGCTGAGGGGTGGAACTCAATTTCATTTACCTCATTGTGAATCGAACCCACAACCGTTGCGTTTACAATTACACGCTGTTGGACTTTTTAAGGTCTTTTCTCTTAAATAACACAATATATGTTAATATAGTATATAATTTGTGATTAAAGTCCACTATTTTATTTTCAGGTAAGGCGAACAAACGCAGCAAAACAAACATCCCAACGCAAGGTAAACGTGTGAACAGCCACCAAATCGAATTACCAATTAATAATGGATTGTCCGGCGTGATTGATTAATAATATAAAACCCCGCCGTCCCGTCCGTCTGTCACGCTACCGTGATTGACGTATTGACGCATACTATTAATTGACATAAAGCATTTACTTTTAATTGTGGCTTCGTATTGTCGTTTACAGTTGGTTTTGTGTTAATGTAGCATGTGACTAAATATGGAATTATTGTATTTTTAATGGAATATGAGGTAGGCAGAAATAGCAACTAAGCTTTTGGCCACTATTTTTTTATTTAATATTATGATGATTCCCATAATCCAATATAATAACAAGACATACATATGTAGGTGTAATAGTTGCGGACATATAGGCGATTGAAACCCTATATTTTTTTTAGCATTTGTATAGTCACTCCGTTCCCTTTAAGACACTTTCAAGCCCACTATTCCGCCTAATTCTCGAGGTATTGCGAGTTGAGTAACGCAACTCACTTGCCTCGTTACCAGAGCGAGGAAATGAACAAAAATATTTCATTTCCTCAAGTGGGAATCGAACCTACAATTTGTCGTCTACGCCACGTTAGCCTTAAATAGCTTAGTTTATCTTTATAGTTTAGGCATAAATATTTCACGGCGCGTACATTACAGGTGGTTAAGTCAAGCGCGTTGAAGGCCAACGCAACCTTTTCAACTAAATATCAAGGAATGATTTGTGTATGTCATATATAGCGATAATTTTAATCTTGTATAACATTTTTTATTATTATTTAAGTGGTTTTATTAATAATTTGTTTTTGATAAGGAAATTTAAATTTCCGTGTTAGTGAAAATGTGTATTTACTATTTTTTCAAAGAAGTAGGTACAGCATAAAGTTTAATAGAATTTTATTATATAATTCTAAAGCTACATTTAGTTATCGTAAAAGAAAAGTTTTTTTTTAATGAAGACAAGGATTTTGATAAAAGCAATGTATGAAAAGTATATTACTTATAGATACGTATTTTTAATTAGCTTATTCTCATATGCAATATGATTAAACAATTAAAACTATATACACACAAACTTACTAACATTTCCTATTAGACATTAAACCGACTACCGACTGAGGTTTAAAACAAATTCAATCATTATTATTATCTTTAATGTAAATAAGGTCCAGGACCTCTACTTTTGAAGCTTGATTGATGTCTTATTGACAGATATCGTCGCGCTATTTTGATACTAGTAAAAATTGTAAAAATAGCAATGCTAGCGAATATTTTTCTTATAAATAAAATATTTGCCCCTGTTCGCTTCACTCACTCTTCAACCTCCGCTCGTTTCGCTCGTTTTATTAAAAAAAATAAACGTCTTTAAAGGATGTTAACGTATTTTTTTGTAATGTTACACTTACGACAGTGGTATACAAAATTCTAGATTTGACACTACGATACGTACATTATAAAAATTACTCATATAAAGCTTTTCTAAAATCTTTTGAAAAATAATAATTATTATTACAAAAAAATATGAATTAGAATACTGAGCTATATAGCTTTTTTATCCGTCTATCCGTCATTCGTCGCCGAACATCCGTCAGCCGTCACCCATCACTCGTCATCCGTCATTCATTCTTTCTTTATCAGACAAAATCTCCTGATACATTTTAAACACAAGAAAATTGCTCAATAATTGTATTGATTTATAATATTTATTAACAGTTAACATAAAATACGTAAATTTACCTGACATTTCAACCTCTGACCTTCACTTATAAGACTTTTGTGAGCACATATATTTAATCATTCTAACTGAAGTAATACTTATATACTTACATTTATAGCAGAAATTGTATAATATAATTCTAAGCAAAATAATATAATATAATGTTAGTACCAATCAATCAGCTGTCACGGCTGAAAGGTAAACAAGGAGGTCAAGGGCTTCCCCCCCTGTTCGGACTTGATTGATTCCTTATTGACGTATGGAGATAGCGTGTTTTGATACTTGAAGGGTATAATTTTTTTTAAATAAATATAATTATTAATATGTATAAGAATATAGCTTCAAGCTGTTAATTCAAGCTGTTCAATTATAAAGATGAACAATTTGTTTGGTTAAGCGCGCTAATCTCGCAAAACTGCTGATGCTTTTTGAAAAAATATTTTTGTTTTTGATTGTTAATTAACCTACAAAACCTATATTATACCACGTCTGTCAATTCAATAGCAAAGTCGGTAGAACCTACTATACTAACATTTTTCAATGCAATAACACTGAACAACAAAATTAACAAACACTATGAAAAACAACAACAAAAGTTTAACACTATGCAAAATTCATCACTGCCATTTTAAAATTACACCCAGTCTATTAGTTTTGAAGTATAATTTCTCACGAACACTGAAGAGCTAGAGACTCAAGGCACGTCAGTACTAACATTTGCCAAGTCTATTTGCAATGATCAAGACATTTTAGACTGTCTATATGAAATATTAATACTCATCATACTGTGGGTGATTGACGGCTGTCTTCGGGATATATCCGTCACAGCACTTCCCCACCCTCAGGGGGTGGAAACCACCCTTGAGCGAAATGTCTAAATCTTTGCGATTTATTGATTGATATATGTATGAGCTCGTATGTATGGGTTTGAAGTCGAGTGCTAGTTGAATATTTGTGTGTATGGCGTAAATTAGAATTGAGTTGATTTCATTTGATTTGATATGACGTATTGGAATTAATTTGTGTTTAGTTATGTTTTGTTTTAATTTTGGGGTGGAAATTTTCATTTTAGAAAATGTGAATTTTAATAAAGAATAATAGATATTTTTCTATATCTATCGTATTTTGCCATGTAGACTAAAAAATCCTGCACATAGCAGAGTACGTTGAGTGTAACTTAGCATCAAGACACTCCGTCCTCTCCTTTAATTTAAGAACTTACGCGCCGGACTATCTTAAACCTTTTGAAAATACAACCGACTATCCAACTGACAACAAGAAAAGATATGTAGGAATATATTACATACAAAAAATCACCAAGTCACTTAAAATTTCCTGAACGCCAAAACTTCATGATCCCTCATATAATAATTACATATTAAAAATTTCCGCTCCATACGAACTATTGGTGAGAGGCGAGTGTCGGTACAAAGCGAGTCGAGGCGAGGTGCTAAGAGTGAGACCTCCCACTCGACGAGACATCTGTTACCTATTTGTCAAACATCGTTTACTATTTTCGTCGTAGTTTCGTCGGTAACGCTGTGTCCATGTTGAGGTTTTTTGGTATTAATACCATTTTTACATATAGGTATATACAATTTTAATTGTACGTATGTAAGTAAATGAAATTTGTGTATTATATTTTAGGAATTATTATTATTTCTATATGTGTGAGCCTTCGAGGCACATTCTCTAATCACTTTTTTTTTTTGGCTTGACGCTGGGAACCTAGTGTAAAGACACTCCGTCCTGGGAACCTAATGTGAAGACTCTCCATAAAGATACTTTCGTTCCCGAATACCGCAGGTAGAATAAATATATTTTAATTATTTTTATGTTCCCTCTCTGGTAGACCAAGTGCTGTGTTGTGTTCCACAACTAGTGTAGAAAAGAGTTTCTTAGCACTATGGTCACTAAGTCTGCTTATCTCTGCTTATCCTACTTGACCGATTTTACTACATGACATATGTAACAATTCCTTTAATATTTTATTTTCTTTAGAAACGTCAGGACTTGAAATTGCATTTCTTTCAATTATTTCTTATCAATTACATTAAATATTAATTATTTATTATAATCCTCTCATAACTCAAAGATTAGTGATAAAGTGGACGATCTATAAGAAAAGCAACTGTTTCTGTTATAATTATTACGTATATTGTTTAATTGCATATAAGCCTATAGTATGTAATAAAATACAGCTTTAAGTTTTTTACGCATAGTAGTAGCAGCTAGTGTTAAGGCATTTAATTCCACACTCCCCGCCTAAATTTTAAGACATTGTGTGTTGAATGGCGGAACTTAACCCGGCACTCCGTCTACCAGTACTGAATACTACTAAATAAAATAAAAGTATGTAATTATTCTTCCGAATAGGTAGGGATAAATTAGGTATTATTAAGAAAAAATAAATAATAAAAAGATAGCTTATTATGACAACGCCTTTACAAACACTATCTATACAAATCTTATCGACGCTTACTCTCTAGACACAGAAGCGTTTTTACTATGACACTTCCTTTACTTTAGACACCACGATGACAAGTGTTCATATTAAAATGAAACGAACCCCTTATTCCGTGGTACGTGAGTTCAAATTCAACATTACAAATTTATAACTCGTTTGACTTACATCAAATACATTTCCCGTATGTCTTATAGCTTCGTGATAAAGTTTAAAATGATATGATTGACAGATTTTGATGTGGTTCGCACATTTCCAAGGTTGTTTTGATGGAGTGGCCCGTCAATTAAATAGTCGAGCGTTCAGCATGTCTTCTGTATGATTGAGTGCAGTTATGCAGATTTACTTTGAAGATACGGTGTTGTGTCTCAGCCTCTTTTTACTTATTTCATGCACTTTATAATAATAATTTGTATGTGTATAGTATGTGTGTATGTGTATGGTGATAGTTTTTGTTCATTGTGCTTATTAAATACTAGTCTTGTGGCCTTACTTTGTGTGTGAAAATAGAATTTTCTAGCTATATGTTTTTTCTTTAAGTTACGATAACGATATTATAGCCAATTTGTCCTTTTATATCTGATTGTCTAATATTACGTGCATATTTTATGCTGTTTAAATATAACTATACGTTTCTATTTTAGATATTAATTCAAGAATTTCTGAAACAAGACTATTCTTGCTATTCATACTTACCACTCACTATCTTGAATCAGACTGAAAAGCTGAAAATGGAGTGTCTTGACACTAGGCTTCCTCTGTCCTACTATGCAGGAGAAGGTGTAAAATTGGAATAAAATCAGTAGAAAATCTAACTTGTTAAAAACACAGTCAGTCTGTGGTAAAACAATTCAAACAAACAAGTAGTTATTATTATATATAGCCAAAGTCCCTTTAATATAGCCTTAATTTTCTGTCATACAATCAAATTATTCTAAACAAACTTGGGGGATAAAAATCGATGATAGGCATTGTCCGACCCACGTCGACTTTGAGCTGTCAACTTTGATTGAATCAGTTGAGTGACGCCAGTAGTCATAGAAGTGGCATACAATGTAAATACACCTACTTATTAATTTCATCGAGAGCTGGAGCAAAGCGACGGTTGTGAGTTCGATTCTCACTCAGGGAAATGAATTGATTTAATTTTCTCATTCTGGTCTGAAGAATGACTCCTGCCACACAACACACAATGCTTTGGATATTGGGCAGAAAGCGCTGCTTATTGATATTAATTTAATTTTATCTAATTAAATGCAGAGTTACTTGGACATCATTATTTTTTATATTATTTGTCTTTTAAATAATTATGCAAGACTAATAAATACATAAATATACTTTTTACAAATTCTATTTTAAAAATAATTTAATATTAAAGTTAGAATTTAGCAAAATAGATGAAATTGATTTTAAACCGCTACTACACAACTAAGAACAAATCGCAGCGACCGTTCTGTTTCAAAGATAATAATGTTGACTAAAAGTCACGGAGCTTTTCTATTCCAATGTTTATTTTACTCTGTTGTATAACTTAAAGGATTTTTGTTTAGTTTTAGTATTTCTATATATGTATGTATTTATTTCTGAAGACTAAATATTTTCTATAAATGTTTATTTCTTAGTTTCACGCTGAATCCTGCACGTAGCAGGACAGGCAAAGGGAACTTGGGACCCTAGTGTTAGGATACTCCGTCCTCATTAAGACACATCCGTTCTCCACTTTCTGCTTAATTATGGCGACATTCTGGGTTGAGTGGCGGAATTCATATGAAATGCAAATTAAGAGATGGATATGGTAACCATATTCCCTACGTTTATCATGCCATTCAAGAAAAAGCTCGAAATTACGTTTAAAATAATGAAAATCCAACATTATTATATTAAAAACTAAACTAAAACCAGCATAAATAAATAAAAAAAAACGCCACCATAAATAAAAAGACATGTCTATTCTCTACAAAGGGCTCTGTAAATACTCGTAAAGCGGACAAAGACGTCTGCGTCCGTCTGCGCGCGACATCTGAGCGACGTGTGTCCCCCCCGCCCCTCCGCGCGCGCGCGCCCCCCCGCGACGCTACGATAATGATGTTAGAGCGACTTTGTCCCCTGACCGTTGCTTGCTTTGGTATTGTTTTCTGTTGGATTTTAAGGTTTTTTTAGAGCTGTAACTGTAACGTAACTAATAAACGTACTAAATACCGCCGCTTAACACGCAATATCACGGTAGTTAGGTGGTCAATGGAAAACGGAGTACTAAATCTTAATACTAAATTTTCTCTGTTTAAGATAGACAAATGTACGACGTGTCCATCCTCTGAGAGGCTTCGATAATGTTCAAAGGTTTTAGGTACATTTAAGAGTATTTAATTGGTTTTTTAGTATTTTTTAAATGTTGTTCTGCAGTTAGGAAAAAAAATACGTTTTTTTAGAAATTGTTTAAAAAATCCCCGTACATTACGAAAAAACTGCGCACTAAGAAGGCTAGTATATTATAAATGTCGTTATATTTAAAGTAAAAATATATAATAATAAAGATTTAGATAAACCAGTGATGAGTTACTGTTAAAAATAACTTTAAAAAAATACTCACAAAAAACAAAACCAACGTTATTACTTTGACAGAATTATGACGAAGTATGAACTATGATTATCAAAAGGTCACATGATTAGCAACCGTGTCCTTATAAGCACGTTATTTTTATATATTTTCTTTAAAAAAAACTTTTTATGCTAAATATTCTACGAGTAGACATGAGATGTATTCTTTAAATTAAAATATTTTTTAGCCAAATTCATAATTACACCTAACTAAAGAATAACCTTAAAGTATCAGTCACAAAAACTCACATATTAATACAAATCAACAATATAAAATAACAAAAATAAACAAATACAAAGTAAATCTAAGTAAAACGCTCAGTACATTAGAAAACGTCTACACGACAAATAAATACCTATTCTAGTTGAGCTCAGTCTGTAAATTGTCTTCAAGAGCTGACCACCCCCTTTATAGGGGAGTAGGGGGTACGACGCGGGGGTGGGGACTACCGTATCCCCTTTCGTCTTGCTTATGACTGACAGGCGGACAGCTTGAGTGATTGAGAGTGACTCGAGGTATAATACGCTCTTGTGAGATACCACATCTTACTTGTAAAATGTAGTAACAGCGTGCCGCGTCTAAACAATTGTTAGGTCTGTAACTTGTGTATTAGGGTTGATTTTTCCATACAAAATGTAAGAGATACGCTGAAATTTTATATAATAAAAAGTATGCAGTGTTATTATGAATTAAAATATGATGCCGTTTTTAATGCAAGGTGCTTTTGTAAATTAGATGCATAACTCGATGTTTCAGACGATGCAGTCGCTGGCTTGTGGCGGTGAATGTATTTTATTTTTGCGTTGATTATATATTTTGTATGTTACTTCTATGAAAGTTTTTTTGTTTTCAAATTAATAATTATAGGGCCGTCTTAGTGCAGCGTTACAGCGTCTGACTGTAAATACGACGGTTGTGAGTTTGATTCTCAATAGGGACTTCATTTTTAATCATAGTAATTGCTTCACGCTTTCGTTTTAGCGGGGTAGAACAGAGCGGTAAAGGCTACAGCCTCTGCGTACCTCTTTCACCTCGTCCACTATACTCTATATTAATAACTTGCTCCCAAAATCAATTAGAACCGACAACCATCATACTTTACCTATCACCACTGTACTAAGATAGTTAATATATACAACATAGCCTATTATTATATTCGCAATTAATACATCACGAGATAGCGATCGGGCACGCAATTCTATCAGTCAGTACGGACAGGTAATCCTGGCGGAACCCACTTCATGTAGGGATCTAGTTAGTTCTGTTATTCTCTTTTTGATGAAATATTCTTTTTATTTGAAGGAATAAACTATTAATTATAGTATTATATATTATTTGTTATTTTTAATGTCTCTGCACAAGTATTGTGTGGTGGAACTCAACGCTGTGCTTTGTCTAGTTACGGTTAAAATGTCTCTAAGTGATCGGTAGGCGGAAAGACTGATTTATTACTAGGTTCTACTTATGAGGATAGCTACTGGTTTCATTTTGCCTGCACTCCGCTCACTTTTATCTCTTCAACTCGACGCATTGTACCTACGTAGAGTGACGGATCTTAACGCTACACCTGTATCTTGTAAGAACACTAGATTTCCAGATTCTCCCTAAGTCAGGGTTGACACCCTGCTAAATGCAGGACACAGCGTAAAACTAAGAAAGCTTATATTAAAAAATAAGCTTTTATATGCTCACAAAATGTATTCAGAAAAGTTCTTTAGTGTATTGTATTATAGCGAAACACAAAACACGCTGAGCCAGTACTACAGTTTTGACTGACATTGATTGACAATTTTTTAAAAATAAAACTATAGTAGAGCTTAATTGAAAGTGTATTATGTAGAATAAGCATTTCCTAGAATAAATTGCTTTATAAAGGTACTTTATAGCGCAGTTTTTATTAAAATTAGCAGTAATATAACGTTGTAGCTGGTTCAAAAATGGAAGTGGTTTAATGGTAATAGATTGACTGACTGACTGACTTAACTGTAATGATGGCCTCACTACGAGTATATTCAATAGTAATAATTAAGTGTTTACGCTCTATTTTTTTTCATGATTTGCTATTTTTATTTTTAACTAAATATCTCCCAACTTAACTATATGGAAACTAGTGATGCGTAACTCCGTTTTTTTTGAGTCACTAACCAACTTATCAATCACTTAGTCTAGAATAAGAAGTAACATAATTTGTTTTCGTTCTTTAACTGTGATATACAATTATAGATATATGAATATTTATCAACAATTCAACAATAAATTACATAGAAATTGAACTCTACGGTTAATAAGATAAAGCTTAATTTGCCATACCCACTAATATTTCATAAAGTTGTCTAACGTAGGTGTTTACATGATGATAGTACATTCGATTCGTAATATATCGGTTAATGCACGTTGTAAATAAGTAACTAGTCGTAGGTGGTTGCGTGTTCGATGCCCGCGTCTTGTAATCTTAGTGTGTGGCTCTATAAAGTGTCACTTTGGACATTTATATTGGTGGGGATTTGCAAGTTGTCACTTGTTGTTTGGAAAAACAACAATGGTCTTTATACAGCTGTATAGGCAGGCGTGTCAGACCTACTACGTGTACTCTACTAAATAAAAAATACGTGAAATAAAATAAAGTTTTAGTATCTTGTTGTAGGTAGATGGAAGAAGAAGGGAACCTAGTGTAAAGACAATCCGTGCCCTACGTTCCGCTGAAATCTGGAGGCATTGCGTATTGAGAGGAGGAACTCAACGCGACGCTTTGCCTCGTTACCAGAGCGAGGAAATGGATGTTATAAAATATTTCATTTCCTCGAATAGGAATCGAATCCACAACCTGTCACGCTTGTGCCACTGCGCCTGACATCTAAAAAAATAATTGAAGCGTCCCCTTAATTATAATAAAATTTATAACAATGCATTCCCTTTATTAATTCTGAGGAAAGTGGGGAACGGAAATGTCTCATTGACAACGGAGTGTCTTAACACTAGTTTTCCAGGTTCCCTCTGCCTACCTTACTATGTGTGGGAAGGCTGTACGTGGAACTAAAAGAAATACAAGAACAAAAAGCTACCTATTTAGTAGCAATTTAAAACACAGTGCAAAGACCTCGCCGGAGCGACCTTTAGGCTAATTATGTCAACCGTCAATCACGTTATGATAGAATCATAAGGTCTTTTGTCTCGGTCTTGACTACTTGTAATGTTAAATAAGATTTATATGATTTTTAGTTTATATGAAATATTATAAACCGCTAAGAAAATTATATTAGTCGTGAAATTCTTTTCAGTATTTTTCTTGTTTAGCTTCACGTTGTATCCCGCATGTAGCAGGTTAGGCAGGGAAAAGCTAGTGTTAAGAGTCAAAGTCAATCCGTCAACTCCACTCCACTTTCCGCTCAATTTTCGAGACATTCTGTATTGAGTGGCAAAACTCAACGCTGAGGTTTGTCTTGTTACTGTGAGAAAATCGATCATATCGAACCCACAATAAAAAATGGCCGCTGCAACAAAATGGTGGATTACAAGTTTTTGCACAACTCACCTAATATAGGTATGAAAGTGCTGAAAATGAAAGGGTTTTATTTTTAAAATCCAATGCACCATAAAACAAAAAAAGATAGTTTTGAAAAAAAAATTTATATATTTTATTTAATATTCATAGTTTTACTTATTTCATATGAATTATATAGATACTATAGACATAGTAGAGTTAAAAGCAAGGGACGTCCCGTAGGCTAATTACTGGTACTGTCAATCAAAGATTGATTGAATCAGGGGCTCGCAGAGTCAATCCCATTGATGTGATGCATTTATTTGCATTATATAATTATTGTCAGTATTGATTTTTTGTATATGTTTTGTTTTGTTGGTCTTTATTAAGTTTTGACAAGATTTGAACCTGTTAATCGTAGTTATATCCATTTTTTTATTTTCAAAATCATTGCACGCTGTTGCTGTCTGGGTAAAAAGAGCGAGAAATGAACTTAAAACCATCTAGTAAGATTAGCATATATAAATAAATACACAAAATATTCTTTTCTCCATGAAAACTAATTCTGTAGTCCAAACAAGGTGAGGCCTCCGTAGCGGCAATACAATACTGAAAACACAACGGTTGTGAGGTCGATTCCCACTCGAGGCAATGCTTTTTTTCATTAATTATCTCAGCACTAGACTCCAACTGCCTACGAGATACATATTGAAAAAAAAAAACCGAGTAAAATCGCAAACAAAACCTTGTATAGTTATACAAAACGATAAAAACCGTTTTAAAGATTAGCGGCACATTAATCAAAGTATATTAGACAACTGATTATTTACGATACCCATCTTTACCACTATATAATCCCATGAACTATATCATAGAAAAATATTAAAAATACCTATAGATAGGAAAAATTGGGAATTCCTTATCGTACAAATATCAACTTCCTATTATTAAAGATTTAGACGGTATTTAAGAAAAATCTCCGGAACATGAGGATTAATGGAATGATCACAATAAATTGTTGATAAGGTGATAAAAAAATATTTATTATCAACGTCATAGGTTTTATTTATTGTTCTTATCAATGAAAGTTGCAAAGTCCACGTTTATCTGTGTTATTGCGGAAAAGTATTTTTTTTAGGATTGGTATTGTTTTTATTATTTTTTAATAGAATAATCTGATAATAAATGTATTTTCAGTTTCTTGAATTACATTAATCAATATATACGCACTGCGCCCCTATGGTTTCTTATAGAAAATATATTGTTTAGTTAGAAACCTAGTGGTAAGAGTCTCCGTACCCCACAATGAACATCCACACGCATTGAGTAGCGGAACTCAACGCTGTGCTTTGTCTTTTAACCAGAGTGAAAATAATTCAACCCCAAGTAAGGAATCGAACTCCCGACCGTCGCTACAATCAACCCTCGTAT
Source organism: Heliconius numata (assembly GCA_016802625.1). Taxonomy (NCBI): domain Eukaryota; kingdom Metazoa; phylum Arthropoda; class Insecta; order Lepidoptera; family Nymphalidae; genus Heliconius; species Heliconius numata. The sequence goes on along the minus strand of JAEBDU010000051.1, from coordinate 333,911 downwards.
AACATTATACTTATTAAAATAAACTAAAACATTTTATCTCATCATCTCGCCGCGTCACTCACGTTCCACTCCTACTGACCACTTTGAGAGAATATTATTTATTATTACTATAGAGATCTGTCCGTCCGCGTTACTGCTGGACTTCCTGATGTGTTGCACAGGTGCTTGTTGAGCGGAACGTGGTTTATATTACAATATTTTATAATTACTATATAACTGCTGATATATAAGAAACTATGGTGTAGGAAAACGTAGGTTTTTGGGTTAAAATTCCTTTTAACTTTATCATATTTATAAGAAATTATAACGAAAACCGGGATCTTCCCATAACATCGTTTCGTTAGTAGGCAGAGGGAACCTGGGAACCTAGTGTTAAGATATTCTTCTTCACATCCGTTCCCCACATCGCGTCGAATTCTAGAGAACGCTAGTTTCTTTCTTTATTTGTTAGGCCGCCGTGGCTAAGTACCACATCGTTTGATTGTAAACGCGAAAGTTTTTGTTTTCGATCCTCACTTGATGGGAATGATTATATTTAATAATATATATTGAAAACTTTATAATTTCCTCCAGGCCACGGCAAGCCGATGTTCCGCTTCATATAGCACTGCTTTATGCCTGAGTCGCTCTAGGATATAATGCATCAGTCATGCGCCTGAGTTGAATAGTTACATCTTCTCAACTTTTTCATGAAAGAAAAAAAATATGAACTTATATAATATGTAAGAAGCTTAAACTTAAGTTGAAACACTTTCTACTCAATTTTCAAGACATCGCCTGTATTTTTTTTAGTTAATACCATTATAGCAGAATAGACACAGGGAACCTTGTATTAAGACACTCTGTTTCTCCCATTCCCGTTATTTTGTGTTGAATGGCGGAATTCAACACCGCGTTCTGTCTTGTCCCCAGAGCGAGGAAACGAAAATAGTTCGTTTCCGAAAGGGAACCCAACGCACAATCTTCGCGTTTACAGTCACTTGCTATGCCATGACAGCCTTAAATAGAATAAAATGACTAAATAAATTATCCAAAGACATACATTTGACATAAACCACAAGTTTAAATGTTAAATTGTTAATAATATATTTACTTTTAAATGTGCACCGTACATTGACAGCTTGACTTATTACAGGGTGTGAACAGGAAGCGATAAGCATTATTTACACCTACGAGTAATAAATAAAAATATACTTTAAATGTTAAAAAAACAACATTGTATTATTAACAAGACGACGCGGACGTCTGGCTGCAAAAGTACTGGTTGTGGTTCGATTCTCGCTCATGGGAATGAATTGTTTTTTCTTACTCTGCGATTCAGTTCCACCCCTCAAGACTCGGAAATTGGGCGAAAAGTGGGGAATGGACTGATGAGGATGTGGATGTATGTAGGTAGGTATACGCTGTATCGTGGACTTAAAAGACAACTTTAAGAGTAAGCTACTCTAGATATCTACGTTGATTTCTGACCTTGCAATCTTAAATTTCACCTTTTCGTAGGACAGTTTAATTTTTACGTTTAATACATTACCTCGAATACAAATTGAAGCCACTATCATCGCATCATTAATAAAGATTAATTAATTATAAGAAAAACCAGCAAATTCTATAGCATAGTGTAGCAGTACTAGATATCCTTCAGGTTAAGCCCTGAGGCGGCGGACACCTAAGAAGTCACCGGACTGACGCAAAGCCCCGACATGTGTCGCATCCACCCGAGATGAGATCTGCATAGGGATTCTATGTTATGTATACGTGTTTGTGTACTTATAATTAAGAATCATTATTTATTTGGCCAATGTTTGATCAAGATCAAAAATTCCTTTAATACATTTTTTAAAACTTTTGTTTATTTTTAGTATAGCTAGAGATATAGTGTTCAGGCACTCCGTCAAGGCACCACTCCCCGAATTCAATACATTGCTTGTTGATTGATAACTTAACAACTCGGTTTATATTTATAGAGCGGCGAAATAAAAATAATCTACTAAGTAACCTAATGCTCTAACACTCTGTTTCCATTCCATTTCAACCTTATCTAGAAAATGAAAAAAAAAATTAATGTAAACTACTTTAAAATTCGCAAATTGAACCCACAACCACCGAGAATACAGTCAGAAGCTGTCACTAAGATGGGCACAAAAGATTAATTCAAAGAATAATTTCATAGCAATCGCAGTACTTGCCAAGCGATGCAATTCGTCCGAACCATGAAGGATTAGTATCAACAAAGCCTCTCGTCAACGGAGGCTGAGTGACGTTTATCTCGAGACACAGTCGGCCGCTTAAGAATAAAATTTTAATAATATGAAATATGGCTTTTGAAAATTTTTCTTTTTTTACGTTTTGTAGAGTATTACTAAATAATAAAGTAATTTTATAAGTGCGGCGTTAAGTTCTGCCAATCAATACACGGTCTGCACAATTCGGTCGGAAAGCGAATGGAGTATCCTAACATTAGGTTGTTTCTACCTACCTTGCTATTCTGGATAGAACTGAAGCTTTTGATAAAATGATGCTTGGGATCGATCATCACGTTACGGTGTCGTGTCTAGCGTGGGAGATGAAACGCAACGTTTGTGAGATCGTTTCCCACTTGGGGAAGTGAATTATATTTATTTTGTTGCTCAGTAACAAGATTCCGATAAAGAGACAAAGCGTGGCGTTGAGTTCCGCTTAACCTAACTGGTCTCAACTTAGCCCGAACTTTACATGCTACGAACTGAAAATTAGGCGTAAATTAAAAACCGCGTCTTGACACTAGAGCTTAAACTAGTTTAAGCTAAAAGAAAATATCATATTGCAAATAACTACCTTGAACAAAATGAACCATAAAACCATTTCAACCTAAAAACTACTTAAAACTATGACACAATAAATTACAAACTTAATACCAAATGCCTATCCTGCACATATTTTTGCAAGAATCCTCCGGATTACTGCACCTACTACCTACTACCTACTCCAGTAGTATAGTACAGTAGAGACAATTCAAGACTGCATTGAAATGCAAATTAATGCACTTCTTTAACGCGGGCTCATCGTTATTGTGCTCTTGGGGCACCTTCAGTCTGGTTATATCTAATATGGATCCATTTTGTTAGAACCATTCTCTTTGTCAGCCACCGGTTATATGCTACGAACTTACTTTAAATTGCATTGTAATGTATGGAGGTAGTAATGGTGTCGAATACCTAAGTGTCGTCGGGTCTTACTTGTGAAAGATCTAAGTAGATGCAATAGCTGTGGATTCGATTCCCACTATAAGCCCAGTCTCACAATATTTAGTAATCTAATAAGGCATGTAAAATATTCTCGTTTCTTTGGTCTACTTTAAGTAATTTATTAAAACGTCAGTTCGTTCATCGTTATTTATAAATACAAAATAATACAATAGTTTAAGGATATTCAATGATGACTTTTTTGTCACCAAGTCTTAACATTACGTTCCCTTTATCAACCCTGCTATATGTGAAATACAGGTGAAGCTAAAAAAGGCATCTCTATGTAAGAGCACCAGATTATAACAGGAAAACAAATATTGATCACAAACATTGTTTAAATATCAAAGATAATAATTTAACAAGATAATAAATAGCCCATTATTATTTGACTTCCCTGTCGTTCGTGTTTTGAAGTTGGTCTGTAATTGAATGACGTAATCAATAAATTGTTTTATCAGACTGATTGATTGGCAACACTGCGGAGTCACGGCCGATGCTAACTCGCTCCTCTTGCTATGATTTATTACTTCATTCCCAACTAGCCTTGCCCGCGACTTTGTCTAAATCGGAAAGCACTAACTGTTTTATTTATTAAATTAAATGTTCAAGAATGTTTGCCAATAGTGAAAACTACATTTAAATCCGTGTCTGGGAGTAGTGTTCATAACCGTAAAAAAACATTTATTGTTTTGGTTTCTATTACATTGATAAAGACCCCCAATAATCGTGTTTCTTATATATAATCCGTGTACAGACAGCGATCACTCACATTTTTATCATACACTCATATAGCTAGCAGCTATACGTCAATCCATCTTTGATGCATGTCCTCCCTTTTAAGGCATCGATAAGTTGTGAATTTTAATTCAGTTCTCATGTCCTTACTTTGCCCGATTAATTGCTGAGTATCACGTGCTCGTGCAAGATGCAGATCTTATCGGTGTTTGTTCCATTACAAAATACTTGGGGACACGGAGACTGAGGGAACCACTTTTATTGATTCGATGCTGCAAATCTTATTGGAAGATTGATTGGTGGTGAAGTTTGGTTTGGTTGGTTTAGTTTGTTTGGTTGTTTTTGGTTTTCAGTTGACAAATTATATTAAAAAATAAGCATGTGCATGGGAATGTACTATTATATTAAGTTTCAACGAGGATATATAAGTTACGTCGTATTTTTTTACAAGATTGAAGGAAGGCATAGAATCCGATTGTACAATCTATGCGGCGTTGAGTCTATGTAGCTGGCGTTATTAATCTAGTTGGCGCTCCTCTCAAAAACAAGTAATAGCTGTAGTCCCTTTCTGTTTATTATATTAAAAAACAATAATATATAAGAAACCCCAAGGTCGTAACTAAAAAGATAGCGTCACACACCGCCATCATAAAGCTCGCTAATTTTGATGGCTTGATCGCATCATGTTATTTGCTGGTCTTTGTTTCGTACGCCCATATCTTACGGGACCACTATACAACTGTCTGTGGGCAGGGTTGCCGCTCATGTGTTGTAATAGTTAATTGATGAATTGATTTGTCGTCAATATTTATATATTATACCTACTAACATTACACGATAATCTCAGGAGCTTTTGGTTCGAATTAAAAAATCTTATTGTTTTGATTTGAAAAGCCGATTTATTGGAGAAGAGGCCAGGGCTACAAGCGTGCGGCTGTAAACACGACAGGTTGTGGGATCGATTCCCACTCGAAGAAATGAATTATTTGCATTTCCTCGGTATGGTAACGCGGCATTGAGTTCCGCCACTTAACACGTAATGCCTCCAGAATTTTGTAGAAAGTATAATATTTTTTTTTATAAATTGTAGTCTATTTGTTATTCATATGTATAATATATTATACTGCAAATTGTCATCTAAATCCGTTCAGTAGTATTTTCGTGAAATTGGAACAAACATGTATTCTCACAACTTTCACATTAATATTATAAATAAATAAATAAGATATACCATAATAATATAATAAGTAAGATATATAAAAACAACAAGTGGTATCCCTAAGCAGATTACACTCGTACATACATCTGCATCGCCGCCATCAATCAGCGGAGCGCCCGAGGGCGCGAGTTCGAATCCCGATGTGAGAGATAACGTGGGTATGACGCGATTAATGGCGATTATTGCCGGTGCTGGTATGTATGGTAATGCAAGGATATGCAGGTTGTTTTTAATTACTATGGGCTTTTTGTATTTTTCTTATATAGGTAGGTATGTTAGATTTTTAGTTTTTGTATCTTTGTGCGATTTTAATTAGTTAATTTTTCAGAAAGAAACGGTAATCCTTTTAGGATCATTCTATTGTCCGTCTATCAAGACCATTCATCTCGAAATCTCATGGAGGTTCACTTCACAGTTGTGGGTTTAATTCCCAATCGAAGGAACGAATTATTTTGTTTTCCTCGCTCTGTGCAACAAATTGAAAATCGCATAATTGACTTGCGGTGCGAGCAGTATCTCGTTAGTTCAAAATTAGACCATAGTAGAAAAAATAAACCAATACACCAAAAAATATAAAAAATATACAAATTTCAAAAAAAATGTAACACCCAGTCACCTTGCATGAACCTGTCCCACTCACCACAAAATGATCTATATCCCACTAACCCAATTTAATTAAGCACAATTTCCGAACATCCATCAAAGGAGAACACCTTCGCTGATAGCCTTAAATAGACAAATCAATTTATATTTTCGACACCCAAAATCTAACTATGGGTCAAAATTGTAACTTGAATGATTGCCTGTCGGATATAATAACTGTTAGTTATTATATCTGACAGATAAACTGTTGGTTATGTAAGTGATGAAGAATATTATAATTTTAGTAGAAATATAGACGTCTCAATATCAATAACTCTCAGGTAGGCTCGCTAATGCGCACTGAATAAACATCAATCAATCAATATATGTTTAAAGTTGAGGCAAAAAGTGATTTTTAGGTTTGGATTTGTATGGATAATCGGATGGTTTTGTTTATCCTTTTTTAAACTATAATTTTTATTGGAAGCAAGTAGATAGAATGTGAAGTTTTACCACCTACAATCATAGATTTAAATAATATTATTTTTTCTTGTATTCTGTTTTTGATTATGGCGTCCCGAATGTGCCAATCAGGCACAAATGACTTTGTCTATGAAACGTTGTATAGGGAACACACGAATAACGATAACCGATATTATGATAGTATTCTATTTTAATATGATTATAACATTCATCATCAAGTCATCTTTCTTAGAGTAGCGGAACTCAACACCGATACATATAATATTTTAAAAAATATTCTACCTGACATATCCACTAGAACATCAACAAAGCTAAATCTGACAATAAGCGTCGAAAAGTAAGGTAAAGTAAGGCCATATCATACACACGTATATCCATACAGACATACATACAAATATACCAATATTTATTTTTGTCCCCCGCTCGGCGCACAGTGTAGAGACAGGTGCGCGTACGCTTGAATGACACCAGCACTTTATTAGTATTGGTTGTGACTGATAGTCGAAGCTCCACGACTGTTCTTATTATACATATCGCTTTATTGAAATGGACGTGATCTAAATTATTATATATTATAAGACTATCTTTTACCTTCAGCCTCGTCCAACTATGACACATGACACATTCTAAGTGCCCGTGGCAAGTTTGACTGCAGGTACAGATTATATTGAAATGAATTCACTTCATTCTCCTATTCGGTAGTTCTCTATGTCTCCTTTTTTGTATTCTCCATAAAAGGTGACATTGGTGGAGTGATTAGTGTTCAACTGGCACGCCCGAAACGCCATATATTAAACTGAACTGATATGTACATTTAATATATCCCGTAGCCTTCCTCGTGGTGCAATAGTTCCTGAGATTAGCGCATTCAACTGAGCAAACTCTTCAGCTTTATAATATTACTTAGATGTTATGATCTAGAGTTAAATAGAGTTAAATAGCTAGCCTCGGTTGTAAATTCAAATCACACGCTTACTTAGACTTGGAACGCCCGTCTCTGTATACCTTTTTCGCCCTGTCCAACTTCATACATTTCTTCAGAGAGGTCGTGATGATTTTTACGTAACGATACTGAAGGGGCAGCTCTAGTATGATCAAAACGGTATTTTCGAAGGTCGACTGAGGTCTCTTAAAATAATGATAATAAATAACAAATCTAAGTTTCTTATCAAACAACACAATAAGAAAATATAACTGTCCACAACAACTACGATAACGAAAAACTAATACAAAACTTAAATATAGACAGAAACGTCCTACACACTGACTGTTTCGACATAATTTCATTTAAAATTTCAACCAATGGCCGTATCTCTTGACAGCGTGACTGACAGCCTTGCGTTGGAAATTTAGATCGACGTTCGAAAACAAATCATTTTGTAGCACTAAATTATAGTATTTTTTTATATTTGCGAATTGAATGGTGGTACTCAAAGTCTCCTAGTTGCCAGAGCGAGGAAAGGAAAGTGTTAAATAAATGATTCCCTTGAGTGGGAGTCCAACCTTGAACCTACTTGATGCGGGATACAGCGTGAAAATAAAAAAAACTACCTTCAAACTTAGGTAAAAACAAACAAATCCTCAACAAACAATTTGGGTCAATCGAAAAAAAGAGAAGCAAAATTAACGTGACAAACTGTCAACATTAAGTACGTCAGAGTATTTCTTTTCCAAGTCAGCCGAGTGTCTGTCAATCACACGTCAACGACTGGATTGTCCATCTGTCTGTCCGAGACGCGTAACTCGACTCTGAAAACCCACTTAATCTTTATTGACATCGCGTCCTATTACTGATCCGGAGGGACTTACATTACTAAAATAAAACCTAAATAGAAGGTACGAAAGGTGAAGTCTGTCGAAGTTTTAACTTTGTCTTTCGTATAAACGTTCATTAGTAGTTTTCTTCAACAGATGTCTTTAAATTAATATATTTTTTGTAATATTTAAAGCGTATGTAACGATTGTCATATACGTTTTAAATATTACAAACAATTGTTTCATGTAGTATTTCATTTGGAACGATTTTTGGGTTAAAATATAGTGAAATTCGTTCCGCAATACATTTCATTATGTCAGCTCTTAATTTTTTTTAGCTTCACCTATATACTGTATATCTGTTATTATGGCGTATAAACATGTTGATTGTAGGTTCGTTTTCCACTTAAGGTGCCTAATCGCTAGGTTCCCTCTGTCTACTGCGAAAAAGCGTACAGCTGTAAATAGAAAATTGACACTATACTAACAAACCAAACTGTGTGACAAACAGAATATGAAATAGTTTAAAATAGTTGGCACGCGCTGTACGGGACTACCGCAGTCGGTGTCAGTCATCGATCTGTGCTGGCGTAGTTAGCCTGAATGACAGGATTTAATTATTTGTATAAAAAATATATATTTGTTCATTTGTTTGAGTTGCAACTTTTATTTTAGAAATGACAATATTATCTGTATTTCTGGTTTTCAATGTAATAATTTTTGAATTTGAAGAGAACACTTTATGCATATCGGTTTCAAACTTTATATCGTATTGCAGGGTAGGTAGAGATAGTTTTAGGATATGCCTTTCTTTATCCGCCCGAATTCGAGACATAATTTAGTGGCGGATTTTAACGCCGCGCTTAATCTACCAGAGGAAATGAAAATAATATAAATAATGCCTATAGGACTCGAAGCTACACCCATCACGTTAAAGTAAGACACTTAAGACGGTCTCTAAATATAATGTTGTCTTCAACCGGAACGTATCTCACGTCAAGTATTACCAATCATCAATATGTCAGCGGTCTCGTGTGTGGTCCGCATCCAACGTTCTGAGAAAAACGTCTCAGAGACGGATGCTATAATACTAAATGAGCTGTAAACTTGACCAAATAGTTTGTTAACTATGTTAGAATAAAAATGAAAAAAAAAATCTGTGTTCGCAGGTTTTTTTTGTCTTTTTCTTTGATGGTTTTTCGATGTCCTCAAATTATTTTTTGTTCTACTAAAAAAATATCAATAATATTTTTATTGTCTTTACCTATTTTTCAAAGAAATTATGAATAAGTCATTTTATATTTTTAAAAACAAAAAAAAACCGTTTATTTCGCATAGCAGTGTAGACAGAAGGAACGCAATGTTTAGCTACATCGTTCCTCATTATCCGCAGAATTTTCACAATATTGCGTGTTAAGTGGCGGTTCTCAAAACCACGCTTCGTCTACTAGAGCGTCCCTTCGTTTACTAGAGAACCTACAATCATCATATTTACAGTCAAACGATGGGTCACTGTGCAACGACGACCATAAATTCATTTATCAGCTACTCTGCAATTAAAATGCAGGACAACAGGTTGTTCCAATCTAATATTACGACCTTAAGATATCTCCACGTCTCTTAATTTTAGCAAATACCATCTATCACAATTTATGCGTGGCCGGTTTTCCCTCAACCTTCCCAGCTCGGACAAAAAGGTCATCTAAAATTGACACCAAGTTCTTTGTAACATAAACTGGAACGGTCTGAATATATAGTATCGTTTCATTCCAAATCGAAATTTGATTGAGGGATCACTGCATGCATTTATACTGGTATATGGAAATAACCAAAAAAAAAATGTTTATTTTAGTGTAACTCGTCGAGCTTTGTGATATATCGGCGGTCATCTATTTGGATCGCTTTGTTCCAACGAAACAGACTATAGTTATTCCAATATCCGTCGAAAAAATTTATGGAAACGAAACGAATCCAATCTCATTTATAAACTTAGCTTGTATTCACCATCTCTCCATATCATCATATGTTTATTTATGTGGATTACAAAGAAATTCGATGCAATCACATGAAACTGGCACATAATAATCCGAAAAATGGTCCTCCGAGATACAGCATTAACCGGTCAGTCGAGCACAAAGCCTGGCCAATCAGTGAGACGATTCTTTCACGTATTTACGTCACATTTCTTCGATTTTCGCGGCACGTTCGAGACGTAATAAGCGAACGTCCCCGTCCGTCACCGGGGGGTCGGGGGTTGAGCGCGGGGAAGCGGGGGCGGGGGTAGGGGGTCGTTGGAGTTAATGAAGTTTTCTCGGCCGCGATTCCCACAGGTCGTCACATGGACGGAGTTTGCGGCACATATTGTGCACGTCCTATCTGATATTGGCTGGTGAAATGTTTTAATAAGCGCATCCCGGGGTGGGTAGATAGAAATATTCTCTTATTAATGTCTATTGTTTGGAGTTTTGTATTGCGTCTGTGCCCGCCAGCAGGCGTGACGCGGCCTGTTCGTTATTAGCATCTAAGATGTCTTCATGTGATCGGCCGTTTGGGAACTAATAACTTAATAACATGTGTTCTTGTTTTATTATAGTCATATGAGGCAACCGTGAACCGTATGCGTATAATTATAAAGGCTTAATTTATTTTAGAACATATTTCTTAATAAAGCTTAAATTAAAATAAAAATAATAATTCCTTAGATTGACTGAATTCTGCCAATCACCATGCAATGTTTAGCCTACCCTGCTGTGCAGTAAAAAGCGTGAAGCCCTTTTTCTCAATATTTACATTGATTCAATTCCAATACCATCAGGCGACAGCACCAGCTATTTACCAAACTGCAAGCAATTCGAACTTGTTCCCAGTCTCGCACTATTGCGATGGAACGAACAAATTAACAAACTTCAGCCACCCCTGTCCGTGTCTCCAAATTACTGGACCACACTTTATTTACGTGGCCGTTCATTTTTTTATTGGACTTTTAATTTTCTACTTGTTATTCATTTGTTTTTCTTATTGCGTGTGCATGAATAATGTATGCTTGCTTATTAATTTATTACAGAAATAGCTGATCTGATATATGCGACAATTGTGATTTCTATTCTCACTGAAATTTGCTGTAGCCTTTGGAATTTTGTGTTTTTCGGTAATGCATTATCAACCAGACACTCAGAAACTTAAGTTTTTATATTATAAATGTATACAGATTAGAATATTCCAATTGGAAAACTACAAAGAAATCAAAACACTCTTTCCTGCGTCCATATTCTATTAATCGAGTATAATGTCAATACCGATATCGACTCCATATGAAACGTAGTGCATTGATGACATTTCTCACATGTTTCTTACCCTACCTTACGCAGGTCAAGTGGGGTGGGAGTGGGGGGGAGTCTGGGGGTAGTCTAGGGGTGGGAAGGCGCGGACGTCTCGTGTCAATCAGTTCTAGCAGACGTGAGCGGAATTGTGGGGGGTTGCTTTCTTTTTATGATGGCCGGTCTTCACGATCGATGTACGAGTAGACGTGTTTGGGTATTGACTGCTCGGTAATAGTTTTAATGTCGCTTTGTTATAACAGCTTTGGATCTGTAACTATTGGTATTTTATTTATGTTATAATTGGCATGGTTAGCAGGGAGGTTTTTTAAACATTATAAATATTTATGGTGTTTTGGATGTGGATAATATAATAACGATTAATTATATTTTTTTTAAAGTTACTGTATCTCGGATATAACAGGATCGGCAGAACGAATGTGGGAATCTAATGTTAAGGTACTCCGCTCCCAATTAAGGCACTTTCCTTTCTACTTACCAAGTTTATGGTTAATTGCGACAACGAAAATATGTCTACATACCTTACAGTAGGTACCGTAAACTTATGTACATTTTGTTATTTAAATTTGATGACAAAAGTAACTTCTTTTAACACAATTCTCTCACTCGTCTCGTCCACTGTCTCCTCTTCCTACATGTCCACAGAGGATCCTTATTTTTACGTGACATTCCTGCAATATGATCGATATATTAAGTTCTTGATTTAATACCTTTAATTTATATAAAGAATAATAATTTCATAAAACAACTATAAAGATTATAGCGTCGAAAGCTTACAAAAGAACAAACTGAAACCCTAACATTGTCATATTTCAACAAAAAAATCACACAGGTGGGTCCAAGTCCGAGTCGCTTAACCAATACCATTGCAAATTATAAACACTTCAAAAGGCAGCCGCGTAAAAAAAGGTCCCATCTGAATTCAGTTTCGCAATAAAAAACTGGAAAAAAAGTCAGTCGAAAACCGATCTGTGATCACTCGAGGCGGAGTGAGGAATGAGAGAGCGCGGCCGCGGAACACCAGTTGAACGTGATGCGCTGTTCGTCAAAGTCAAGCGGTTGATGTAGATGGAAACGATTTTTGTCGCCTTTTTTTCAATTTATACGTACATTTTTTCCTGTCATTCTTTTAGTTTTATCGAGTTTTAGTAAGGCAAGTGTGTTTTAATTTGGATTTGGTCTGTTTCTGCAATCGTTTCACGCTATTTGTTGGTGTATAACGTTAGCTAACTTTTATCTATGTACAACTAACAGTACTAAAACCTAACAAACACCCTCATAAACAATACGAAACAAATCAAAACACCAAAAAAGTTCACAAGCGTTCATTCAGCTCCGGCCCAAATCCTGGCATTTTATTTTGCTACCCCACTATCGTTCGCATTAAAATACGCGGCGCTATACGCTGGGTGGTGTAAATCAAAAGGCTATAAACCACAATTGTACCGAGCCGATTCCATCCTAGTGTACCTTCTGATTTATCCACTAGCGTTGGCGTGAAGCTGTGACGTCACGTTTTTTACTCACTTTTTTATTGATGAAGCCTGGTTAAAAAGTGGCCGGGGCGGGACGGCTAAGCGACCGTCAGAATTGTCGAATGATTTTTCATCCGGACTCATCCCGCTTTCACAGCCATTTGTCAGTGTACTGAAAAAGATGCATGCACGGTGCCCACTCCGGTGGGATGGGTGTGCATTTTTGTTTTTTATCACCTTTTAGGCTTTTATGCGGATCCATTGACATGTTAAAGTGGGTTAGTGTCGGTTCTGTTTATAAATCTATGTGCGTTCTCGTTTTATGTTTGTACTTGTTGTTTAGTTAGATTTGGTACAGTTTTGTTTTGTGTCATAACAAATGGTTAGTTAATGCTGAAATATTAGACTAAAGTTCTTTTAGGCTTAAGAGTCACTCTGTATGATGATTTATAATTTAATTTAATTGAAGAACTTCAAGTCATGAAATCTGAAATATTTTTAAAAGATAAATCGATAAATATAACAAGTGATAATTTAAGTGGAATTATAAACTCTATTAAAATAAATGACATTTAAATTTAAAGCTTCTCAAACTATACAAATATTGTAACCGTATCCTACATAGCATCTCATAAGTAATTTAAATTAATTCAAACATTTGACATTTAATTATTAATCAATCATATAAGAACACAAAAAATATAAAAAACTGCAATTATTATGCAAAAAATGGGAATAAAATTATTTTATAATATAATAGATCGAGCTTGCGGCCGCGGCTGTGATTGACAGGCGCTGGCTGACATACTGCCGCGTTATAACGTGAAACAAGTTGAAATTCATTTTATAATACTAGCTTTGTGCTACTACTAGAGCATGTAGTTGTGGAGCGGGACCTGAACTATATAATGAAAATGAAGCTTAAAATCGAAGGTGGTTGTGGCATGAAATATTAAATATTTTAATTTCCTCTTTCCTCAACACGCAATGCTTGAAGCAATTTCAATTCAATCGCCTTATTGGTAAATTAAAATTAAAATAATTACAACCAAATCAAAACATTTAGATAATACAGTGCCAGCGTGCCAGCGTGCGGTCATTTAAAATACACTAACGAGTCGACGTGATTGAAGTGACGCGGACGCGTGCCGCAAAAATGTCGGCCAGCGGGACAGGACAGTGGCACGCCAAACCAAACCACGATTTATATTTCAATGTTTACTCGCGGATTTACGATTTCATTATCGCGCTGCCGAGCTTTTGTGGGTTTTAACACTTTTTTATTATGATATGTAGGAGTGTGTACTGATTGTATTTAATGTCTGCTTTATATGGGTTTATTAGTGTTTTTTTAGCTTTACAGTGTATCCTGTACGTAGCAGGGTAGGCAGAGGGTACCTGGGCCTCTAGTGAGGGTACCTGGAGGTATTATGTGTTGAGTGTAGGTTGATAAATCTATCAATCCCTATAAAAACTTATAACAATTACATACATATATATTGATAAACCACAATTATACACAAAGTAAATATAATACAAATCATATTAGACATTATACAAAAACACAAGGAAACACAAAAATCGCATCCGTAAACGCCACCCCATACCGTTAACACGCTTCATAATAGGCTCCTTCCCCTTATCTGCAGTATTAAGCCATAAAACATTATAATTTAGTATACGCTATGACGGTACGCGGTCGGCGGTCTAAGCTGAAACTTGGAGAAATAATGTTAAAAGTATAGAAATTGTATGAATTGTAGGAGAGTAAAGAAAACTATGTCTTTATCGTGTGATTTGTGAATAAAAGTTGTAAGTTACAGTGAAAGTAAATTGTGAAACTAGTTAGGTGAAATTGTTAAATGTTGTTTGTAAGAAATTGTATGTGATTGTGTATGAAAATATATGTAATAAATATCATCATAATATATGTAAAGCTCAAAAATATCATTCTGAATAAAATCTAACGCCAGAATAGATTTTCATAATTTGTTAAAAATTGGCATTAAGTTACAGTAGTGGCAGTAGTTACATAATATTAAATACTTATAAACTAATAAGTAAGTATGTATTTGCCTAGTTATTATAATTTTACCATTCTTACGAATAATTTTATTTTAAAAGTAAAAAAATCACAAAACTTTGAGCACCACTGTCTAAAGATACTTATTTTTAACGAGATTCTCGCAAATATAATAGCGGGGGTATTTAACTGCTTATTTTACCGTTTATGTCTACTCTATACTTTCTGTTTACTTTCCTTCCCTTGGTTTTTATATACTTAGGCCTTAGGCCCCTGTAGGTATGATGAGGTGATTTAGTGTCAAATTCTTCGCTTTTTTATTTTTTTGCGCTTCTAGAAGATAGATAGATCACTTAATGATAAAACACTGTTGTCCATTTTTAAGACGTTCCCCGAGACATTGCGTGGTGTATGGCGGAACTTAACGTTGCACCTATTATATTTATCTATATTAATATTATGAAGTTTAAGAGCTAGTTTAGTTTACACGCTTATCTTCCGCACTTAGAGTGCGCTTAGCCGTAGTTAAAAACTAATATTTTTAAGGTAACAATACAGAGTTTCAATTTTATTTTGATAATAAAAAAAAAGTAATATTTTGTAATTTCAAAGCAATTTTAAATATTTCATATTGATAATTACAATGTAATTTATTGTTGAAATCTCATTTCAGTATCTCGATGTTAGTACTCTTCTCTTTATTGTTATTAAAACAATTATTTAATGCTAATACGACTGTTTCATTATAAGTACCTTTTGTCCTATCTTTGATATTACGATTATAATCATATGTAATTTTGTTATTTATCCTGTTAAAATACTTTTTCTATGGAGCAGTGTCTGACAGCGTAAACGGGATTGTTGTGAATTCGATTTCACTCACTGGAACAATAATTTTTGCCTTCCAGTTCTGCTAGGAAAAAATGCGGCTTTAAATTCAATTATAATTCGGACTTGTATTTGGCATTTAGATCTCATGTCTGAGATCGATTTTGAGGTGCCGTTTTCGTTTAGGTATATTAGCTATGGTATTTTTGCAAAGTTCCCATAGAATATGTTTGTTTTATTTAAATCGTTTCATAAATAAACATGTTATATGAATCTAACATATTTTTTGACAAAGTTATTACAAAGTAATTGTTTTGTATAATTGACTGCAACTTTAGTTTCCAAAGTATGGACATTGTCTTCAATATGATAATATTATTAGAACACTACACTAATTCTAATTAGTGAAAAAAATTATTGCGAAATTCAAGCAAACGAAGCCACGAGCGGGTTGCTTGTATATGAATATATTAAGATCTACTAAACATTATCGTATAGCGTTAGAGTTATGTGTCTAGCCGAGAGCTAGACCCATTTTTTGTCGTTTCGCAGTTTCTCATTACATAATGACTTATACTTAATGATTAAGTACCAAATAAGTATTTAAGTCGTTTATTAATTAGAAATAAAAAATAATGATAAGTCTCTACGGTTTCTATTTTCTATCCATTAAATTTTCCGCCAAAAACGTTGAGCTGACAAGTAATTGTACTTTTTTTAAACTTCACGCTGTATCCTACCTGTAGCAGAGCAGAGGGGTAGAAAATCCTAATGATAAGACACTCCGCGTTTCACTTTCCTCCAAAATCTGGGGAATAAATGAAAATATTAAATTTTTCAGTATAATTAAGGAATATATAATAGCCAAACTAACCTCTTGCAAAATCATTTGAAGAAGCCTATCTATTTAAATATTAAACCCATCATTATCTAATCAAATCGTACAACAAGCACCAACGCAAACGCTAATTAATTCTTACATCCATAACGTAGTTAAGTAACGACCTAATAAAACGGCAAATAATTGTAATCCCATTGTTTGGAGTTGCACCCAACGCGCCATATCTCACGTGGTGCGGCACGATAGTCTTAACTTAGACGGTTTATATGGTTTCTATTAATATTGTGCTAGGTGGAACTTGTGAGTGGTAGCGTTTAGCGATTTTCATATATCCTTTAAATAAAAACATGATGATTTTAGAGAGATTTTTTTCTATAATGGTTTTTGTTTTGTGAAACTATATTCAGTAACTTTGTATTTGACTTCGCAAACAAACGAAAAAGTGTATCTTCACCATAAGTTGATTAATTTAAAGAATTATTAATATCAGATTATGATTTTGTGTAAAAATATCAAAAACAGCTCCGTTGTCCACTTCCTTTTCTACTCATGTAACTTATAAGGACTCGTGGCGTAGTCTAATACCTTACTTCATAATTATAATAGAATAAACCTTAAATAATCGAGAGTATTATAAAAATACTATAATATATATTTTTTATATCTTGGCAACATCTCATGACTTGTACCTCACTCGTACTAAATATTTCATACATACACACACGTCCATATCATCTAAGAAGAGTTTGTTAAGATTATATCAAATCTGCAAATGTAGGTTTGTCTATTGATTCTACGTATCTCCGTACCGCACTAATCTATATGAGTTTCTTATCTATCTCGACTATAATGTAAAGAAAATATTGGACTATAGTATGTTCAGTTTAGGAGATTAGGCGGCTCTGTTTCATGTTATTTCATTATAGTTTACTTTTGTTCTTGAATATTAATTACAGTAATAGTTTGTTTGTTAATTTTCTGTGTCTTAGTGGTTTCGAATTTGGTTGATTCTTATTCGGTGCAATGGTTGTGCATGATGGCTATTGGTTCGATTCCCAGTCGAGCGCTCCTTTCTGCTCTAATAGACAAAGCTCGGTGTTAAGATTCGCTACGCAACTCGCCACAATTAATTGTTATTATTTAATGAAATATCAATATTCACTAGCTTAAATCATATTTCATTAAAAATAAGCAAAAATCAATACTCAAATTAAATAAAACACATACAACATAAAGATAATCTAAGATAAAACCAAACAGTATCTAGGCACTACCCAGGTGGGTACTTAGGGGAGACAGGGGGGGTGAGGGGGTGAGGGAGGCAATTTAATTCTGTCCACGTTCTAATAATGACCGTCATAATTCGTTCAAAGTGTCCGGTCTGGGGACACTTCACCCCGATTCCTTTGCATTTTCAACCCCCCGTAATACCATTCCGCATCGCCTCTAGTTTTACACACTATTGTCTTTTAAATGGTTTCTACAGTTGATATTGTATGGGTTTTTTGTTTAAATTATGTTTATATATTTTCATTTCTGTTAATATTACTTTGACACAGATTAATTATTTTAGTGACTAATCACTCAGTTTTATTTGGAGATGTTATG
The DNA here is from genome assembly GCA_016802625.1 of Heliconius numata. Taxonomy (NCBI): domain Eukaryota; kingdom Metazoa; phylum Arthropoda; class Insecta; order Lepidoptera; family Nymphalidae; genus Heliconius; species Heliconius numata. The sequence goes on along the minus strand of JAEBDU010000051.1, from coordinate 315,800 downwards.
TTTTAAGTATAGAAACTTATTACCAGTTTAAATAAGTCAACTAGGTGTATAAAGAGTGCCTATAGGATAAATAAGGTATGTATGTAAAAGGAAAAGCTAATAAAATATTTACTTTTTTATTTAGTAATTCCGCTCGTAGGTAGGTATATAATGATTACTTAACTCATTTTTGTACTTTGAAAAATGTCATGAATTAGAAAAAATCAAATAGAATAGCAACATTACTGATCTACAAACTTTCACCAAAATATAAACCTATACCTCCTCTATAACCACAAACCACCACCACCACACCACAGTGTGTGCACACCCTTAGCGGTCCTACATGAGCTTTATCAACACGTGTAGCAGTATTAAGTTTGATTTATACCTCTTTATATCGTAAATGGATTAGGGAATGTCCCCACGGCACACTTGTGTATGGGAGTTAATGCACGTTTTATGGCAATACGTAATTGCCGCCTTAGGCTCTGTTTTGTTTGATACTGGAAGTCTCTGAAGAATATTTTTTTGGAAAGTGTTAACATATGCCAAGAGGAAGACTAACACTTTTCTCCTCCCGCCTCTTGTTTGGGTCCCATTTTTTTGCATTTTTTAAGAAGAGTATAAGAAGGTTTTTATATATTTTTTGTATTTGGTGGTGAAAGCCTAGAAATTCATAATTAGAAACTTCTCTATTTTCTGCTTCTGTCTGACCTGAATTATAAAAACAATAGTTCTAAGTAAATAGTATGGACGGTTTCATTTAAAACATATATTTTCATTTATTTTAACATATAACTAACATAACTAATATTTATTTATTTTTGATTACAGGTACGTATTACCAAATCCTTGTGGAATTCAGTAAGTTAACTTTTACTATCAAGAGAAAAATCTGACACTGCCCGTATTAGAAAATGAACTAACCATTTCTGAGTCAGTAAGTATCGAAATACACATTCGGCGTGGTCGATTTATATGACAATATATTTTCGTTTTTTTTGTTAACTTCAAGCTTATAATTCGAATACAGGAGAAAATTTACAGATATTTCCTGTTGAGTAATGGAACTTAACGTTTTAACGATTTCTATTTATAGCTTTTACGCAACAACCTTGAAAAGGGTTTTTTTTAAGTCAAACCAAAATCAACGAAGCCTTATCTATCCCATAAACGGCGTAATCTGCATATCCAGAATATGGATAACTAGACTATTAAAAAATAGACATCTATTTATTTGAAAACAATCATCCCTTTATTAAGAATCGAACCTATACCCATCACCTACAAGCAAACAATTAACACGTTCTTCATTTACATTTATACCTATTTAAAGTTTTTTTCATTTAAATTGCAGAACTCAATAAGTACCTATCTATAGCATAGTGTTGTATCGTAATCGACTCCGTTGCGATATTTACGATTTTTAATTAAAGCTTTTCTAATATCAACGTTTTGCATTCGTCTAATGAACTCTGGACACGTTTGTGCATTTTTAATTTATTTTCCTTTGGATATTTATTAAAGTAATGCTTGTGCTTTTTCTTTTATTTTTATTTTTTAAGTATTTTGAAGTTGTCTTTGATTATTTATTTAAAGCGTTTGTCGGGCTTAATGATGATTGGGAGGTTAAATCACAAATTAGGGCATAATTTTTTTTAAAGTTAAATAAGTGTTTCCTAATCTGGATTACACTGTTTTTTTGCTTCACGCTGTATAGTACAGGATAAATACTGCCAATTTTTTGTTACATTGCGTTGTGTTAACAGTTAGAACTTGATGCTGCATGTTGTTTTGTTCCCAGAGCGAAGAAATAATAATAATAAATTATACTGAGTGCAAATCGAACTCCCAATCTATCATTGCACCTATTGTATATATTTAAAAAGATTCTGAAAATATATTCTTAAGTCATAATGTTACAATATTAAAATAATTTGTTCAAAAATCTACTCTTTGTTAGGCAATTAAGCTAAATACAACAAAAGTCACAGACAGATATTAGCCAGATTAAATTAATTTAACACAAGCTTGTTAATACGACGCCATATTGACACTAGTGTTGTGCATTTATCGGCACGCGTCTGATATTTACGGTTTTTAATTAGAGCACAGCACTAATGGCTGTGTGTGATGCGGTCGTGGGCATGTTGTGTATTTCGATGCCTAATATTGTTTCATTTGTATGATCTTTTTTATGTACCTTTAAATTTTTCCTATACCTATATGGTAGTAAGCTGCGCGTTCAAAGTCTGAATACAGTTTCTAATATAACTAGCGATAAAAGTGATTAATGGAAATAAAAGAATACGAAAGTAAAAAAACGCGGCGTAGAGTCTTGCCACTTAACACACAGTGTCTCGATAATTAGCACTGTCAAAATGTATAAAATAAACAATTTTTTATTTATTAAGTTTCCGCTATGTTCAAAAGTAATGTTCTTTAAAATGCTCTATTTAAAGGATATTTCGATACTATTTGAAAGAATTTGAAACTGGTTGTTTTGTTTTTTAATAAACATAAGGAAATTACACAAATACCATTAGGCCCAATACTGTTCGTTTACATGCAAAATCATTGAGATAGACCTAATAAATACTTTCCTTAGTACTTAATGCTTGTCCCATTTTGATTGTAATCTAAAACGTACTAACGTCCTTTAAATATCCATTGACAGTCAATAACACGTACGCCTCGAACATTAAAAAGATGCAAAAAAAGGTTCGTTTGCATAATCAAAATGTACTGAACTCTCGCGAATTATTGTGAAGCAACACTATATATACTTGTATATAATAGTAGTTGCAGAGGCCAGTCATAGTGCAGGGGCACAAATGTGCAAGTGTAAAAGCGACAGGTGGTAAGTTCGATTCTCGCTTGAAGGAAATTAAATATTTAATATCTTCGTTCTCTCTCTACAACGACTAATTCCTAAAGAATTCGGCGAAAGGAAGAGGATGAAATATTTTTTTTTGAAAGGAGTGTATGCTATGTATGGGATACAGCGTGAATCTAAAAAAGTTCTTCAAGTTGAGTTCGAAGCCTTAATTGTTACGTTGACAGTCAAATGCTCTTTGACATCCCCATGAAATATTTCATCTTCTCGACCAAAATATCCGTTTCTCTCAAAACAAAAATCCAATAAAATCTAATCAGAAAATAAAACTAAACCACTTCAATCTAATCATACACATACAAACATACAGAAAAAATCCACCCTTAACTTGGCAAAGTCGAAATCAATTATGCAATTTTATGTTTCGCTACTGCAAGCATTCCGATTTGTATTCGCGACATGTCCCTTTATTTGGATTTCTTTTGATGAACCACGTTAGCTGGTTGTTCTTTGCGTTCGTTACAGTAGTTTTTGCTTCATCAGTGAACTAACGTGACCCCCATACTACTTGTTGGGTTACCTACTTTTATTTTCTAATCAAATTGTTTAGCATATGCATTTTGTGGGTTTACTTTTATTTAGAGTCTTGTTTTGTTAGATTCGTTAGTAGAAAACTATTCGTTGGTCTTTGTACATTTTTAAATAAAAGCATCTCGGCAAGAAATAAGAAAGCTCATACAACATCTACAATTGAGAACCTTAACCCAGGTGGTAGTCAGTTCAGTGCTCTTCAGGTACGAGTAGATATTCCAACGGTCCTTATTTAATCAAGTGCTCATTTAAATAAACACACGATCGCCGATGTTGGGCCAATCCTGATTCATTAGAGTTTTCAACTGGAAATTGGAATACGGTAATGAGACTTTAAAGAGAGTGGGAGAGACACTATGTACATATTCAAAATGAACAGGTGTTTTTTTTTTATTATTATTTTATTTGGCATCATTTTTGAGATTCTGGCACCAGTTGTGGCACAGTGTCATAAGCTTGCGATAGGCCAGTTTAGTCCGATTCAACTAAAAATGTTCTTAGCTACATGTATAAAAAAAGTCTTCCACAACATAAAACAAAGAACAAAATCAAGCACCATTAAGGTCGCGGCTACCGTTCACGATCGAGATGCGTATACAAGATACGCGCCCGGCGATGCTCGACTCGCGATATGGTAATCAGTACTTGCCTAAGGTCGGCTTGAATTTACAATAGGTTTAAAGAACGAGCTGGTCAGGACAATTGATTTGGGTAGCCGGGGTTTTGATTTTTTTATTTTTAAAATACTAAATGAGTATTATTATTTATTAGTTTAAGGTAAATATTTTTGTCTCAGACCTGATTTTTAGTACATTTTAATTTTAGTTTCAATTTTGTTTAATAGACTTTTGTTTTTATTGTTATATTTTAAAGAAAAAGAGCCCGTCGAGACGCAGGAACACTAGGGTGCGACTGTAAACGCGACGGTTGTAGGTTCGAATTCCAGTCGGGAAATGCAAATTTCAATGCAATTTTGAATATTTTCTCGTTCCAGTAAACAGACAAGGCTTGAGGAACGAAAGTGTTTTAGTAGGAACGCACCTCTGAATACAATGTTTCGAAATCATTTCTGCCTGACATGCTATATGTTAAATCAGTTTACATGCATCCTAGTACAGGCCAATAATTACAGGTTAATCGGTATTCGATAAAGCATCTAAGACGTCCCTTACGGCAATCACGTATGATCCCAGCAGATGGGTGTTACAGCAGACTGGACATATGCTGCATCGTAATTATGCGTTTGATTTCTATTAGTATTGAGGTGGTAATTAGGTTTGTGGAGGGTAGTTCTAAAGTCTACTTTGCAGGCTTTTTCTTGGTTTTCAGGGTAGAAGAGACAACTTATTCTTCCATTCTCCATGTTCCATTCGAATTCGAGACATTTCGTTTTGAGTGGCGGATCTCAGCGCCGTGCCTTTTGTACCATAGCGAGGAGTTGTTATTAATTCATAACATTAAATAAATTATTATTATTTTTAACGTCTAAATCAAATATTCAAAAAAAATTCAACTCATTTAAATGTTTTATCATAACTTTATAGTTAAAACAGTTTAACTATAAACCGTCAGTTAGTTAAATTTTACTCAACCCGCCTACATTATTCAATATATTATAAAATAATTTAATGCAAGAATTCATTTGACCTCTTCATTTAGTCAAAAATGTATTAGAGTTAGTCAGTCACTTAAAAAATCGAGTCCCACATAAAGTATTTAAATTAAATAATAATGTCATTAGAATAGCTTAGTACTACGGAGCCCCTGTCGTGTTAGATACGATATTGTTTTATTTATGTAATACTAGCATTTACTTGCGGCTTCGCCCACGTTGTCTAATGGGAATAACTTTGAGTTGTGTATGACACATGACACATTCTAAGTACAGTGGGTTACATCGAAACGTAACATAGTAGGACTGATTTGTTTGACTGTACGCACAACGGTTTTGGGTTCGATTCTCACTTGGGAGAATGAATTTATTTTCGATTGTCTACTCTAGTGACAAAAAGCGGCGTTGATTTGCGCCACTCATAACGCTAGGTCTAGTATTTATCTAACGCATCACGAACACTAGATAAAGAAAACCTAAATGTCCATAATTTTTGCCATTTTCGACGAATGTGTAAATGAAATGTAACACTGCTCTTTATTTGAGTGTCTTAATTCAAGGTTCCCTCTGCCTACTTTACTTTGTGCGGGATACCACGTGAAGTTAAAATAAAGCACTCAATAAAGTTGTAAGCGGAAAGACAAAAAAAATTAAAGCGGTTAATATTACCTAATAGGTTGAAGTTGAGGTTAATTTTAATTCATATGAATAGCCAATTTAAATATTTTTTTATATACCTAACATTTATTTACCTCATAATGAAGTAAAAAAGAAAGTTTCCATAAACTGAGGTCATGGGTCAAATGTGACCCACGGCGTCTCCGCGGGACATAAACAATACCTATACTAATCAAAAAAATAGAAGCGATACTAAAATTAAGATTTTTAATGATGAAATTTATAAACTATTTGCATTAATAAAGTATGTAAGTTAATATAGGAATGTGTGTTTCAAAATTTCCGTCAGAGGTCAAAGAAATTTTGGTTTCTATTTGATGGCAACGTAAACAGTGGAATACTACTGTGAATGCGTTAGTTATGGGTTCGATTCTGAATCAATTTCAATTATTTTCATTTCGCCTTAAGAAATGTCTAACAAGGCAAAGTGAGGTGTTGGTCTGCTCAGTGGCCAAATGAAACAATTAGGGGACTGTTTCATTTTTCTACCATTAATGTGAAGGAATAAAGTTTTCTTCAATAAATGAACTATACAGCACGAAAAAAAATTCAATTGAAATCGAATCTGTACTAGTAGTAGTTCCTGAGATTAGCGCTACCTACTAAACTAATACTTCAGCTTTATAATATCAGTATAAATTCAGAACCTACGTCCACCGTGACCAATCATTTCACTGGACTATAGTATCCTTGGATCTCAATTAAACATTAAAAATCCAAAAATGAAGACGAACAGTATTATCTGTTGATGGACAGACGGCCGTCGCGCCGGAAACCAAGACGCATGGCGTGGATGGGATGGGATGGGATGGGGGCTCGAGAAAGCATTACAAATAAATTTGTCACGCTTATAGATTCACTGATGAATTAAAAATGTGTATACTTTGAAATAGACATGGCGTCGATTATTTTATTTTTTTTATATAATATTTATAGTTAAGATTTCTTTGCAATACATATTTTAACTATAGATTAACTATAGATATTGCATTTTTTTATTGAATATATTATTTCTACTAAATATGCCCAACATTAAAGTCCAACATTTTAATATTAGATGTTGTTGTATAAAATATTTATATATAAAATTAAAAAAATATATAAAAATTGTATTTTCCACTCAGCACTTGAATGCATAATTAAAAAAAACAGATTGACTTTGAGCGGCGCAGCGTTGAGTTACGCCACCTAACTTACAATGACTCGAACATAGGGCAGTGCTTGGTGACATTTGGTTCCTTTCCTTTGCCCACCCTATTATTAACAGGGTTGTAGTATGAAACTAAAAAAAAATACTTGAACAAAAAGCTAGTAATATTGGTAACTCTATGGCCCGTCACCATTATTCGATCATCTCTTGATTAGTATAAAGCTGTCGCCGCGTGCCCTTTCCGGTCCTACATTTTTTCCCTTTTATCATTTTCTTTAGATGATATCTTTTTTTTGTTTCTGGCGCCAAGGAAGCCATTGATTGAGGACTATCGTTGTAATTAATTGTCAATATATTTGTCATATCTTTTGACACTTTTGATGGGGAATATTATGTAAAAAAAATAATTTAAGAAAAAGCGACCTTATCTATTAAGCTGCCAGAGAACGAACAAGGCAAAGGAAATATCAAATAATAATAAATATTAAATTATAAAATAATATTTAATTGCTGCGAATGTCGCGCATCGTTTGCATCGTCACTTTCCACCAGGTGAGATAGCGGACAAATGCTTGCCTATCTACAATAAAAAAAATCCAGAATTCGGTGGAAAGTGGGGAACGTAGTGTTTAACCCACAACCTATCGCGTTTACAATCGCACTTGGTGCCCCTGCGCCACGACTGGCTTCCATGTACTTATCTTGATGGATAGATAACGTCATGTGCATATCAATTAATGTTTATCATTGATTGATAGGAAATATATCAGAAAAATATATTGATTAATTAGATTAACTTAACTTTGTAAGGTTTTTTTTATAACTGTTTCACATTATCTATCTCGCTAATTATTTATTATTTTTTTATTTTCACTCTATATTCCGTTTAGCAGGGTAGACAAAAAAAACCTAGTGACATAACACTTCGTCCTTTATTTTCGAATATGTGGAACTGAACGCGCTGAAAATAGTTCATACCTACTATTGTAGGATCGAAGTCGAGCCAATAACCATCGCGACCACATCATGAGTCCGAATCTGTCCCACTGGGCCACAACGGCTCTAATAGTTCTACTTTAAAGTTTTATAAGCCATTACTCTTTTCGTACGCACTAAAAAAAACTAATTTAAGAAGATAATATTGTCGTAAAATGTTATTCTTCAAACTGTAAACACAAATAAAAATAATAGTGTTCGTTTAAACGAACATATAAACATTTTATTTTACAATTCCACACCTTGTATAGAGTTTTATGATTATTTAAACAATGATAAGTATAGAATTTCATTCTATTTAATAGATTCATACTGCCATAGAATATTTAATACGAGAGCTTCATTGTCTTTTTTATATGTCGATTTTCTTTATTATAATATGGTGGATATATTAGAGCAGAATAATAAAATGTAAAGTAAAAGTTTATTCTTATTATATTTAAAAAAAATATAGCTTTTTAATGAATATGCATATATTTATAAAATATGTAAATTGTAAAATCTGCATCGATTTTTTTTTACCAAATTAAGGTAAGGTACAGATCTATATTGTAGATGTTCTCTCAGAAATACTAATAACCACCTTTTTGTAAATCGGTTAAAATGTTTAATTTTATACACACACAGTGTATAAAATAATAATTAATTATAATCGAAGTAATCAATGGCATTCATTAAAAAATGATAAAAATGTAATGACAAGTAATTGATATATTCAATTGATTATAATCATTCAGTTGTTTTGATATTGTGTACTGAATGAATCATTCACTTGCATTATATTTTATTCAAAAGTTACCTAATCAGTAGACCTTGAATTGATATTGAATGAGTTTATTTTGTGGATACTTTCTTAAACATCAGAAAACTTTTATTATTTATTTATTTCAAAACAATTAATATAATATTTTGTAGCGTTATCATTATACAATAGATTTAGATGTATATATTATTTATTTTTTACTATTACTAAATTAAAGAGCTTTACATTAAATATTTTGTTACTAAATCTGTAAATACTCCTTTTCGGTTACTAATTTATATTTTTTTACTATAAAGATATTTTTTCAGTTTGTATGGAAATTTTATTAAATCTCTACCGATTTTTATTAAAATTTAAATTCAGACTCTTAAAAATATTTCATTGAACATGTGTTTCGTGGTTTTTTAGAATTCACCCCTAAGGGTGCGAATAAGCAGGCGAATCTGCGTGCGAGTGCGGGCGTGAACTAGTTTAAATATAAATTTAAATCAATATTTCATCTCTTCGAGTGGGAATCGAACTCCCAACCAGTCGATTTTATAGTCACACCTTATGCCCCTGCGCCGCGACTGGCCTCTAAAACATTATCGTTTCATCAAATAATAATTTGCGTAATACCAAAAAGGTCTTAATTATATTCTTATCTTTACGGTCTGGCAACATTCTGATTTGATACCTATATATATTTTTTTCATGAAATAAATTATTATTTATTTTAAAAAAAATTACCTTATAAAAATAAGCAAATTGTAAAAATTTTCAAAAACAAAGTTTGAATTACATCACTTTTTTATTAATAGACAAAGGGAACTTAGTGTCCATAGCACTACACATATTCCGTTTAACTATCAGAAATCGTAACATTTTATGTTTATTTTCGGTTCATGTTCTATCCTGCACATAGCAAGGTAGAGAGAAGGAATCTGGGAACGCTGTGAGAACACTTCCGGTATCCACTTTCCGCTAAATTCTCTAGGCATTGCGTGTTGAGTGTCGGAACTCAACACCCCACACTTGCCTCGTTACCAGAGCGAGGAATATAAAAATATTATAAGTAAGAATCGGAACCACACCGGCGTGTTTACATACACGTTTGTCCCATGGACCCAAAGTCATCTATTATATCATCTACGTTAAGTAACGGAACTAAACGCCGTAAACAACATTATATGTAATAATAATTATCAACAAATAAAATAGAACTAATATCGTAACTATGGCTATAATATGTTAGAGGTATCTGGGAATAGCGTGCAAAGTTCTTAAGGAGCGGCAGATTCGATCGTCGCGTCGGTGGAACGTGAGTTATGAATGACGTTGAGTGCCGCCTGAGATGTGAGGTGAATGGATATGGCTTTAAATGTGTGGGATTTTGATATTTGGTTGTCACAGGTTCGATGCTCGGGTAGGGAAAATATATTGAGTTATAATTTTTTTGTATGTGAATAGGCTGTGTAATATAAATTGAATTGATTGTTTTTATATACTTAATATTTGACGTATTTCAGAATTACTTTTAGGTAATTTTGCAAAAAGTTGTCTTTGAAAATATTAGTTAAATCAATTAATTAAAGTTTTTTAAAAATATATATACTATATAAGTGCAATTCGAAAGCAGCGTTAATTTCAGTACACTAAATGGACAGAACGCACGTGCACGTTTATTTTTAACTACTAGGAATTATTTTTACATTCACAAGAAATACACAAAAATCACATAAAAAATCTATGAAATACACACCAATGTACCGCCTTTAAGTTTCGCAGTCCACGCCACCGAAGCCGGTCCGCTCTCACAATAATAATAATACGTCAACGCCAACCACTATCTAAATGGTATTTGAATTGTTACCATCAATAAGGCACCGAGTGTGTATCCCTGTATACTGACAATACTGACAATACTGACATTACTGACGGTGTGTTTTTATACAATTTATTATAGTGAACGTCGTTGTAGTGCCGTGAAGTGTCCTGGAAACTGCATGATTGGATGGATGTTTTTGATAGGACAGTGTCTAAGATGCACAGGTTCGACTTAGTGAGAGACACAGATTCTACATTTTATTTTTTTTGTTAGCTTCATGGTTTTTCCTGTATCATGGTAGGCAGAGGGAATCTAGTGTCAAGACTCTTCGTTCCTCACTTACCATACAATTTTTGGGACTTTAAACTTTGTCTTGTTACTGGAGCGAAGAAATGAAAATATTAATTTAACTAAGTGGGAATCAAACCCACAGCTTTGACGTTTATCGCCAAATGGCCTCAATTTTTATACATTCCTTAATATTTGTTTTTTTTTGTAATTTTTATTTTATGCTGTGGATGTGAATTGAAATCAAATGGTGAGCACATTCTGAAGTCTTTAAAAATGGAAAAGAATGGAAAAGAATTACAATGGCCTTCATTTATTAGTAAATTTAAACGGTTCAAATGTAATAGATAATTTATTTACAACAAATAAAAAATAAATGTTTTATTTTTATCTTATAGAAAATCAAATCTCCATATAATACCTACAATTGAAACATACAAACAACACAAACAAGTATAAAGTAAGCTCCACTAAGCAAAATCTAGTCAATACACTCAAAGGTTTTATAGAAAGCCGATAAGTACTGTAGGGTGACAAAGCATCGCATGTCTCTGGACAATGTCGGTTGGACACGCGGACATCGTGTACACACAATCAGATTGCCCACTTTATGGCTCCGAACCCTCACCATTAGCTGCTAGGATTGCCTAATTAGAATTACACGGCAAAGAAGACCGGTTTTTAGTTTTCGCTTTGCTCTAATCAAGATTGGTGAAGCGCTTCCTTGCTCTTTTTTTGTTAATAAAATAGCGATTTTATAAATTAAATGGATGTTGCTATAAATAGCTATAAAGAAACATTTTTCCACTAATTCATTCACTGTTCGTGTATTAAATTTATTACATTACATTTATATTTATGAATCAACACTTAGTTTTCCATATAAAACATAAAGTTAATCATAAAAATGTAAACATAATAAAATAATGGATTTACATCCGACCCAAGACAGCTGATAAAATGACGAACACACAAACAAGGCTACCTCACCGTGACACATAAAACTTATAATTTATTATTATACATTTTATCTCAACGAATAAACAGGCTGGTGGTGTGTCACTTTATGCAACTCCCATATCAGAATGGTACGAACACCGAGCAACTACAAACACACACATAAAGATATCACTACGTAGCAACACAAAAAACATTATCATTGAAATATCGATACAATTTCCTTGATCTGCAAAATAAAATTTCTCGAGTTGACGTTTTGTTTAAATTTACGCGCGGGCATTGAGAGGCTGTCGTAAAATTGAGGATGTTATGTCCGCTGATAAGTGCTGTGTCGGTTATCGGACAGACCGCGCGACATGTTTATCGTGGACACCCTACCGGACTATGAACTTTCCAGTTTTTTATTAGGCACTGTAAAGTTTTAGCGCGATATAAACTTGAAACGCTCCTGCTGAATATAAATTTTTGGTTTTAATTATGCCCTTTTTTTTGGTTTTTGTTTTGTTAATTAATTTTGTAGGGTGGTAGTGTAACCCGATGGATGCAGGTTCGATGTTAATTCAAATAACTGTTTATATTTTTGCTGCCTTGTTCTACAAAGACAAAAACACGGCCTTAAGTTACGTTAGTTGAATAAAAATAAAATGCCTTAATCTAAGTTTTCTGTTCATATTTAAAAAAAAGATAAAATTCTTTTTTACGGAGCATTAATTTAAAAATCATGCTGAATATAAATTAGGTATTAATTATTTTAATTTATCTTATTAATTAAAATTTGGAGCCAACGCATGATAAGGATTTTTAAGTATTTATTCTACAGATATTTCCTGCTACAAGCTTTCAAAAATTATTTACTCCTGAAATACGTATATGATTGATGGTTAAAAATATTCATAAACGCCTGTAACTAGTAAACGACTGTGAACGCAACAGCTTCGATTTCCACTTGAGGAAAGTGGACAATGGAAGTGTTTAAGCACCTGGTTCCCAGGTTCCTTATGAGTAGACTACAGAGTGAAGCTTATAAAACATATTTTTTACTAACAGTAATGCTTTTGTTCTGCCTATATTGCTATATTAGAAGTAAAAAAACAATATTTATCAATTATTTATTTTATAGATATCAACAGCACATGTCGTTAATAAAACATTTTAGCTTTATCTATAGATATAAATAGTTAGATTATAATAGTCACAGTCACTTTTATTTGAGGTCATCGTGCCGAATCGATGCGTGTGAGAATGAATTATCTTCTGCCCTGACAGACAGAACGGCGTTGGGTTCCCCCACTTAAGGCCCAATATCAAGTAAAATAATACCAGATTCCTTCTGCATACGCTGATATGTTCAAAAAAACGTAAAGCCAAAAGAGATACAGTAAAAAAATTTACGTAACTCTAATTTAAACTTAACGAGGAATAGAACCCGCACATTCGTCATTTAAGATAAAGCTATACAAGCTTCTTATAATTAAATATTTATTCGCCTCTACCTAAACATTAGCTGCATAATCTGTTAAAATAATTTATTTTTATTGTCAAACAAAACAAATAAATGTTCAAATTGGTTCTTCTCACGCGAGGAAATGCATCGATCGGTAACTCTGTATGTTGGAGATTTATTATTCTTTTTGTTTTTGTTTAGTGTTTTAGCGAAGTCTTGGTGTATATAGTTATATTTTATTTGCTTATATTTATAAATAGTTTTATCTAATTAATATATTTCTCATTTAATATTTTAAAATAGATAAATCAAATTAAGATATTCTAAATATTTTTTGGTATCATCTCGCTTGTTAATTATTACAAAGCTTATCTAATATGTATTTTTTATTTAGTTTTATTTTCTTATTTTGTTTTCTAGCAACTAAATTCCTATAGTAGCATTGATGCATACACGAAAGTCAACTGAGGTAGGTTACCCCCTCCCCTTCTTCCTCTGCATCTCTTACATCTCACTGTTACTTCATAAATCATTGCCGTACTGCCGTCATTCATTCTCTAATATACTATTTAAAATATCAAAACATATATTCAAAAATAAAATTCGAGCTAAAATTATTGAATTCGTCTTGTAAAAGGGTTTCCAGACTGGCGACTCGCCGGCGCGTCTATGATGGATCGTTGACAAGCGTCCATCTGAACGACGCTGGATATCTATCAATCAACGCTCGTGTGGTCGCGGCTAAGTAGGTTAAACATTTATTTATATTTTCACTTTGGTAAATTGGAAGTTTTTTGCAATTTTGCTGGAGGGAATTTTAGGTTGCAGTTTGTTTTTACTTATTTGTACTGGAAAAACGGCACCAGTAGAATTGGTGTTTAAGTTGGTGTTGGTAGAGAGCTGGAGGTGACTGTTCATGCTCATTTTTCAGTGACCCCTTAATATGCATACGTTGGGTCGTAAGTCGCAGTCATTGCTTTGAACTCTCATTCTGTAACGTGGTGGGCACACGGACGGTGAATCCATGGAAAGCCATATTTTGTAGCCTGACTCCTGAAGATACAAAAAAAAAGAAACGAAACGATTGTCAGTCATTCTTCTAACATATTTATCACATCACACTAATGAAAAAAAAAACAATTAGGTACCCACTTTGGTTATCAAAGCAAAAATTTTATTTATAGTTTTTTCTCATTCATTATCAGGTAAAGCAAAAAAAATATATACAAAAGTAATTTTCAAGTAAAACAATTGCGTGTAAGAATAGAAAACGTAATTACAATTTGTAAAATTTGTCCAACACTCAAATCACGTAGATTCGTGTTCTAGGAACAGGCTTATTAGCAAAACTTGCTTTTATAGAAGGATATCATGCAACTGTGCTACATCGGCACTTGTACTGAATTCAGTTAATATATTATTTTTTTATGTTACCAAAGGTAATAGAATTACGGTGTTGAGTTCCGCCGCTTAACACGCAATGCCTCAAGATGAAAAGTGGGGATCGAAGTGCCTTAACATTAGAATCCCTTTACGTACTCTGTTATACAGCGTGAAGCTGACTAAAAAACCAATAAAATAATAAGGCTCACAAGGTGTCCTTTATTTTTATACCTAAAGTACATGGAAAAAAACGTGAAGTTAAAAGAGGTGTAAAGATACTCTCTTTTCTACTTTCCTGTAATTTAAGGGTGATATTTAATATTGTATATAGAGGAAATTAATCAGACCGAGTTATTTAAAAAAATACCCAAACTACTTTTTAATCATAGTGGGAATCGAAGTCATCACAAGACATCTCCTTTAGTATAAAACTTCCACTGCTTTTAAATGATTTAATATAATATATGAAATACATCTCAGCCGAAACACATATTTTTTACAAAACCAAATAATTAATTAACTAAATAAATTAAAGTAAATTAACTTAAAAATATATTACTCGAAAGTGGTTGAAAAAAGGAGATTACACAATATAAATCATTCAAATAAATTACTTTTAACAGTTTAAAGAGTAGAATGCGAGTCGTCATCGTGAGATCATTTAGTGCCTTTTTTCCTTATATTTGCATTTCAAAGAAACCTCGGTGGCTATCTGCTCTCGTTGGATTTATAATTAAGTTTATGCCCTAAATGTGTTTTATGCGTAAGATATTTAAATATGTGTGATTTTAGGTTAAAAATTGTAACTTAGATTTTTTTTATTCTGTAGCGAGTGAGAAAAATCTTATAACTATAACTAATAAAACTTTTAAAACAAGAATAGAAAAAAAAGAAATAACTTTATTTACCTCTTTTTAAGTCCAAATAGATGGATATTTTAAAAGAACAATAAGTGCAGCACTTTACCCTAATGTCAGAGAGAAATAAAATTGTTTCAATCAACACTTAAATGGCTCCGAGTACAATTTAAGTTATTATAATCAATATTGTTTTATTATTACCATAATACCTTTACAATATAATTGTACACAAAACTGTATCAAACATACTATTTGTCAATTATTCGTCGCAACCAGCCATCGGCCATCTTGCAAGCGTGTAAATGTCAACCGGCGCTCGACCAATTACAAGGCAGCGCGGGCGCAGTTGACGGCAACAACGCACCACGATACCATAAACCCTCGCGCCATTTATAGGAGGCGTAATCTTTGATCGCGAACCGTTCCAATTAATGCTAATCCGATATTGAAACGACCAGAATAAATCCTCGACGAAGATGTATAGCCTGTCCGGATACTGGTACCTCTCAGATAACTCCACTCCATTTTGAAAGAGTCCAGTTGATCTACAATTTACCTGGAAATGGAGTTTAGGTGATTCATAATGAACTATCCAGCTACAATAGAACAATCATTGCGCTTGTATTTACATTACATGGTCGAAAACAATAAATTACTTATTAGATCGTGATATTGTCTATTAAAGATAATATTAGAGGAGGTTGTTTGACCGTTGTATAATTTAGAGGCAGCGTCCGCCACCCGCGTTTTAATGTAACACTGAGCGCTCGCGGGCTTCAGTAATTTCATTCTGGCGCGCCCATTGTGCTCCGTACGAGAGGGACACTCACGAGCGCAGCATCGCGCGGACGTCATCGGTGCCTATCTCGTAATTCCTCGCGGTATCCGATCGCATCCCATGTAGAGAAGGCCTAACTTAATATGTGCATCACGACGAGCGCGTATATGGCGTGCGCACCCCGCCTCGCGGCTGCGGCCAATCCTATCGCGCATTTTAATGCCGAGCATTGTATGTATATTGCGGAGATGCCACCGCGAATAAATTGAGTTTTCCATGACGCATTGACGCTTCGAGACGACCGCCTCCGCCTCCGACCCGGTAATACACGGATCAGATTTAAAAACACTTACCCCGCCTCGGCCGATCCCTTCTAAACCTACAAATCAATCATCCACCCGCACTCCATAAATTAAACGCGTAACAATGACCCTAAATTATTGGGCCCGTCTCTGTTATCGGTATCGTTCCTTTTTTCCAGTCGACTCCTTACACAAATGAGACTGGGCGACTTATTAGGTTTCGGAATTTCGCCCGCGGCAGATCGACAGCGGCGATAGTGCGAGGGAATGCGTCGGTGCCGCGACGAATACTCCTTAATTATTGTACTCGCCTCGTGATGGGATACCTACGCGCTAACCTACAGTGCTGCTTTATAATTAACTCAGGCATTGATATCTGGTATTCGAAGCGATATTTTTCACTGGTCGTTTAAGGTTGCATTAACATAAAACAAGAGTGGAGAGGAGTGCGCGGGCGCATCTATATTTCTGCTACCGTCGCGTCGTCGTGACGGCCGGTATTGTGCGCGCGATACAGATCTCCCGACGCATGCGCACGCCGCCTGGATATTTAGAAGCTGTCTCTTAAATTCGCGTCCGAAGCGACTTAACGAGTCGCATTCTGCGTACGGCGACATGCGATCGGCTATTGTCCTTTTCCTTTATTTAGAGCCTTCCCATAACTGGGCACTGTGGACCACGATGATACGTTAAGCCTCATCAAAACTTGACTTGGCCATTTTAGTAACAGTTTTAAGTACATTATATATTTTATATGAAAATTTATTATACTGATTTTAATATGAATTAATTTCAAATGAAATAATTAATAGTTTTATATGACATTTGACATTTTAAGCATCCAAATCCAATAAATGGGCATAGTTTTTGTAGTTTGCGCGTTCAACTCAGCAATTCCCTTCTTTAAGCTTTTTAATATTATTGTAGATACTAACTTGTGACAATTTCATGTATTCCTCCATAATAAATTTCTAAAAAATTTTAGCACTATAATACAAACACCTACATTATAATCACATATTAACATTTAGCACTCAGTATTCCGCATTAAGCCGAAATATTAAATACCGTAGATGCATAACAACGTCTAAATACATTTGTTAGCCAGACCACGAACGCTTTCTCTAATTTCCTTGGACGATAATAGAGGGTGACCTTTATACCGCCGTTGACACGTTCCATTACAGCGGGCACTCTCATAAATACCTTATTGCTGGTAAGCTCCCACCTTCCTCATTACTGAAAGATCATTAGTCCGAGATAAAATGCGGTCGCGTCGAGTGGAATCGGTGCATCCGAAATTCCCCCCTTTGGCTCTCTTCCCTTTGCTTCGGTTTTAACTTTATGTATTTAATTATTTGCTAAAATTGTGTCTCCTTTAGTTAGTGTGATCGATTTATTTTGTTTATATTTTTTTGGTTGTAGATTAAAGGTGGTCTTTTAAATCATTACACTTTAAGTTGGAATTAAAGTGACATTTAATGTCTTGAAACTTATAAGAAATCCATTTTATAATACTCTAGCTACTATATTCAGTTTTGTCCCTGTGGTTAACCAATTAAAAATTGTATATGATACATGGCACATTCTTAGTATTCGAGATTTAATATTATGGCTCATAGCGTCTCTCAGCAATAGGACGATCGTCCAGTCCAACACAAAACTTATTTTTCAATTGGAACTCTTAGTTCCTGATATTAGGACCATCAACCAAACGAAATTTATCAGTTTTATAATGTTAGGTGTAGATAGAATAACATATATATCTAACAAAATTGCCCAGACGTCCCCTAAGACAAAGGCAAACTGAAAAGCATTTAACTTTAACAATCTTCACTATATGAGTGTTGAAATTTATATTATTCCCATACTAGTTTCCATACGGCAATAACGGGAGGGCTTTTCACACCTACTTGAAGAGATCTGCAGATTCTTGCAGTTCTACTTGAGTATGATAATGTATGCTATCTATTCTAGCTCTGGGTCTAATCTGGGGACGTATCGTGTGTAATGCAAGGCTTACATGCTGGCTCAAAGTATTGTAAATAGCGGATAGGGTCATCGATACGTCGCTTTGTTGGTAAAGAGGAAAACTCGCATATTACAAATTTCGAGACAGTCAAAAATAAACAGAACAATCGATGCAATTCTCACATAAAATTATTGAAATTTGACTTATGGTTTTCATTTATTAATTTTTACATTATTTCATACGGACACAGTTATCGTGGCTATAGTCAGACGGCCGTTTATTTCTTAATAATTATAATTTTATAATATCCACCAATATGTATATTAATATTTATTTTTTTTGCAATTGGTGACCGAACATATTGGCCATATAAAGGACGTTAGGTCTGCTGTCGAGTGCCTTCCGAGCAGTATGGTAATGAAATTCAAGTTTTACATTCTCCAAGTTAGAGATGACTTTTAAAGTTAGTCTGTGGGTAAAATTGAGTTGATTTATTGGTTTAGATTTTGCATATTTCTTTGATTTGTTTGTCTTGCTTAGGGTTCTGTGCCTCAAAAGGAAAAAAACTGGATCTTTATAAGATCATTTTGTGGTCCATCTGTCCATTTATCTCGAGATCACAAAGAGGAATCAATCTGAAACTAATTTAATGCATTCTAGTCTATGGTCCCTTGGAGTACAGCAAAAAATACTAGCATTTATGTATCGTTTTTGCTGCATTCTTTATGAAACTCGACGCGTAATTACAATCTATAGGGCACTTCCGGTAAATCCTACAATTCTGAAATTTAAAAAGAAAGTTAAGCAAAAAGTTGGAAAAAGGTAAATTAAAATTAGAGGTAAAAACTATTATAAACTTATTGTAGTTCATTTCATGAGAGTCTACGCCCGCAAACTTAAGTTTGCCAACTTTTATAAGTTGCAGTTCCCATTGCCCTAGAATCTTGAAATTGGCAAGAAACACTCAGTGGACGTGTCCGACTCGAACTTGACCGGATTTTTAAATAAATTTAAGGGCAAGCTATTCCGTTATTGACTGGCGGACATAGCATAGACGAAACTGCTCACTTACATTAAAAACACATTCACCAAAATATTTATTTCAGGACAATTCTCTTAATCATATTAAAATAGAAACCATTTAAAATATATTTAACTTTATTCTACGGCCATCTTACATTACATTGCAGTGCAGTGCAGTGCGGTTGAGCACTCGCGTTATGGTAATGAGATCGAATCCGAAATTGGATGCTGTGTGACCACTTGAGTATTTCGCGGCGTCCATGCATTATTTACATACAGACATATTATTATTAGATTATATTATACACGACGGAGTGTTTTAATATATACATAAACGAGTATATGTATATGGATATTTGTGTATAGGAACTATGATTTTCATATCTGATATTAAAGATATTTGAGTGTCTGACTGAAAACGCGACGATTGTAGCTTGGATACATATTGGGAGGAAAAAAATATTCTCATTTCCTCGTTCAGGTGACGAAACTAAGCTACGTTAAGTTTCTACACTTATCAGGCGATATTTCGAAAATTGGGAAGTTTTCATAATATATTCCCTCTGCCACAGTTTTTTTATTTACCTACTTGTTCAAATATGTAACAATTAACATTTTTTTTATTTAGTTTCACGTACAAAACACTATAGGCAGAGGAAACCTGGGAACTTAGTGTTAAGACACAGAGCGAGGAAATAAAAATATTAAATAAATCACTTCGAATGGGAAAGGAACCCCTGCGCCACGCCTGGCCTCCAAAATATATAAAATTACACAAAATTTAAATTCCCTTACTTCAATGAACTTCCAGTATCAGTACACCAGATATGCCAACGATTAAAAACATTTGCACAGCGAGACAAAGATCAAAATCTTATCTTAACCAGCATCACAAATAAGATTTAGTTGTTTTGCTTAAGAATTAGCAAGAAAATTTGTTTAGTTTCATTCTTTATCTTAACTCCGATGTAAATATGAAATGTTATCTTTGCTTCTAAGTCACGCCTCACTTAAACTATACACCTATTGTTTGCTTCGTATCTACACCTACCTCGCTGTTTACAACCTCATTGTTAAGTAAATTCTCTATACCTATATATTTAATTAGTTTTAGTTATCTTTATCACGATTGTGGTGAATGTAGCTAAGCTATGATACCTGTACGATACCTATTCATATAATATTTACTTAAAGGGAACCTAATTAAAATTGATATAATATATAGATATAAAACTCTTTCGTTACTGAATGACTGAATGACTGATGGTGTCACCATTAAAGGTGGCGTTGATCCCTGACTCCCACTACTCAACACAAAATGAATTACATGAATGAAAATTGAATAGAAAATATGAAATAGTGTATCTTAACACTAAGTTCCCTGCCTACCCTGGTATAAGTGAAATACAGAGTCAAACAGAACGAAGTAATATTTTCTTTTGTAACAAATCAAGTAAAGTATGGGCGGAATGGTAATATATCATAAAAGATCAAGATCAGAAGCGAATGTGATCCTATTTGAGTATTGAGTAACACGATAGGGCAGGAAGCGGTTGATCTCGACGGTGACAAACGTGCGACGTCGGTGCATCATTTTAATTCTGTCATCTCGGTTTAAATAACTTTTTGTTGTTCTGTCTGTAGTTTTAGATAAAATATTGTTTACTAAATCAAAATAGATTAGGATAAAATAGATATTATATTATTAACTAGCTTTTACATGCAGTTTTATTTGCAGTTTTATAGTAACTATGTTATATCCAAATAATTAGATAAGGATAGAGTTATTTATTTTCTACTTCCCATCATTGTGCCAATTAGATAAGTCAACCAAAATTAACGAACCCAAACATATTTATATTATTATTATAATATGTTATCGTAACCCATAAATTATGTATCACCACCACGTCGGTCACTTTCGACCCACTTTTAGCCAAAATCATATTTCATAAAATTTAGTAAGCGATCAATCTTTCAACGGAAGCCACTCAACCTCGCCCCGGCCGTGGATTCGTCTATTATTGTTGTTTACCACCTGCCCTATTTCTATTATCGCGAACGACACGCGATTGCCTAGATGTGAATGTGGAACTCCGAAACATTTTGATGATTGAATGTTTGACGTAAATAGCGTACCAAGTTGAGTAATGTACAACGTTGAAGGATTGCTCCACGCATCTATTTTAGACATACTGTATATTAACTGGGTGGCGTAAATCAACGCCGCATTTTTATCTAATCAGACCGGAAAAACAAAATATATATAATAATGTATAATATGCACAATCAGACAGTCCGTAACCCTACAATATCACTATTATCAGTGCCAGATCTTATAAAGTATAACAAAATCGAATCGAAACGTAATAAGGATCCTTATAATAAATTCAATACAAAAACGAACAAAATTCGCATAAATCTAAATAAGAAGGGCGAAGAAATAAATATCTCAACTCGAGCCCCAGCCTTCGGATTCCAACCAGAGGAAATATCGCACCCGAATTCCGTAGCATATGCATGGCAAAGGGAAAAAAGCGTGAAAGTCAAATTCTTCGACTCCGCCCACGTGCGAACGACAGGTGAATGCGCGGGCGCAGGTCTACGTGCTCTGTTTTGCACAACGTGGAATATATTAGCGAAATATTGATATACAATGGTTGACAGTGTTATCTTTGGTCTCTTTTTGTTGGACGTTACTTTTGCTGAATAGTTTTGCTTATATCGATTCAGAATTTAGTATCGTGTTATCTTTGTTGGAATGATTAATCAGTCAATGGCTGATAATGGTTGAACCTTGTTGTAGTTTATAAATAATTATATAAATTTGGTATAATAGTATTAAATTGTATGCTTTTCTTTACCTAAAATGATTTTTAAAATATAAAAAATATTTTGTTATGATACCAGTAAATAACTGTTGTACTAACACTGTTTTTGTGTGGTATCTGGAAATTATACATGTTTTGAGATTCACTCAAGAGATAATCAAACCCACAACCATAGCAAACTTACGATATTACAATACAGCGACTATCAAATTATCCAAAAGCTAAAAATAAAACAATATTTTTATTTCCATTTCCTTTAATCAAGGTTAATGTTGTTTGCCGAACTCGTAGAACTTTCAATCCGTTGCAAAATTGCATCCTTATGAGATTCCCAACAATTGAAAATTATTAGAAAACTTGTAGTGAACTATCCGAAAATAATCTCAAAAACGAGATTCAGTTAGATTTCAATTTCAATGTGAGAAAAACAAAAGTTGATGGGCGATGCATCACAGTGCATATGCATTAAAACGTATAGCCAGGGACATACAACAATGAACAATGGGAGCATAAATCAGTATAATTAGTTTTGCCTGAACGAAGCGAAATCATTGGTCAAAACGCAACTCAGTCCCCGCCTCCTGGAGCGAAGAGCGTTAGAGCAGGTACTTGGACACTTGGCTTCGATCAAACGTAACGTCAGCAACGGACCTGAACTGCCTGAATGAGACAAAGGTAACCAACAGTAAACGATAATACAACAAATCCGCTATTACATTGAAAATTTAGTTTCATTATGATATATTAATTGCTAATTGTCATTCAATACAGCTTAAAGATATAAAGTGTAATTGCAATTAATCTGATAAGAAAAAAAATGATTATATTTTTAAATTAAATTTTATAATTCATATTTTTCATTCATTGTGTATTAGTATTTTAGAATTTATTCCTAAAAAAACATTTCTGCTGACGCTACACACCTCAGTTGTAGGCCGCGTGAATAGCGCATAGCTCAGTGCGCCTCTTTACAACTGTACATCACGTGTTTAGCATTACTTACACTACTACACTGTTGCTGCAACAGTACTAACACCACATACTGACATTACTTACATCTGCCAGTTGCGGATTAATTATGGAAAAAATCTTATCGATGGATTGCTTATTTTAGAGTTATTTTTGACATTTTGAAATTGTTATTCCGCATTTAGAAGTTTTCTAAATAAATATGTTAGAGTTCCTCGTGCGAGTTTTGTTAGATTAATAGGAAATTATTTTTCCAATTGATTTACTAAAAATGATTCATCAACCAATATTATTATATTTCAAATAAATTGATGCTTGTTGACGTTAGGCTGTAAATTCTTCATCTTTATGACGATATAAGACCTTATAATAAATGTGCGTTTATAACACTAAGGTCAAATTATTAAAACATTTGACACAATTTAACTTGAATTATATAATTATGGTAATCCGTACCCACAAGCCTACATATGTGAAATGAAAAATAAATTCCTCCTCTGGTGGAACATCGACGTAATTGCACTTTTTCAAATATTTCAATAGACGCAATGAAAAATGACGTTTTTTAAAACAGATTGTGCCAAATGGCCAATATATTACTTATATATTGGCCATTTGGCACAATCTACATGCTTATACAGTATGACTACTGTATTACTATTTTACTACCAGGTATTACTACTTTTACCAGGTAGTACTACCAGGTATTACTACTTTTGTATTGTTTTATACCCAAAATATAAAAAATATCACAGGATTTAGACGACCCCATTCTCACCCACTCTCACCTCTACATTAGTATAAATTGAGTCGACTTGTGTCTCTAATGAGAATGATGTCCAAACGTCTCTACGACGACGCGAACTGATGGCGACGACTCTATCTGGCAATCTTTAGAGATTTTTGTTACTTTAGGATTTATAGGGTGTGGTGGTGGTAATGGTCTCGGATTGTTTTGATAAAGCGCGGGTTCTGATCCCCCCATGTTTTAATTTATATACTTATCATTCCTAAGTGTGGACCGGCACTTTAAAAAATGTTAAAAATGAATATTTTTGTTATTCTGTAAATATAGATTAAAACAAAAATACATTTAAAAATATGAATGCTCAACAAAAGTTCAGGTCATCGGTAGCAGCCATTATTATTAAGAAATATTGGTTCAAATGAGAGAAAAGTAGGGATCGGATTGGAGTAGTGTATAATTGTAAACGCGACGGTTATGGGATCCACTACCATTGGAAGGAATTAATTATTTTCATTTCCTTATTCTCATTAGAAGACAGCGCAACGTTGGGTTACGTCACTTAATACGCATCATCTCTAAAATTGGGTGGAAAATGAGAAATTTTGTTGTTTTACACTAAATTATTTCTGTTCACCCTGTTATATACGGGATATAGCGTGAAACTGCAATTAAATTGACAAGAATATTTTTAATATCCAGCGTCCATGTCTTTACTCCTCATTGATCAATAATCAGTAGGTACCCACAAAGTAATTATAATATAAAACATTAATAGCTTAAATATCAATCAATGTCATAGCAAAGTTAAATTAATACGTTTATGTAGCCATGCCATCCATCAGACGAGATTGATGGGTGACGAAACAAAAACCAAGGCACCAGGCATTACCTCGTGTCATCGCTGGGGGGATGATTTTACGTTATATCATCATGTATTGTGATAATTATGTGTTAGGAGAATTTAGGTCATAGGTTTGATTCATGCCTGATATTTTTTTAAATGGTCAACAGGCTATTTATTAACTTAACTAATAGTTAAGTTGCCTATTGTCTTGTATGATGTGGAAAAATCCTAAAATAGTAAAGAGAATAGTATATTAACTTTATTTTTTTACCTTCGCGCTGAATTCCAAACATAGTAGGGTATATTTTAAAGTATTATACACATATTTACAATATAGAAGACACCCAGTTTAGTAAAAAAAAATGCTTTTTTTTATAAAGTGATGTCAAAAGCTACGATTGAACCTATTACCGCTTTTCTTTTAATATTCATGATATTATCTTATATTAGTAAGATTTATGTATAATAAATTTTAATATTGTAAACCATATGCCAGTATTCCCATAGAAATTAACGTAATCTTGATGTGATGGCCGTAAGATATGCTCAGAGTGTTAGTCGTGTTCCCCTATGATAGAGCTATTAATTTAAACACTTATAAAAGAGGCCTAACATACAAAAAAATAAACAGCTTCAAATTTTTTCTTAGTACGTAAACAAGAGGAATTTAATTAAGACACTCTGTTCCCCACTTTCCACTAAATATTGACATTGCGCCTTGATTCGAGGAACTTAACTTCGCGCTTTGTCTTAAAGAGTGAGGAAATAAAAATAATATTCTTCCCGGAGAGGGAATCGAAACCACAACTCTCGAGATTACACTTCGCTGTGTCACTGCGCCACAACGGCCTCTTGTCTTAGATAATTGACAGGCAATATTCCCTAATAAACAAAATATTATTATTAGGTTTAGTACAGATTTAATAAAATAAATATAATTTTAAACTTATACCACTTTCCAACGGCCCGCAATTATCGTACATCGGTCCCGATATCTAATTAAATCGTTAAGTTGTTTATTTTAATATTCTAATTTTCAAGTGTGAAGCTTAAATACACTCTACATATGTTTAACTCAAATCCAAATCATGTATGTACATATGAAATAAACCAAGCGTGAGAATGTTTAGAATCTTTTTATAAGAACAGGAACAGGAAAAAAATAATAAAAATACTAGATATTTGAAGTAAGTTCAATAGTAACTAGCTTAAATTTCTAAAACAATGTTTAAATAAAAACACTTGACATATAATAATTTTCATAATTTTCGATTGAACTCACAATTACCGCGTTTATAACCACAGTGACCGTAGCATCACTATGACACTAAGAAGAAATACAGCAGCTTCCTCAAAACTCACTCAAAATCGATTTATAATAAAAAAACAATATGAAAAATCGTCGATTCAACATACCCCTGTATAGAATCGTTCTAAAATCGTCTGTTGTATAGCATATTTCAAGCTTAGCTCTAATTCGTGGCGGCCGACAGCGACAAATGATACCTGTTGCGTGTAACGTGCGCGAGTCGTTCAGTTACGTACTGTTTGTGTGGACTTTTTGGTTTTAGTTTAGTTAGTAAGTTAGTTAAGTAAGTTATGTTAGTAGTAATGGGGGAATCTAAGTTAGTAAATGTTAGATCAAAATAATCTAAATATTCAGTTCTTAATTTATGGCGTTTCGAGCGTGCCAGTTGTGCACTATTCACTTCGCCAATGTCACGTTGTATGGAGAACACACGAAGGAGACTGTACGGTAAATATTCTATAGTCAGTTACACAAAATTTTCAGTAATTTCAATACAGGTGGTCAGTAATGTCAATATAGGATGCCTAGTAGTGTCACCACAGTATCCCTCAGTGTATGCATTTACAAATACAAACAATCCCCTAACAAGGAATCGAACTCGCTACGTTTTATAATCAGCTACTTCTTACCCAAACTCCAACATTATTCAACTTGTTGCACAACATATATAAAATGGGTTCCCCTCATATATACTCACTCAGCTACGTCCTGATCTACTATCATTTGTCTCCAGCTGTTTAGAATCACGACTTCACCATTCTTGGTGGCTTTATCAGAATAGTCGAGTAAAGTGTTTTAGTGACAAGTTAGTTGAATTGATTGACGAGAAGTACTGTTGTAGAAAACGTAAAGAAGCGGATTTGAACCCGCGCCGCAGTTTAACCCTTTAAAAATGTAAAAAATATTTCATGGAGGAGTATTTTATAGTAGGATGGTCAGAGAGGATCTAATGTCAAGACATTTTGTTGGCTATTCTCGGTTGGAAATATTGAGTGTGAAGTAGGGTAATTCAACGCCGCGGCTTGAAATTGTGATCAGAGTTATAACTTTTTTTTTGCTAGCCTTTAAAATTGATTAAACAAAGTTACAGGCCATCTTAGAAAGAGAGTTTTTAGAAGAAACTATAAAATTAAGTCTTAAAAGCTTGGATTTATCAACCTCAACGTAACATTTATCTAATTCTTGATTATAATCCAGGGAAAGAATTATTTTACTCCCTAGCTCCAATAATAAGAAAAACCGCGACGTTAAGTTCCACTAATCAACACTCGATGTTTCTAAAATTAGGAGAAGGTGCGTTAAGCTAAAAAAAACTAATTAAATAAGGTACCACTTAAAAAATCGAATCTTTTACCTTCGCTAATGTTGTACCAGCAGCTAGATCATACAAAGCGTTGCTAATCTCATACATTGAATATAAACTTGTTGAGCGATGACGTCACACCGATGTCACATCACTAACAGTCGTTTGTCATTTGAGTTTCAAACGTATACATCGCTCGGATCTAGTACTGATTTAGTATTGTGAATGGAATTAAAATGATATCTGATAAATGAATTCGGTGGAAAATGGGGAACGGAAGTGCCTTAATGGGAAATGAGTCGGCGTTTAACATTAGGTCCCTAGGTTCCCTCTGCCTACCCTGCTATGTGCGGGATACAGCGTGAAGCTAAAAAATCTCTTTCCTTAGTGAGTAACTGATGGACAATTACACAGATAAAACGACTGAACTTTCTAAATTCAAATTACAGCGTGAAGCAAATGAACTTGGGAGCAATCTATACTTCCATACAATTTATAGAGAAACGCAGCATCAGTAGCTTACACAAAAAGAAGAAAAAGAACAATATTTATTAGGTTTTTGCATTAAGATTAAGCCTGCCTACCCATTACTTAACCTATCGAAGTCGCTACTATCAGAGGCGCCTTACGTTACAAGCCACTGTACTCAATTAAACTGATAAATATTGATAAGCGAGATAACAATTGGGTACCTAGATGTTTTTATAGCATTAAATATTTCTATGTCACATTGATTGCGGTCATGGCATAATAGGATTGGAACCCAATTGGGGTTGAAAATTTTTCATATACGATTTATTTTTATTTTCAAGTAAGCTCAACGCTCTGCCTGCTCTGTCACCGTAGTGAAAATGAAAATAACCGATATGTCATTTCTTCAAGTAGGAGTTGAAGCCACAAACGTTCCACACTTGTACCACTGTGCCACGACGGCCTATTTAATTGTTTTTACTTACTTAATATTTAATTTACTTTAATCACTAATATTAATATGAATCATTACAATATAAAATACCTACCTGTAATAAATTGGATTTTTTAATCAATTTTAATACGTTATAGTAATTGACACAAGGTCTCCAACCTTTGAAATGATAATCACATATTTTTTTGTAATAATCAATCAAGTACGTACCTAAATTCATCAAAATTATTTCGTGAAGTCATTGTTTGCGAAAGTAATTTATCGGGTTTCTAATCTCTAGACGTTTTTGGTTCTAAAGATAGAAATGGAGCAGACTTACCTATTACTTATTTTTTAACAGGGTAGAAGTAGAGGAAACCTGGGAGCCTTGTGGTCAGACAACTCACAACCTGTCGGGCTTACCATCGCTCGTTTGTGTCCTCCTGCGTCACAACTCGACTCGAATCATTTATTTTTTAAGGGTTGATTGTTGATTATATTTATTTATTTCCTCGCTCTGGTTACAATATAAAGCGCGGTGTTGAGTTACACCACTCAACACGCAATGGAATGGGGGAACAGAGTGTCGTTACAGTAGGGGTTGCCTCCGCCTATCCCTGTTCGCTGCAAAAAGTGTGAAGATGTTTCATTAAAAGCGGTAAATCACATAATTATTTAAATAGTTTAAAAAAATACCTAATGAAATATTGAATCGGCTAATCTTATTAGGACTTTAAATTATGTTTAAAATAAATCTGCTGAGTCTATTAAAATAAGAGAATAGTTCAAAACTTGTGTAAATCGATTGAAGTTGTATGCAAAAGCTTTGTATGAGGGGAAATTACATGTCATATATAATTGAGACCGTCTGGGATTGATTAAATTGAAACATAATGTTTTTGGTGTAGAAATATTTTTTTATTTAACATTTATAAACATACACACCTTACTCGAGGTCGTTGTGGCGCAAGAGCACAGGCGTGTGACTGTAAACGCGATGGTTATGAGTTCGATTCCCACTTGAGGAAATGAAATAATTAAAATTTTTTTTTATTCGTTCTGGTAAAAAGGCGTTGAGTTGCGTCACTCACGACTCATAAATTGTATACAGCGGGAACCTAAAAACATAAAAAAATACATACGAGTATATTTCACTAGCTTTAACTTCCGGTTTCGCCCGCTTGGCCAAATGGAAATAATTATGAATTGACTACGATTAACGTGACAACCCAGAGTATACCATACAAAATCCCGTTACATCCAGGAATTATTAGATATTTTGTACCTTTCAAAATGCAAAACAAATTCAACACTACTGTGCCACACGTCCGTACGTACGAACGATACTTTCCAATCAATATTTTTCTAACCCAAATACTTACAATTGACCGTTAATCCGCAAAAAGTTCAAAGTAAATAGTATGAAACGTCGCACAATCGCTATCAGACCGCTGCGCCGCCAGGATAAGCTACCATCTGCCTATGATTGATGATCTGATAAGGGACACCAGCCCGAGCGATTACACCTGATAACGCGCTGTATAGGTAGTGTGTGTAATCAAAGCTTCGAAAAATCTAATATCGAATAATAAAGTAAACATATCAATCAAAATTAATAGTAATATATGCTAACTATATTTATTTTTGTGTGTAGTTTTTATTAAGTTTTACACTGTCATATATAGCAGGGTAGGAAGAGGAGTGTTAAGACACTGCTATTTACCACTAAAATTTCAAGGTATTGCGCGTTGAGTAGGAAAACTCAAGTTCTTGTTTTGTCTTAACTTACTTTAACTTATTACTTTAAGGAGAATCACGAGCATCTAAAAATCAGAAAAACGAAAGAAATAAATCCGAAAAACAGTTACTCGCGTCCCAATACTTGCACAGAAACCTATTTACCTCATCTAAGATCGACATAACGGTGGCGTTTGATAACAAAATGAGATATTATCAAAATTGTGAATTCTGTTGAAATTATACCATTGTTTTCGTAAAACGACCACTCACTGTCCCATGGACGTCTATTGGAGGCATCGCCGTTGGGCACATTCGGACAAACGTAGCCAGCTCGGGATAATTCTGTATCACGATAACGTCGAGAGAGATGAAGCCGTTGTGGCATAGTATGTGACTGTCAACGATGGCGGTTGTGAGTTCGATTCCCACTAGGCAATGAATGAATTCTCTGGCAACAAGACGTTAAGTTACTCTACTCAACACACCTTGACTGGAAAATTTGACGGATAGTGGGACTAGATTGTCGTCTTTCGGTCAGTTGCCTTTGCCTACCCTGTTATAATCGGGATACAGTGGGAAAAGATATGAAATGGGAGTATGATTAAGAATTGACTGGTCTGGCATTGACAGCCTGGTCAAAGGAAACCCTTTTACCAGGTTGAAGGCTTTAGGCGATCCATTTAGCGCATCCTTGATGAGATGCATTTTAATCAATTAACCCGCAAAACGCGGTTCACGAGCCATTGGGCAGTGAAATAAGGCCCACCGCAACGTTTTCGGTGTGTAGGTACTTTGGAGTATCTCCGGTTTCAAAATTTTTGACGTGACGTCTCACTTGGTGTACAGGGTGAAGCGGATTTGGTATAAGATTTTTAAAAAATCGTTTCACGCTGTATCCTGCTTATAGCAGAGTGGATAAAGGGAATCTAGTGCTAAGTCACTCCGTTCTCCAAGTCATAAGATTAGATATAAACAATTTTAAATTTTACAATTTGTATATTTTTTTCCAAAAAAAATATTCGTATTAGAATTATATTAAAATTTAAAAAAATACAACAAAAAATAATTTTACGAACGAACCTACTACCTGTAACAATATCGCTTACCACTATACAGACAGGTTCAATAAATTAAGTCACAGCCTATATATTTAAAAGTTTTGAACGATAAGCTTATAAGCGAAAATCGTTTTTCTTATTTTGCCTTACAGCTCAGGTTTTGGTCTGTCGTTTAGAAATTTGATATCAGATTGAAGGCTGGTTTTATAGTGCTTCATAATAAATACTTACTTATATCTCCACATATAAAAATAACTCTTTCATTAGACTAAAGTATAGAGCTATTTCTGTTTAATAATAGAATGTCTCTCTGCAATGAGAATTTAGTTATAAAATATTCTGTTCTCCATATCATCGCCCGAATTCGAGATATCCTGTTGAGTGGTGGAAGTTAATGGCGTGTTTGGTCTTGCCAGAGCGAGGAAATAAAAATAATTCGTTCCTTGACTGAGAATCAAACTCACAACCATCACGCTTATAGACATTCGCTGTCCCACTATCCCACGAGGACCTCAACTCCACAATCCAGCAAAACACTTAAACAATTGTTTTTCAAAATATATCACAATCTTGTAAATCAAATGACATGTACATTTTAATTCATACAAAGTGAAATGATAAGAGCTCATAAAAAAAATATGTGTTGAAATCGATAATCACGAACAAAATTATGTCAGCTGATAATAAACTGTAAATAATTGGTCAGTTTTGCTAGAGTGACTAACAACTATCAATCAATCATTAGGTTTGCGTAACATCGCGTCAATGATAGCTTTATTTAATGCGTAATTTTCCTGGTCTAATCATGTTTTTGGGTATAAGTTGGAATTCGATTCTTTTAATAATTATAATGACTATTTTGATGATGATGGTTACCTAGTGTTATATCTTGTCTAATTGGTTTATTTTCTTAATGTAGAAAAAATGCTTAATTTTTTGCTTTAAAAATATTGTTTTTTTTTGGCGTTGAGTTCCTCTTCTACTAGCAATCTTTCGAATCCAGGTAGAAGGTGGCGGGCGGAGAGTTTCGACACTGAGTTCTTTCTGTCTACCTGCTATTGACGGGAAAAAGCTTCCAGCTAACCAACTAAATAAGTTCATTTCATTACTATTTGATATCTGTGTCAATTTGAACACGATACGTTTTGGCGTTATCTGTAATCTTTCTTTCACTTGTTCCTGATTAAAAGTTCCAATATCAAAATGTTAGAATTCCTTTGTTTCTTTAAGTTAAGCTTATCGAATTTAAAATTGAGCTTTCATTGACAAACTTTTATATTTGACCACGTTCTCTACTTCAGTATCTAATCGGATCTTAATTTAGTCGTAGCTGAGCGATTAAACATCTAACGTGATGGTTGTGTGTTCGATTCCAACTCCATACTGAATTATTTTCATTTCCTCGCTTTATAAAAAAGACAAAGCGCGGCATTGAGAGTGTCTTAACACTAGCTTCCTTCTATCTACCCTGCTAGAAGCGGGATACAGCTAAGAGTTATTTCTTAATTATTGTCTTCCATATTACAAACAGAAACTAGTGATTAATACTAGGCTCTACACTACTCGCAGACATTTGCCATCCAGCCTAGTACCAAATTAAGAAAAACAACCTCATGTTTGTCTCATTTGTCCACAGAAGAGGCAACCAGTCCAGACAGCGGTGTGAAGGACCAGCGGGAGGCGGGGGCGCGGGACGGCGAGGGGACCCCCGAGTCCCCCGCGTCCCGCGTCTCGCCGGATGACAGGGACATAGAGCACAGCATCCCGGCCACTCTTATACAGGATCCTAATGCTGAAAGGTAGAGATTAAGTTTTTTTTTGTTTATTAATTCTTTTTTTGTTTTATGATGTGAGAATACAGCGCTAAAATAAAATTAATAAACAATTAATAACATTTCCGAATTCGGCGGAAAGTGGGAAACGGAAGTGATTTATTGGGAACGGAGTTTTTTATTACTAGTTCCCAGAATTCCTCTATCTACAACGCTATGTGCAGGATAGAGTGTGAAGCTAAAAATAAATAAAGGTAGTTAGGTACTTTTACTCTTGAGTACAAATTTCAAATTAATCCTTAATTGAAAGGAAGTTATTAATGTTTTTATCTATAACAACATTTTCATCATAATTATGTGATTATAAAAAAAATTGATGTTTCTAAGAATTTTCGAGTTATTACACCTACTAAGGTACATTCATTACATAGAGATAATAAAAGTATTATAATTATAATTAAATTTAGGTATGTAGGTATCGATGGACATATTTCTGTTATTATATGTTTCAAATAAATAACATATTTAATTTGAAAAAAAAAATATGACAAAGATCGTCTGAGTGTAAACGCGATGGGTTCGATGCCGACAGGAAATTAATTACTTTCATTTCCTAGCTCTAGTAACAAGATAAAACGTAGCGTTGAGTTTCGCCACTCAACACACAATTTCTTGAAAATTATAGAAGATAGCTTCATAATAAATAATTCTTAAATTATCATTTAAATATATATTTAGATAAACAACCAAAAGTCAGAAATATTATGAAAGAAATATTTACTCATAAAACACTTCTTTTAAACAAAAAATAAAAACCATAACAAAATATGAAATTCAATAGAAATATGAATAACGAAACGCAGTGCTATCTGCCATACATTCGTAACACTCCCGACATTCACATTGTCTACTTGACGGTGGTCTCGCCTTCAATCCGCTATGTCCACTTTAACGACCCTATTGTTTTCAATGATCAGTTGTCAACTGAATAAACCAAATAACGTCGACGACTCCATTCCATCTCTATTCCTTCCATATAAAGTGTATATTTCCTTGCACAAAGTTGCTACGTAAACTGGCTGGAACATCGAAATGAATGGATACGCGATACTGACAGCTAGTAGGTAGTGACACTAAAAAATATCAAGAATTTCTCATTTGACACTTCATCAATATCTGTTATAGTGGGAAGGATCTATCTTGATAATTATCGCGAGTGATAAAAAGGCAATTTTTAGTGAATGTCCATCATATGATTTATTAATGTGCATTTATATAGTAATTGATAGCGAAAATTGAACTGTTTTGTATTTTTTTTTCTAAAAGAATGGAATGTCGCTAAGAGAATAGATAAAAAAATACGCTAAAAAATTATATAAGTAGACCACAAAAAATATTATTTATAAAATATAGTGCTATAAAACTGAATTTTTCATTATTCCAAAGACACGTCATACAGACATTTACAAGAATTTAAAGAAAACGTCAATTAGGTTGTTAGATTGTAAATATATGAATCAATCCAATCAATTTTAATAAATCATTCAATAAAAATAGGACCTGCTATCTTTCTGATAAGAGACACTGCATTACGGCGTGCTTTATCACTAATACATGACCACACAGGTGGATTTTCACCTTCATTACGCATTTCTTTCTTTAGTATCTTTATGTAAAGGAAATACTTAAAGTATTAATGGGAACGAAATACATTAACACTATATTTCCAGGTTTCCTCGGTTTACTCATAGGCTATATACGGGATATAAAAAAATACTAGGGAAAAGATAAAGAAGGAAGCTTTTTTTTTGTCAATAAACAAATGATAATTTTTTATTTGAAGTCTATTTAAAATTACATTTTTTTTTGGATTTTCTCTAGTCTAAAGAAACTAGTTATTCAAATGTTTCCTTTTCTTAACATATGACATTATAAACGTAGAATTACCTAAAAAGAATCCGCTATTAAATTTCTGTAAGCATTAAACTAACTACTGTACCTACTATAGAACAAAATCACTCTGTTACATCTTTATCCCACATCTAAGATGCATCTCACAATAAAAAGATATACCATAAAATTAATTTTTCAACAACTTAATTAGGTTTCTAATATTTTTAAACCAATAAAAACTGGACTCTACTTTGCAGGTAGAGCCTTTTTGTTATTAAGTTGCTACTACAGAAATTTAGCTTTTATAATTTCGATCTTATTCTATCATTAATAGGGTGTGTAATATAAAATATACATAATTTCAACCGCATAATATATTTGTAATGTATACGTAAACTGTTCAATCACTGTCAATTAGGTGCAGTGAAGAGATGCCATCAATCATAAACGTTCTCTAGAGCTGAATGATCCTGAGGGTCCATTGTTTAGAATTTAGACTTCTTGTATTTATATATTTCAAGACGATGTTTTCACTATAGTAAAGAGGTTCACGCTCTATTTCGTATTAAGGTAGATAGAGGGAACATAGTGTTGAGACACTCCGTTCTTTATGCACCAGAGGATAAAAATGAAAACAATTCATTTCCCCCAAATGGGAATAAACCCATAACTGTTGCGTTTACAGTCAGACGGTGTGCCACTGTACCACCTCGTTGTTTTCACTTAATATTATATATAGTCGAAACTAATCACGCTTTTCTTTAAATACTAAGTGTTCCACACAGAAATATGCGTTATTTTTTATTAATTCTTACAACTAACCAATCAATAATAGATAGTTAACTTAACTACAGCTTAAGGCAAAATTATATGCGACCGAAAATAAGAAAACCGTCTCTACATAATATTCTTTAACAAAATATAACATTTTCTAACGACTTCCAATACGCTACTCCTGTCTTATATACCTAAATCAAACAAAAAAATGGAAAAAAAAAAAAACAACAAAATTATCAACATTCCGCTGTTTTATAGCTCCGAGACGGAGACATCTGTGCCGATTTTAAAATTCACAATGTAACTGCGAAATTATTCAAACCATGTCAGGTGTCCCCCATACGCCCGCACGACGCAGCGTTTGCCTCCAAAACTATATATATAAACTAAATTTATCCTTATAGGGTAAGGAAATGGCTAAATGCCTTCGTGGTGCTGGTGGAAATTCATATTGTATATGGGGGAGTAGTGGGTTCGAGGTTTCGGTTGGGGGAACATGAATTTTGAATTAATTTAAATAAAACATTATTTATTAAATCACTTTTGGTTTCTTTATTTGCATAAAAGTTGATACAAAAATGTAAATTATCGAAAATATTATTATGTGTAAATCTATAACACCTAATAAAATTTTTGTATTGTACAGAAAATAATTAAGGACTATCATTGTGCAGCGGTACTTTATGTTACTGTTAACGCGACGACTGTGGGTTCGATTCCTAGTCAGTAACTGTCAAATTGTGGCTGGGGAAGGAAGTGTCTGACACTAAATTCCTTTTGCCAATATATTATGCTGGTACCGATCCTAATTATACAGCATTTAGCTAAAAAAAATTAACACAAAAATTTAATCAAAAATAGGATTTCCGACGTTCGTGATCGCTTACAATTCATGTCACATAAACACCGGTGATTGATTGACCCGCAGCCAACTAATGCGTATAGGAAACTATAAACAGCTGGCGATTTTGTTGAGTTTCGTCATTTTAAAAGTTTTTTGTCGTGACGGGGAATTGAACCCACGCTACGCTTAATGAATTATAGAGCTAGTTTGTTTTGTAAACCGTCTGTTGTTTTAATTTAATTTGTATAAAATTTGCATTGTCTATCTGTTATATATAGAAAATATGTGTTTCGTCGACTAGTAATTAACATATTGAAATTTGATATATTTTTATATTTTCTTGTATCGTATCGGAAAGTAATTTTTCGAAGATTTTGGCGGTTAGCTAAAAAAGTTACATCCAACACGCAACCTTTGCTTATGAAGAAAACAAAACAAAAAATTGTGTAGCTAATAAAACCTAGAGCCTATCTATCTATATTTCATGAGCCTAGCAAAAGTTTTCAAATAAAATTACCTCGTCTGACTGTAA
This sequence comes from Heliconius numata, assembly GCA_016802625.1. Classification (NCBI taxonomy): domain Eukaryota; kingdom Metazoa; phylum Arthropoda; class Insecta; order Lepidoptera; family Nymphalidae; genus Heliconius; species Heliconius numata. Next base: position 278,851 of record JAEBDU010000051.1, on the reverse strand, counting down.
ATTCAATGTGTGTGGGTTCGATTCCCGCTAATCAACACTCATTATCCCCAACATTGGAAAAGTGGGAAATGGAATGTCTTAACACTAGGTTCCCTCTGCCCGCTCTCCTATAAGCGGAATACAGCGTGTTCCTAAACCACCAAAACACGTACATACAAACGTATCACGCCTTTAGAAACGTATTGTATATAAAAGGGGCATTTTTGTAAGAGGAAATCTGTTCATGATATGTGTAAATCCATCCCTTGTCCGTTAAAGGGGCTGCTGACGTTTTGTTCCCGAGATTTTCTTGTCAACCCTGTTTGTAATCTTTGGGAAAAGTTGTATTTTACTGAGGTGATCCGTTGAAGCATACTGTATAAGTATGTATACACATATCATATGTAATTTGTAGAGCTTGAAAAGTCAAGCCATCTAATAAAAAAGTCTTAAATATAATAAGTTACTATAATAAGTAGTATATTTAGGTTTTTTATTAAAATAATTCTTAAAAGCCAAATTAAAAAAAAACCTTTTCATGGTTTATCCCCCATAGTTATATACATAGAGGGAGTACCTAGTGTTAAGACACTTTGATGCTCACTTTTCGTCTAATTTCGAGTCATTGCGTTTTAAGTGGAAGTAAAAGCGCCCTTTGTCTTGTTACCACTTTAAGAAAATGAAAAAAATCATATCTTCAAGTAGGAAATGAACCCACAGTTGTCGTTTTTAGTTGATTAAAATTTCAATAAAATATTCACCAATTTCATAAGTCTCATTAGAACAATAGGGTGACCTGAATGAGAACATTTGACTCTACATTAAAAAAAGTTTTTAATGTTTATATGAGCTTTGCCAGTTGTACCGTACAGATAGGTATATTTCTATTGTAATCTGATTTAAAATGATAAATTTATTGTGTCAAGAATAAGAATGAGACGCGGCGTTGAGTTCCTCCACATAACGCTCAATGTCTTTAAATTTCGAGGTTTCTTCTAAATCTTCCTTTTAGTTCGTACATACAAGAAAATAATTTTATACTTTTTTTGTATTTTCTGTTATCCTCTATATACCATACCTTTATTTAATATGTATGTACGTTCGTTCACTCACAACAGAGTAAACAATTTTCATATAACTCTATCAAAACATAGAAATAATAATACATTTCATATATTTATTAGATAATAAACATATTTTTCATGTCATACTTACAACATGTCATCGGAACAGTCACTGCACGTCCTCGCGCATACGCTTGCATCACGCAGCGCCACCCCTTAGCTTTCCATATAACCATCTCTTTCACCCCCACCTATATCTCCTATTGTACAGCATCCGTCTCGCTCTAACCTAGCATGGGAGGGGGGCAGGGGAGGGAGGGAGGGGAGATGCAGGCGGGTCGTAAATCACGCGGCGTCTCATTCCACGCGGGACCGTCGTCGGCGTCGGTACCGCACTTCCCTTTTAGCCGCCGTAGTGGCGCGTCTTACGCGACGTGTTTATATCTGGGAGGTTTTGAAAAGTGATTATTTTCTGTGTTTTTAATGGATTCTTCTATATATTTGGAGTTTTAAGATTATTTTTGTTAAGTCCAAAATGATCGTGGAACCCGACCATGTAAGGTATGGATTGGTTTTGTTTTATTTTGTAGAGTTCGTTTTTTTTTGTTTTAAACTTGTCGGTTTCATTTTCTGACTCTACATTTCTGAGTGAATTGTAAGAATATGTTAGATATACAGTATTTTCGTTTTATTTTCAATGTTTATTTCTTTAGAAGTTAATGTAGAGTTTTGAATTTTTCAACTTATTCATTTTTGTTAACAACTTTCTATCAATTTCAACATTTCCATGAATTCTACAACAAAATCGTTCAAATGTATAATAAAAATAATCTTTCAATAAGATATGCTGTGTTATCATTTTGTTTAAATTTAGTTTCATATTTACTCACTATCATTAATCTATTTTTTATTAATGAAGATTAGTCAATAACCGTTTATTCATTGTCAAAGGTGGTTTATCATTCGTTATCTCGATACCTTGAATAATTAATCGATTCATAGATGTTACTTGCCCGAGTTCTTTTTTTTCCGCATACTTTTGTTATTTGGTACTACTCATAGGTACTTATACCTACAGGTATTTTATTTAATCTTAATGATTTAATGTTATTTCACAATTTTTTGCTATTTTTCATTTATTTTACAGATATTTTTTAGTTTAACTCAGTTATGCATATAAGTATTCTAAATATAAAAGTGGGAATCGAACTCACGTCCGTTTCGTGTATAGTAAGACATTTACATGAACTACAATGGTGTTATTGTATGAATTTTCGTACTTTTAAAGTATTTTATTTAGTATTGCTAGGTACAGGAGCGCCGATATAAACGTGACGTTTTTGGGTTCGATTCCCACTAAGAGGAGTTAAATATTTAATATTTTCATTCCCTCGCCTCCATAAAAAAGATTAGTCTTTGTGTATCTCGCGTATAGTTGGAAAGGCACAGGAAACCTAATATTAACACACTCTGTTCCTCACAACTTTTTGGGACATTGTACGCTAAAAGGCAAATCTCAACACTTTATGTTTCTACCAGAGATAGGAAAACAAAATTAATTAATTCCACCGAATGGGATCGAATCTACAACCACCGCGGTTATAGTCAGACAAATAAATAAGAAAATGATGTAAACTAAGTATATAAAAAAAAACAATTCTCATTATACATATATTAGTTGAACACTAATATATGTATAATGAGAGTGGCAAGGACATATTAATGATAAAGAAAAAGAATTTCTAGACCACATGTTACATTATATATCTATTATGTTTTACAAAAAACCGGTCTCAGTACAAACAAAACGATTTCATTTATAAAAAAAGTTGACTTTATACAGTTTCGGAAAATAATTTAATTATTGGAGAAACAGATGGTTGGTAGCCATAATATCTATACATATAATAAAATTGTAACTGATCGCTGTATATGGAATATAGATTTCTAAAATTCCATTGCTACCAACCTTACACATCGCAGAACGGTATAATTTGGCATTTAGAGCACATAGGCAGAGTAGGGAAGAAGAAAAATGGAGAAATGAGGACGAAATTTGTCGAAATCTCTATTTCGGGAAATACTCTTCCTTTAATAAGAAAAAAATGAGATTTGTAATTTTTTTACCTTCACACTGAATCCCGCAAATAGCCGGTTAGGTTATGGAAACCTGGGAACCTAGTGTTAAGACAATTTTAGTTCCTTTCCGCACTTCTTGCTGAATTTTGGAAGCATTGCGTGTTGAGTGGCGGAACTCAACGCCGTGTTCTTACGTTACTAATATATTTACTTATATATTTATTTATATTATATTCGTTACTAATATATTTATTTATATTTTTATTTCCTCCATATTTAATTTGTATGGGATCGAACCTTCAACTTTTCTCGTTCACAATCTTATACTTGTGCTCCTGCGCCGCGACTTGCCACTAGTGTTGACATAAATATTTAAATTTGTAATTTAAATATAGTAATTTTTCTTTATAGTCCTATTAAAATAGTCGTGGCTCTGTAGAGTCGCCATGGTGGTATCTACATAATTATATGTTGGTAGGTACGTCTGTGTCTGTTATAAAACAATAACTTTTGTTTTTTATGTGACAGGTGAGGTTGGAGTTTATGTCAGTAAAAACTGTGTACATTGCCATAAATTATCCACTATACGTGATAAGCTGGAGTCGAATACGTTGACAAATTATTTAATTTATAATTTGTATTTGATCATGTATATATTATAGATAAATATTCATTTATCTATAATATATATTAGCGAGAGGTAAAATTTGGTTTTATTATAAAAAAATTAACATGTCCTTTTATTTGTTGACAGGGATAGTCCAAGATGCTTGTCGCGGGAGTCATCGGGCGCGCCACGATGTCCCTCAAACGACTCAGTCTACTCCGGACGGAGTGCCCCCAGTCTGCCGCTGCCAGCTGCCCTCTCAGCCGCTCTGCCAGCCGCATTACCGGCCGCCCTCCTCCCTCCCCACTCAGCCGCGGTAGCCGCCTACCTCGGCGCTGCAGCCGCGGCCGCCCAGCAGAGACTCCTCATGTCCTGCCACGAAGACATGACAGATTCTGAACGAAGCGACGCTGTCCTAGATTTTAGTACCAAAAGAAGTGAATCTCCTATTGATGATGATGATGAAGATGCTGTTAATCTAAGCAAGAATGAAAACGGGCCGCTAGATTTATCTGTTGGTACAAGAAAACGCGGACCAGATGATTCACCGTCACCAGTACCGAGTAGAAAAAGTTCGAGATCATCTGACTTTAAACCAATCACGACTCCTTGGGCGAATCCAGTAGCCCCACATTTGCCTTACTTTGCAGCAGCAGTAGCTGCCGCTAGCTTATCTCCCAAGGGTGGAGTACCAGCTGAATGGAATGGAAAATTGAAGCATAGCACTCCTACACCCAGTGATGCTACTAAAGCTCTAGAAAAGATGAGTGAATTAAGCAGATTAGGAGGTGAGGAATTATTTAGATCAGTTCAGAGCGCTGCCTTGAGCGCTGGACTTACTCCAAATGCAGCCGCGCGACATTCTGCCTGGCAATCTCATTGGTTAAACAAAGGAGCTGATCAGACTAAAGATGTATTGAAATGCGTTTGGTGCAAGAAGAGCTTCAATTCTCTTGCTGATTTAACTGTACATATGAAAGAAGCAAAACACTGTGGAGTCAGTGTATCGGTACCATCATCAGGTGCCCCAATACCAGCTTCACTGCAGCCACCTTCAAGTTCGCCATCAACACCATCTCACAACTCGTCATCTTCAAGCAGCTCTTCTAAACCTAACCATAATGACCTTAATATGCTCATTAAAGAAAATATGCCAATACCAAGAAAACTGGTTCGTGGTCAAGATGTGTGGTTAGGCAAAGGCGCTGAGCAAACTAGACAAATACTGAAATGTATGTGGTGTGCTGAAAGCTTTCGATCGTTGGCCGAAATGACAAGTCACATGCAACGTACTCAACATTATACTAACATAATATCACAAGAGCAGATAATTTCGTGGAAATCTTCGGATGAAGCAAAAGGATCCAACTCTAGCGCTCCCGGTACCAATAATGCAGTACCTCCTTCAACAGGAACTAGTAGTCATGTTAGCGCTGTTTTAACTTGTAAGGTTTGCGACCAAGCGTTTAGTTCTTTAAAAGAATTAAGTAATCACATGGTTAAAAATTCTCATTATAAAGAACATATAATGCGTTCGATTACAGAAAGCGGTGGTAGGAGACGACAGACGCGAGAGAAACGAAAGAAATCTTTACCAGTTAGGAAACTTCTCGAATTAGAAAGAGCTCAACATGAGTTTAAGAACGGTGAGGGTAACGGTGTCCCAATGGGTAAACCGATTAGGGATTTCGGTACTGGTAGTCGTATCACTTGCGAAAAATGTGGGGACAAAATAGAGACTGCGGTTTTTGTAGAACACATTCGACAATGCATCGGTGCGCCAATGTCGAATAGCCAAAGGAATTTTTTAAAGAGTGCTCTACTTTCTAATAATATAATCCCACCCGATGTGCCAGGTCATATAACGCCTACTAGCCGTGACGGACGTAAAAGTATCAATGAAGAAATTCCTTCACCCGGGTCTGCACATCATCGCTCCCCTTCTTCTGTCAATGATGCTTCACCTAGTTCCAAAGATCCTAATACGAGCAATGAAAAAAGCTCATCACCATCAGTACTTAACGCTATAGAGCAATTAATAGAAAAAAGTTTCGATACTCGTTCCCGACACTCGGTACCTGGTATGCCAGGAGGCGCATCACACGCTCCTATCGGTTCAAGTATTCTAAAAAGGTTAGGTATAGATGAGAGTGTAGACTACACGAAGCCACTAGTAGACCCCCAAACAATGAGCATGTTGCGTAACTATCATCACCAGCAAGGCTATGGTCGTAGGGAACGCAGCGGTAGCGAATCCAGTTCCATGTCAGAGCGAGGTGGTAGTAGAGTTGAATCTCTTACACCTGATAGGAAATTAGACTCGTATCATATGACCCCACGTACTACTCCAGATACTCGCGGCTCCCAAACACCTGCTTCAGAAGATCGCCATACTGAGGTTAGGATAAAGAAGGAAGTGACTGATGATGATGAACGCGAAAATGGTGTCGATTTGAGTAGTCAACCAGTTAGGGTTAAGACAGAGGTAGACGATGACGAAGAACAGGCTAGGCCAAGTAGCGTGGCTGAAGAGGACGTAAAACCCGTCCCCAAACGTGAAAGTGAGGGCCCGAGCCCCGCCGCTAGTCCTCGTAGTCCGGCTAGCGACCGGTCTGCACCAACACCTGGTGCTGATAGGAAACCAGCTTCTAGTTTAGGAGCTTTATCTTCCATGTTCGATAGTCTTGCTGGAGGCAGTTCTTCAAATGAACCTAGCTCATCTCGTCGTAGCGGCAGCCACCCTTTAGCAGCTTTGCAAAAGCTTTGCGATAAAACTGAAACAAACACATCACGTGCGCCCGCCCCAGCTCCTTCTCCTGCTGGTCCTCCCAGCATCCTGACATTCAGCTGGGCTTGTAACGACGCAGTTGTTACCGATTCGATTATGAAGTGTGCGCTGTGCGATACTCCATTCATATCGAAGGGGGCATACAGACATCATCTTTCGAAGATGCATTTCGTTAAAGACGGTGCTTTGCCAGAACCGGTAGTAGTGAAGGCCCCTCCCGCTGGGTCTCCCGGTGTACATAAAAGCGGCGGATCCAACGCGGCATCCCCGCAGGACCCCCGGAGCCCATCTCAATCTTTCGACGAAAGTCCTCACTCCAAATTTCTAAAATATACGGAACTGGCAAAGCAGCTGTCAAGCAAGTACATGTAGACTAAGGTCGGTCGGCGATCAGTTGTGATGATAGCATATCCTGATACGAACCCGTCTAGGGTTAGGTCGCGGCGCGACGTTAAGTATTTCGAAACTCTTTGCCAATTTAACTATTTAGGTAACAGTTAGTTCACCGCATAGTTCGGTTAGTGTAATTAACGACTAGCGACATAAGTATACGCCAAACGTCTTACGTTCATATAGTGTAAGAGAATATTTTCAAAATATTGCCTTTAGACGGTTGTCGCGGCCGGAGGGGGCGGGCCGGAGGAGGGGGGTGGCAGGGCTTCTTCCATACGTTTTAATTCCATTTCGATAATTGTAAATATAAGTCACATTAAGTTTTAAAAAGTTCAATTTCGATCTCTCGTTAATGTATATTTTTTGCTAATGATCCAAAACTTTGGGCGCGACTTGGCTCGACCTGGCTCGATGTGGCTCGACCTGGCTCGACCTGGCTCGACCGGGCGTCGCGCGTAGACAGTATTTAAAGAAAATTCGTTGCAATATCATATACTCGTATCGCGTGTGAGTCTTGTATCGCGTTAGTTAGCATTGGTTTTTATGTATATTGTGTTTCTCGTTTAGTGCTGATGTCCGTCGATGCACAATCTCGGAGATCAAATCTCAGTTTAAGTTGTACATACGCAGTTCATAGCATGCAATAATAAATCTCTTTAGTGTAAATTTTCTTCTAGACGCCTCCGCGCGAGGTTGCTATTTATTATTTAGTGTTAAGTATACCTAATGTAAGGGCGACTACTGTGACCGAGTGTATACCGCAGATCGGTTCAAGCGACCGATCGATATTTTAAAAGTGATAATTATACAATTTTTCTTTGAAAAGGACTATTACATTCGTATACGCTTAGAACATTCTTCCTCTGTAACAGCAGATATACGATGTATATACGGTACTCGAGTGGAAACTCATTTTATATTATAAATATTGTAACTAAGTAAGTTCAAGATATCAAACGGCATCTTCTTGCACAGCCATACGACGCGAAGTGAAGGAGCCTTTCCTTTTGAGCTTCACGCTGTATCACGCAAATTGCAGGGTAGGGTTCCCTCTGCCTACCTTTTCCTTTATACGGTTGTGCAATAAGACGCTAAGGTGAAAATTTTAAATGATAAATCTTTTTAATGATAATAATGAAACGTACGAAAATGTATACGCTAGCTCCACGATGAGACTTTGCTCATACTTTATTGATGAAAAAAAAACACTGTGTTGAATAATTATTTTACCAAATTTAATAATCTTATTTAATATTTTATGTTGTATTTCAAAATGCAATTAAAAGCTCAAAGAAATATATATGTTAAATACTATATAATGTATTTTATTTATTAAACCCCCTTTGTTTTTCTTTAGCTTCAGAATTTCACTACTTATGTGAATTCATTTAAAAATAGATAAAGACAAAGAAAACCATTGAGTGATTTTTTATCAAATATTGTTGTTAATAAAAAAATCATATAATAAACCTGAACAAGAAATAAATAGAAGTAGTAAATGAATATTTTCCAGCTAAACATATTTTAAAATAAAATTAATTCTTTAAGTAAATAAAAAACATACATATTCTAGTAACATTTAAGTTCAAAAATAAAAATGCAATTTTTAAACTTTTTAAATAAGTTTCATTTAGCTTACATTAAGATAAATGTTAAAATGATAAATATTAAATAAATTTTAATCACATGCTTTTCTATATGCACAGATCATAATTGCACAGAATCACATATAATTTTAATTAAGTTTTGAAGTAACAATAGAATTAAATTTATTTATCAAATGGCTTTCTTTTTTTTATTCTTTCTATTAATATAATACGTTAGACAAAACTTTAATATATTTAGAATACATAAGTAAAAAACACAATTGTAGTAGTAAAAAATAACACTAAAATTTTCAATTATTTTAGACATTGTACCCAAAAAAAACTTACTTGGGAATCGAACTCGCAACCCCACATCACTAAATCTAGCAATAACTATTATCAATACAATCAAAATCGTCTCCTAAAGGCGGTTATAATTGGATAATTTAAAACAAAACGTCAAATTAATTGGTCGTCATCAACATTTTGACAGGAAGGGGCTGCGTCAACTTATGGAAAGCGGGAGCGATTTACGAGAATTTAGCTTGTAAATTTAGTAAATGATTTAATTATTTACTATTGTGACGAGTTTCTGGTGCAACGTGATGGTCGTGGGTTCGATTCCCAATATATGGAACAAATTACTTTCGTTCCTCCTTGAATTCCGCACACACCAATGTCTAGAAAATTTGTCTGTTCGTAGAGAACGGAGTGTGTTAGTACGAGGTCCCATCCACTACCTTACAATATGCGGGATACAGCGTAAAGCTGAAAGAACAAAAAAATTTTTTTTAATCTAATTCGGCAAATTACTGCAATTTATAGAGCAAGTGATATTAGTAAAATTAATATTAATAGTAAAACAGTTGTATAACATAATGTCTTCTTGGCCAGCGCCTTAAAATGAGTAAGAAGCGTGACAAACAAAACATTAAAAAATCTTTTAGAGATATAGAACACAACGTTTGTGAGTGTTCCTAATGTTCCCCACTTTCCACCAAATTCTGGAGGAATTGCGTTGGCGGAATCAAACGTCTCGCTTGAGTTCATTACCAGAGCGAGGAAATGAAAATGTGAGATGTTTAATTTTCCTCGAGTGGGAATCGAATCACGACTGGCTTTATATATTGTTAAAGTTTATTTCCCTAATACAAAAGGCAGTTCTACCCTATAAGCTATATCTCAAAAATGGGCGGAAAACGGACAGACGTTACACGAATCTACCTACCCATATACCCATAGCCTATCAATGCAATAAATTAACAAAACTAAAATCTATAATTAAACATACAAAATTATTACAAAACGAAAACCATAAATGCCATAAAATTTGATAAACAGTCAAATAAATCATGCATGTTGGTACGGGATTGACGGTCGGGGGATGAGGGACGATCATTACCTACTGTGGGGGAAACAAAACAAAATGTCGTTTTAATTAGTAGTTCGTGTAATGATTTTGTCTCAGTGATAGATTGATATTATTATAGGTTCAATTTTTTTGTGGCTTCATTCTGTATCGCTCATGTTGAAGGGTAGATAGATGGATAAACTGTTAAGACTTAAACAATCCATACTACTCGATTTTTTTCCTTAAGTAGAAAATTTTATGTCAGGCCATCGTGGCCAGGATCCCCTTAATGGGAATGGAAAGTATTTACACGAGGTTCCCAAGTTTCCTCTGCCTACCCTACTACCATATGTAAAGCTAAAAAAACTTTATGCTAAATTTAGCTAAAACCTATTATTTCTTCCGCTACTCCAACAAGAACCGCCAAATCATAGATCGTTAAATTATTCACCAGCTACCCTCAAAACGATTTGCCTTATTCAAACTCTATTGCCCTCCTAATTATTATCAAAACAACCTTCAACTTGACGTCTTCACATCGACGCTGACGCTACCTCACCTTTATCACTGTAATGACGTCATCCATCGTCGCGTTACGTACGGACGATTCGATTAAGTATGTATATATATGTAGATATATATATCTTTTTTCGTTTTTCGCGAGGTGGGCAGGTAGGAGGCAGAGGAAACTTAGTGTTAAGACACTCCGTTCCCCACTTTCCACTGAAATTTTGAGACATGGCGTGCGAAGTGGCGGAACTCAAAACTGCACTATGTTATACCTGTTAGTGTTATATGTAATAAATTTAAGTTATAAGCTTGGAAAAGAAAGTGTTTAAATAAACGGAAAATGAACAATTATAATTTCAACAAAATTTTAAAATCTACATATTTGATAGTCATTTAGATATAAAATAATGTATAACAATAAATACTCCAAATCAAGAAAATTTAAATAATTATAATAAATAACAGCGTTTTTTAAAACACACAATAGCAATGGATTGAACTCATAGCTATTGCGGTGAGTCAGTTGCTTAGAGTATTCAATAAATTCAATTCATAAAAAGAAACACTCCACTCAAAGCATAGGGAAGGCATAGGGAACCTACTATTAAGAAACTCGGTTCCCCACTTTATTCCAGTTCTTAAAATATATATAGTGTGATGAGTGGTAAAACTCAACACCGTGCCGTGTTTGTAGTTATTACAATTTAAAAACTTCTTTTCATATTTCTTGTAAGCTTGTAGCGCCATCTAGCGACAAATAGTGGAAAACTAACCTACAGCTATGCATTTATTAAACGGTTTTTTTAAACGTATTTATATTATGTCAAGTTTGATTTCTGAAGAATTATTAAATTTTTTACTTGCATATTTTTTTCATATTTAGAGTTTTATTATGCTCTCGATTTTTCGTAAATGCTTATTATATTTCCTAAAATTGTGTTTGCAATTTTTTTTAGCTTCACGCGGCAATCCACAAATGACAGGAGAAACGTTTTAAGAATTTTGGAGACATTTTATATTGAATAGGGAATCGTACCGTTGCGCTCACAGACGTACGCTTGTCCCACTGCGTTACGTAAAAGAACCTCGTAAAAGAAACCTCAAATAAAAGCTAGTGGCCTAATAGAACTTCATAAATTAAATAGAGTATTTGCTACTACATAAAAAACTTTACAAAAAAACAGAGTATTTCTCCACCTCCAAAACATACGAATGACCTGTACTTAATGTGAATCAGTTATTTTATCCCAACCCTGAACTCAAGTACACTAAAATCTAACACAAAAGATGGTGACTGATGGGTCTCTTTGACCCCTCGTTGAGTAAATAGCGAGATTTGGATCACACAATAAATGATTTAGTTCGGCCGCGGTAATAAGTAGACGAATGTCCGTCCACACCCTGTCATTTGTCTTACGGTTAGGGTAGTAGCGGTATATTGGTGCTAGAGTTAAGTTTTGTTTAGATATATATATATGTGATATTTGCATTTTTTAAATATAAATATGAAAAGAATAGAAAGAAAGTGAGTAAATAAGTAACTTTGTTCTATAATATGGGCAACGAATGATTTTATTTACTCGCTTTGATGTGATGAGACAGCGTGGCGCTAAGTTCCTCTACTCAATTTATCGAAAATTCTGCGAAAAGTGGGGAATAGAGTGACTTATGCAAAATAGTGAAGTATTTCCCTGTTTTGTTGTGATATAATACGAGCGCGGCGGGTTTTGGCACACAACCATGTCCAAATAAGAGATAAATTGGCGAACGGAGTGTCTTAACACTAAGATCACTCTGTCCTTTCTTTTCATGTGCCAGATTCATGAAATTAAAAAACCTTAACTTGACGTTTATTTTCGACGTTAGATAATCGTATAAAAGAACCACAATGAGATATTTTAATCTATTGTGGCGCTTAACTGACATTCACAAGTAGTGGAGCACGTTTTATTTTAGAATTCTTTTTTACATGGTGACATAAATATTTAAATATATTTAATTAATGTTTTAGCGCAATTAGAATGAAAGAGATGCTAGATCGTAATGGATTTAATTTTCATTTATTGAAATATTTTTACTTTTATTATCTTGTTACAAAGTAATTCCCTAGATTGCTTTTGTTAACATGGTACGTTGTAAGGAATAATTAAAAATCTTAAAATATAAGTTTATTTTATTTACTTAAGTTAAAATTAAACATCATATAACATATTAAATTTATATTTAGTTCTTAACCTAATTTAAATATTAGTAAAAAAGAAAATACATAATTATACCCTAATATTGTGGCATAATTTGAAAAAAGTCCAGACCACTCAAAATCTATAACTATAACCCATAAGAGACCCCTCACATTACTTTATGACAGAAGCATGAATCATCGATATACACTTCACTATACATGTACAGTACGACGAACACAAAGTTCGCAAAGTTTAAAACGGGCCATCTGTCGTGATGGATGGCTGGACATGTGTCCATTAGGCACGTAACTCCAAACAACGGCGAAAATGTGCTGGTGTAAGATATCGGGTTAAATTTTAGTCTCCACTAAGAAAATATGGTGAATTTTTAAAACAAATAAGCGTCACGCTGTATCTCGCATATATATGTAAGCAGACGGAACCTAGTGTTAAAACACTCCGTTCCCTTCCTTTCGCTGAGTTCTTCGAGACAATGCGTGTCGACTGACGTAACTTAGCGCCGGGTTTTTTGGCTTGGTGCCAGAGCGAAGAAATGAAAATATCCATAAAGAATAATCCATTCTCCCGAGTGGCGATCGAACTCACAACCATCGCGTAACAGTCACATCCTTGTGCTCCTCCGCCACGATGGCCTCTAAAATGAATTTCGTTTTTTTGACGAGCTTTTATTAGGTTGATCTGCAACTATGTAAGAAAATGTGAGAATTTTACTTACAGGCACTTCTTGTTGTTTTACCAACATGAAACTTGGTAATTATATGTAGATTAGATGACAATACAATATTATGGTACCATCAAACTGGTCTGATAATGGAATTGGAAGATAGCTGACGGTACCTTAGACTGCCTACTGGTACACATATCGAGTTTGTGCATTTTCATTTGTCTTATTAATTTGTTCTGTTGAAAAAACGGTGTTTTTTATTTTTTTTAGCAGTGTATATCTTTGTGTGTATATATCATGTATGTTATGATACTCTATTTCTTTTTCATTATAATAAGTTACTATGAAGTTTCTCTAAAAATAATGAAGGACTATATTTTTTTTTTAGATATGTTTCAATAAAACATAATTAAATTTAATAGCAAGGCTTAAATAAACTGAACCTTTCAAACATTAAAATTAAAATAAGGCCAACAGTGGCGCAGGAGCGTAAACGTGAGCGTAAGCGTAATGAACGTAAACGCGACAGGTTCTGAGTTCGATTCTCATTCGAGGAAATGAAATATTTAATATTTTCATTTCTCCGCTCTAGTGTTCAAGGTCAATCTATAAATATTTATGTTGATCGATCCTTGTATTTGCCGTGTTTGACTTGTTGTGCTATTTTAAATGAATAATTAGCCAAGTTCAATAGTTATTATTACTAGTGTTGAAACTAGTAGTGACTAAGTGATTTGCGTTGTGGCGTATTGAGATAGTGTCTCCTAAGTATAAGTGCTGTGTCGTAATAGTGGCTCTTTATTGGTAAACGTCAGCCGGTTCATGATTCCTCGTTATTAGTAAAATATGAAATAAAGAAACAGTGTTTCTTATTTCTACATCCATTTTAATTAATATATTCATCACATATAAAAATGTGAACAGGTGTATTTGACTTTTTAAAATATATATAAATTAAATAAAAATTGGACTCGCTGAGAGGTGGAGGTTGTGGATGTGCCACAAAAAAGGCATTGTCCACGAAAAAGGCATTGTCTTTTCAGCCTTCTACATTCTCTATTGACAAAGATTATTATTATAATTATAGCCAATGTACATCTGATTACTTTTCAGAAGCCAATGTATTACTTTTCAGAAGCATCGAACCCACACTCTATTGTAATTTAAGAATATACAATATAAGCGCAGTTTCAACATGGCGTCAACTAGATTGATCGACATATATATTTCTACCGTCCATCCGTCATCCGTCATCCGTCATCCGTCACCGTCGCGCGCACGTTTGAGGGGTTACAAAGTGATCTCAATGACGTCGTTTAGGAGGTATGTATTTGTTTGTATGTCTTATCATCTAAGTGAAACATCATATTAGCTTCTGTTCTATTCTGCTCTGTGATTATGGTGGCAGTTGAGTACTAGGAGACAATAGGAGAATGCATGTTAATAAGAGATCGAAATACATATAAGTTATAATATATATAATATAATATATATATAATATACCTATATTATAAATTCAAAAGTAACTCTGTCTGTCTGTCTGTCTTTTACGCAATCAGGGCCAAACCGCTAATTTAATTGTGATAAAATACTCATATGAGACACATGAGGGTACCGGGATGAACAGAGAATACTTTTTTTTCTCATATTTGCAACATTTTCGATTTTTCGATATTAACATTTCGATTAATTTGACATGCAATTTATTCCGCCATGTTAATAACAACCGTGAAAATAATTAAAAAAATTATATATTTAAAAAAATACATATTTTTAATTAATATTCGTATAATTCAAGCGGGCGCAGCCGCGTTCGGGTCCACTAGTATTTACTATATATACACAGCGTAGAGGGCTAGTAATAAATATCCCATCATAAACATAAATGTCAAATGAGAGCCAAGTGAAATTAAGCAAGGCGTCGTACTTATTACTTAAAATTAATAAGCAAAGGTTCCCGTTTCAAACAGAGGTTCCCATTTTACCTTTTGTGTATAGAACCCTGAAATCATATATTTATGTGTTAATATGAAACTTTATTATGCATAGGTCACCCATCAACTGCCATTCGTAAACTGACATGCGTTTTATCAATAACATTTAAAATGACCTCGTTGATTAGAACCCGCATTCACCGTATAGAATAGGCTGCATCTATGGTTTTACTTAAAAAAATACAAGTATTTTATAAATTACGAAAATAAATGACGAAGCTGTTTTCCAAAAATACCTCTCGAACGTCCACGTCTCGTCAACGTCAGCTCTATTGATTGTCAGAATTCAAGAGCGACTTTTTGTTACAAATGCACCTTTAGGTAGAAATGTTTATTTAAAGCTATATCAAGATTAGTTTAGAAGACCGGCACAGCGTATGCCTGTACAAGCAATGGTAGTGGGTTCGATTCCCACTCGGAATGTTTTTTTTCTCATAAGTTTGGTAAAATGATAAATAGCGGTTTAGGGTCAATACTCATGACAGGATAAAATCTGACTGTAGAGTTAACTTAGCTTCTATGTTCAATCCCACTCAGGGGAACGAAAATTGTCATGTTTTCGCTGTAATAAAAAGACAAAGCGCCGCCTTGAGTACCGCCACTCAACACTCATTATCTCTACAATTGTAAATGGAGAACAGAATGTCTTAACACTACGTTCCCCCTGTCGACGTAGCTAAAAGCGGGATATAGCATGAAGCTATGAAAAGAGTATATATATAGTTAAAAGAATAAATAAATTGATTAAGAAATGACTCCACTATTACGTACAAGCGACTTCTATACTTCTATACACGTCAACGCGACTTTCAACGACAGTTGATTGAAGTGAGTAGGGTCCTTCTATTTTGTTGTGACAGAATCAGGTGCATGCCTTGAACAGTGAAAGGATTTAGGAATCGATCCACTGGAGG
Organism: Heliconius numata; assembly: GCA_016802625.1. Classification (NCBI taxonomy): domain Eukaryota; kingdom Metazoa; phylum Arthropoda; class Insecta; order Lepidoptera; family Nymphalidae; genus Heliconius; species Heliconius numata. The sequence goes on along the minus strand of JAEBDU010000051.1, from coordinate 262,718 downwards.
GAAATATGTAGCTGTAAGTTTATTTTTAATGTTTTTTTTTATTAAAATGCGTTTGAAACGATTCTACTTTACTTACATAGAGCATATATTATTTTAAAAATATATAAATGAAATATTTGAAAACGGTTTTATCTGCACGATGTACTCTGCGTACAGCAGGGTAGGCGTTGAAAATATAATAGTAAGACAGTCTGTTTCCCATTTTGTGCAAAACTGTTTGTTGACTCGATTCACACAACAACGGAAGAAGTTTTCATAAGATTTTCTTGCTCTGGTAACAACACAAAGTGGAGTGTAGAGTTCTGTCACTAACATAACACGCAATCTGTAGAAAATTGGACAGTGCGTGGAAAACGGAGTGCCTTAACACTAGGTCTTCTCTGTATCCTGCTACATACGGTATACAGCGTGAATCTAAAACAAAAGTAGAACAGAAATCATTCAAAATATTTTATAATATAGCAAGATTATTCCAATGGACAATTAATCCAGTTTGACATTCAATATTTGAGTTCTTAATTTGATCAGATGTCAGTTGATTTGAAATTAAATTTACTTTTTAGGTCCCGTCTTGTCACAACGTGGGATAGGTTTGTCCTTTGTACATTTTATTTTATTTACATTGTTTTAATTTAAGGCCGTCGGGCGTAGTGGGAAGGTTTGAATTGAAACGATGATGGCTACGGGTTCGATTACCACTCGGGGGCATTATATTTGAATTATATACTATGGAAAAATATGACAACGTATAAACTTTCTACCTGTCTCAAATTACAGTCGGCCTGCAAAATTAACCAAATACGGAAATCAATAATTTTCTTAGTAGGTATATTAAGCGTATTGTTGTCGTTATTCAGAATTTGATCTGAATCAATTAAATAAGAGGGATATCATCGGTTTATTATTATTAATTATCATATCATAGACGTGGACAAGAATCGAACAGACTACTTTCAACCAAGCAGTCAATACCACTCCCCAATACGACCAATCCATACCTATATTATAAATTCGAAAGTAACTCTGTCTGTCTGTCTGTCTGTCTGTCTGTCTGTCTGTCTGTCTGTCTTTTACGCAATCAGGGCCAAACCGCTAATTTAATTGTGATAAAATACTCATATAGAGATACTTGAGAGCCCCGGGATGAACATAGGATACTATTTTTTCTCATATTTGTAATATTTTCGATATATACCAATATATTAAAATAATTAATTTGACAAGCAATTTATTCCGCCATGTTAATAACAATGGTCGCTACGCGTTGCTAAGCAACGGCTTGCAAAGTTTGTTGTTTTAAGAAAACGTCACCCAAAGTGAGTTTGCTTAATGCATACATGGCGCGCGCCGATATAGATTTGTATACATAAACAAAAGTTAGATGATTTCTATAATTTGATATTCATCCTTATGAAAATAAATATAATAGTCACTTTTAGCATTTCATCTAGATTGAAATTATAGTTTACTGTATAACATTCTAATAAATAAGATGTCACTGATTCCAAATGACCTAGCCTACGAGTGGTACAGTATGACCGACGCGAACGGCGGGACTTTGATGATTTTGTAAATTTTTATATATTTTCGAATAACTATTATTTTTTATGTAATTATTTGTTGCTTATAATTAATTTATCTCAGTTCGGTTATCTATACCGATGTTATACACTTAAAATATCGTAATTTTAATCATTTGGGATTTTATTTAATATTGTTCGCAAAAATTAATAATTATTTAATGTAGAAAAATGTTTAGTACGCGCGCACGGCAAACTTTAGGTACTTTTTCTAATATTAAGAATTTCCTTTAGTTACTTTTACTTCTTTTGTTTGTTCATTTCGGTTACTCAGATATTTTTTCTAATAATAAATCTCCACTTATTATTATTTTTTAACTTATTTTAATTATTTAGGCTCATATTTTCGCGGGCGTAGCCGCGTCCGGGCCCACTAGTTACTATATAAAACGAAATCTACTTACAAAACTTACTAACCTACAAATAAATATCAAAACCTTTTAATTTATTGTAAAAGGAAAAAATAAATAGTATTTACATTTCCTCAAATGAAGACAGTGTGCGGAACTAATAACTCATTATGACTTTGAAGTTTAAACTGTGTAGTGTACGCCTACATCCTTAGAAATGTATCTCTTTAACTACATATATTATCTTGTTACTCCCATATAGAGGCCGTAGAGGAGCAACTGCACAAGCGTGCGACTGTAAACTCGGTTGAGGGTTCGATTCTTACTTGGGAAATGAAATATTCAATATGCTAATTTATTCTCTCTGGTAACGCGGCAAAACGCGGCGCTAAGTTCCGCTACTCAACACATAGCCTCAATATTTCTTCGGAAAGTGTGGAAAGGAAGTATATTTTTAGGGAATGGAGTGTCTTATCGCTAGTTTCTCAGGTTCCCACTGCCTATCCTGTTATGTGTGGCCTGCAGCGTAACCGCAGCAATTTAATACCATAAAAATATCATGTTAAGAAGTAGGTTTGAGTAAAGCTTAAAATAATTATATCTTTACTATAGATCATTTATTTGTGATGTACTCCTCACGTCCCTTTTCCCTGGTTTTCAGGAAAAAATATCCAAAAGTGTTACGAAAAATTACTTAAAGCAAACAGTAATCCGAACTAACCAACGTGGCCCATTTAAAACAATATTCATAACCATTTAATTTACTAGGGCACTCAATCGATCGTACATTTTTGACCGTACCTACACGGAGGTTCCCATTTTACACCTTATTTGCACCGTAGTAAGGTAACGAAATTTAAAGTTGAAATATGAGAGGTTGAGTCCCCGACAACATTGATTGATGTGCCTTGACTGACGGCTGCACGAAAGTAGGGGCGAGGCTGTAGGGCCAAGGTGTGAGCGTTAGCGGTTAGTTAAGAACTTTTAAATAATAGACATGCTTAGTAATATCATTTTATATACTGAAACTCTAAATAAAATTATCAACATGGGAAATATGTTAAATCAACTTCACTAACCTAGCCTCTTGTTCGTATAGATTTAGATTTCAATCCATAATTGCTTATTTTTTTAATCGCTTTTTAGCTACGCGCTGCCGCACATTACTAGGTACACAGATACATAGTGTCCAGACACTCCGTTTTCTTACTTCCCGCCTCATTTTCCAGACAATATATGTTGAGTGGCGGAATTCAACGCCGTGATTTGTCTTATTTTTATACACAACACTTATTATATGAAAAAAATATCTACAATTTCCATAAATTACCACTTACACCATAACCGATAGTTGGGGCGCAGTTACGTAAACAACCACACTAGACCGTAGAGTACACAAGGTGACCTGACCGTTTTTAACACGGGAGGGTTAAATTTATAAACTTTTATTATGTATGTATAATATTTCAGTTTAAATTTGAAATTTACAGGTTAAAACTTTCTTTGATTAATCTTTAATTTTTAATTAATTAAATTGTATTTGTTTATTTGAGGCCGTTGTGGAGGAAGAGAAAAAGTGTGCAGGTGTAAAGGCGACGGTCGTAGATTCGATTTCCACTCGGGAAATATTTATTTTGATATTGCCTCGCTTTGGTAACGAGACAGAGCGCCGAGCTTTGCCTCGTGCCTCAAGAATTCTCCTTTTTTACCTTACTTTATGTGTTACTTAAACTAGGCTCATAATTAGACATAAAAATAATTCACTCCTCCGAGTGGAAGTCGAACTCACAACCATTGCGTTTACAGCCCAAAGCTATCTCACCACGCCATGACACCCCCAAATCAATTATCCCCAAACCAGTTATCAAAAAAATATAATAAAAAATCAACACTCACTCCCATCTACTAACACTCAAAAATCTCTAAACGCCAGCAATTATCTTAAATCTTCAAGATATGTACCATCAGCATCAGCGTCCGACCAGATGACATCACTTGTATATTAATTGCATATGAGTTAATCGATCGGCTCCCACGACCGCGGTGATGGGGAACCACGCAAGTTTCTCATTAATTTGTATGAACTAATGTTACTTGAACTGTTTTAATATAAAAAATTGCTTTAAATTGTGACTTTGCCCGCCTGGAATAGGTTCTACTGGAGCAAATTGACAAAATATTTCAATTTGAATCAGTAGTTCTTGAGATTAGCTTGTTCAAGCGAACTCTTTAGTTTTACAATCACTAAGCAAAACGCGGTTCACCTGTGCCATTTAACACGCAGTATCTGAAACGAGCCAAAGTCGAAGATCGGAGTGTCTTAACACAACGTTCTCCCTATCTACTCTATTCTATGCGGGAGATACGTCACTAAGTTCCATATAAAATAGTCGACGGCTAAAGCTGTGCGTAGTGTTGTACGTTTTAACGACAGTTTTTGTAAGACCGGAGCGCCACTTGGACTTATTAAGCGCCGCAACGGTTGACGCACGGATGACAGCCTGTGATGGATAAGACTGTTATATTTATAATTAATTAAACATAAAAGAATAAGCGATCTATAGTATATATTATGTTATTTTCAGAAATGTTCATATGTCTTAAATAATAATTAAGCCGATTTTGATGAAATGTAGACTGTTGCCCAAGCTGCAGTATATTTCATTCAAAACAAAATTATATTTTGATTGTTGATATAACTTTTACTTGCCTAAAAATATGTGGACAGGCATATACTTACGAAATTTGGCACTATTGGGAAGTCAAAATATTTTATAATTGTTCCTTGACTTATAATAGTTGAGGCTAGTCGTGGGCACAAAATGTGACTGTAACGACGACTGGTTGTGAGTTCAATTCCCATTCGAGGAAATAAAATATTTACTTACATTTATCTACTTATTTTTTTACGTTAAAATAAACAAAAAAACACCAATATCTCCCCAAACTCCCAGAACATCCACGTGTTCCCGTCGCTATCAGCCCCACTCGCAAGATTGGTCGGTTTGACAATTGATTTATGTCCGTCAAGTCTCGTCACGGCGCCCGCGCATCTGCCATACACTTCTCAGAACGAATAATGCTCAAAGATTATTTAAAGAGAACTTATTTAACTTTTACTTAATTTTATTTGTTCTATGTACTACTTATTTTAAATAAAAATACGAAACTAATTTTGTCGTGACGGTTGTAGGTTCGATTCCCAATCGGGGGAAAAAATTGGGCACTGCGTGGGGGTCAGTGTCTTAACGCTTGGGTCTACCCTCCTCCCATATATGCGGGCTTAATTTTATACATTTCCATATTCCAGTCAATTTCGACCAATTTCGAGTAATTTTGTAAAAAACTTCTTAGCCGTAAGGAAGAAGGGGAAAATAATTTAAAATTAATTATACCAGCGGCTTGAATTGAACCCGTAGCCACCGTGTCCACAGTCATACACTGTTATATTGCAGGAAGATGCACATTTTTATTATTCATATATTTAATTATTATCTTTATTACTACCTTTAATATAAATTTTTAATGAAGCTTACATTATCGTATTGCTTGCGCAAGCGCACAACTGCGTAATCGTTCCGTGCATCTCTTAACAACTTTTACATGCACATATTAAACTTATCATTTTGAAACGTGTTGAATTGACATCAAAGTGACATTTTTAAATATAATTTAGTATTTTCCTACCTACACGCTGTATCGCGCACGTAGCAGGGTAGGCAGGGGGAACCTGGGAGCCTAGTGTTAAGATCGCGTTCCCCGGTAAGACACTAGCGTTTCCATCGAGTTCTTGAGTCATTGCGTGTTGAATGGCAGAACTCAACTCAGAAAATGGGGCAGGACCTTCCCATGATATGTAGTTCTTTCTACCAGCTACAGCAGTATTTCTTTCTACCCAACTATTTGCGGGATACGGAGTGAAGCTGACATAAGAAAATCAAAATACAAAGCACAAACATGAACGAAATGACAATTCTGTAAAATTCATCGACGTGTACGACAGAAGTGCTAGTAATATATCATCACTAAAATAGTTGGTCTGTATATACTATAGGTACACATACGTGCTGGCGTGTTTGCGGGAGCGTTTTAGCGAGAAAAGAAGCTGTTTCGAATCTATTTCTAATACGTAATGGTTAACAGCTGCTTTGGTTAAGCTGTTATCGCACAGTGACATGATCGATAGTAAAATGTTTGAAATTAGGTAAATTAGAGGCATCGTAAACGCGAGAGGTTGTGAGTTCGATTCTCATTTGAAAAAAATAAATATTTAATATTTTCATTTTCTCGGCGGCGGCGTTAAGTTCTGCGATTTACCAAATATCATTATATCAGCGATAGTCGCTAACGGAAATGTCTTAATGGCCGCGAGTTGTCTTAATACATGGTTCAGAAGTTCTTCTGCTTACTCTGATATGTGCGGAATACAGCATGAAACTAAAGAGAAAAAGAAAAAAGCTGTAATTGAAAAAAAAAATGAAATATCTATACTAAATACTAGAAACAGCCTTTGTAATTTTATACTAATAAAAATAATTCATCAATACATACCATGTGATATAAACATAATTCTTACCTACTATATAAAAATAATATAAGCAAACTGTATGCTGTCAGCTTCAAACTGACACGACTGACAGACAAACTGTCACAAATACATTATTAATGCAGGATTTTGTACACATATACCGTATATACTATATCTATAGTAATATAATATGTTGCTCTAATTAATAATCTGTCATATAAACGTTGACATGACTGACACTGATGTGACGCGACACTGACGAGTAACGAAATTTTAACTTCATATATATAAACTGTTAAGAATTTAAGACCCTCTATTTAAACAGATAGAGTCGAGTTTTAGTTAAATAACGTATTTTTTGCTAAATTACAAAGGTTACGGTCTTTTCTCGAAAAGATTAATATAAACAGATATAAATATATACATATGTGTGGAAAAGTATCTTTAAGATAAGTACGGGTACGGGTTTGATTCCAAAATATAAATAAGTAAAATCAGTAAGAAAGTCAAGGAACGTATAATAAGAAACTAATAAAAAGATTAAAAAGAAATCGCTCGACTCCTATTTCCCGCAATGGACAGACAGACAGCCTTATGACGAACCCTCATGAGGATGACATAATTATCATCTATGACCATATTCCATTCAACAAAATCAATTTGATACATACTCTTATATTACAACAAAATAAAAAAAAGAGAACGGTCAAGACTCTCTTAAGCCTACGCTCTAGGTTGCGTTCCATTCCACTGTACTACGTAACACGCAATTTCCCGTAAAAGATCGGAGTGACTTAAGACTAAATATCCTCTGCCTCCCGCATAGAGCATCCTGCTCTATGCGGGATACAGCGTGAAGCAAAAAAAAACCAATGACAAACGATATCATGTCCAAAGTTTCGCCAAAACTATTTAAAAAGCTTACTGACCAAAAGTACCATTATAAGGCTAAAACTATCATTTTTCAAATATATTCGTTACAATCTTTTCACATGCTATAACAATTCCACTATTAAACGCCTACAGCCATTAGACACAACTGCGTATCTGACTCTAATAAATCAATATTATACCGAAATTGATAATGCTCGAATTGATCGAAGTTATGGAGGGTTCCGTATTATTATAATTTTGAAAGTGATTATATTATTCTAGGTAAACATTTTTGTATATTCATGTAGCTTAGTCATTATAAATTTATAAGCTTAAAAAAAATGTGACCACTTTACTTGACTCATCATTGTAACTAATATAAATAATCATTAGTACTTTTGTATACTATTGTTTATTATTTTTTAACATATAAAAGTGATGAACGGAAAACTTTACATTAGGTAAAAAATTAAACTAAATGTAATTAATTGCATATATTAATCTAGTACCGTTTTATTTTATAATCATTAATGTTAAATAAAAAAAAAATAGAGGAACCCTAAAAATAAAAAAAGCACACACTAACCGTGCTCCCGAGCAAAAGATTTGCATTAGTTCATTACATTAATCATTAACACAAAGCCAAATGACGCGCGACTCTAGTATGGCCGCCGTAAATCGTCACTGACAACGGTTGAATGATTGACAAACGTCAGTGAAAGGACTGTCGGTGCCCTTTTTTTTTAATTTCAACGTGACAGTGACTCTGCTCATTCTGCTTTTACGAAATACGTTTTTAATAAATTGTATTTTGTCGAGGTTGTAGTGGCGCAGTGGTTCACAGTCTGACTGTAAACGTGACGGTTATGGGTTTGATACCTACTCGGGGAAAAAATATTTTTATTTCCTCGTTGATTTCTCCAATGTCTCGAATATTGGACGGAAAATGGAGAACGAAGTGTCTTGACATGATCATGACTAGGCAGAGGCACTCCCCAGTGTTGAGTGTTCAGTGTCGGAACTCAACGTAGTACTTTATCTATCATACCGGGATAATATAATATATTTTTAAATATACTAATTCTCTTCTTTTACCTTATTATTTTTTCAGCTTTTCGCTGTATCGCTCATATAGCAGGGTAGGCTGAGACACCCTGAGAACCTTGGGTATTACACCACGACTGGCCTTAACAATCAAAAATCGTCATAAATAACAAAAATTGTGTATCCTCAACTCTTTATTCAACTATAAGCCCTTCAAAAAGTTGAATCGATCGATGGTGGAGCACAAAGTGGTATCTACCATCGATCCTTCGTCAAGTGTCAGTCGCCGCGCTATCTGCCGGCGACGCGTGTCAGTCATATATTGAAATGTCAATGAGGTTTAATGGATTTTTTTTTATTTCAATTTCAATTCTTATAACTTGTTTGATGAAGTTTGGAAGATTGATAAATTGTGTTATGGTTATTTTTTCTTTTAATATTATTTTTTAGTATTCGTAACCATTTTTTTTTGCGGAATATACATAAAGAATCTAGTAGACCTAAAATACTCCGATATCCACTTTCTGCTTAATCATTCCATCTAAAAGAAACTGTATTTTACGCGACATAATATTTAACAGATATTGCACCAATTGGGAATCGAATACCCAACTATCACATGCTTGCTACGTCACATTGACGTTGAAAGGCTCCATATAAAATACAGGCACAGCCATTCCACTGGCCCCACCTACGTACGTATTGCCATACAAAAATACTAGATTCATTATCTGGGTAATACATCAGGGCGTAATGGCTGTGGGGATGATTCATAACCTATAAATCAGTTTTGGATACAAGGCCGAATATAGGGGATGATTTTGCTTCTAGTTTCTTTGTGTGAGCTTATGCTTGCGACTCTATTTAGATTGCCTTTATTTGAATATATTGTAATTGGGAAAGATTTTTTTTAGTCTTCACGCTGTATTCCGCATAAAACAAGATAGTTTCCCTCTGGGTTAAGACTCTAAGTTTCTCACTTTCCACTGAATTTTCGAAACATTGAGTGTTGCGAAACTTAACGCCGTATTTTGAGAAAGACATGACTGGATGAAATTAATGTGGGTATTACGTTTAAAATATAGGTGTCTTCGATTATGACAGAAAATCATTTACAGGTACTTCTATACTAATAAAATAACTGATCAATCTCCAGCGTGTCTTCTTCATTTTACGTGACATTGGCGAAGTAAACTGTGCTCTACTGGCACGCCTAAAAGCCATAAAATAAACAATCAAACAATCAAAACAAAGCTAAAAAGTTTGTTTGGTTATACACGCTAATCTCATAAACTACTGCTTAGAAATATGTGTTGGATAGTCCATTTACTAAGGAAGTTTTCACGTCAAAGTTAATAGTTGATAAACACAAAAATATACCAAAATTGTAATAATTAAGCTATTATAAAAAGTTTCTACCTATAAAATTTGATTCAAACCTGCAGCACTCTCGAAACATATGGACGGTATGTGGACGTTTAGAGAAGGGTCGCGTTGGCACCCTTCCCTACGGAGGAATAATGCTGAAAACCCAAAATTTCTTGTTAAATTTTCCTTTAAAGCAGCTTTCTCTATTTTCTCTATTTAACCCCTTTTTGGATAAAATTTGGAGTTTATAATTTGAATACTTAATTTTTTTGATCAAGTGTAAGTATTTTATTTTAGAGTTTCATTTACTTCATAATATTAATAATGTAATGTTTAAAAAAAACACGTTTTTACAAGTGCAACAAGAGCTATATAATATGGGGCTACAAAGTATATGAGATTTTTAAAGTAACATCTGAAGAGGTTCATTATTCAGCTTACACAAGAGACACGTATAAGACTATCTTGTTTAGTCTGGCTCCATCATCAGATCAGCTACTCTCTATGCCTTCACTCTATATAATAATAGGGTAGATAAAGGGAACCTGGGTACCTAGCGTAAGACATGTTCGTTCTCAACTTTCCGCCAAATTAACTCAACGCCGCGCTTAGAATCGTTACCAGAGCAAGGAAATGAAAAAATCAAATATTTCGTTCATACTCGTATTGTCATTAAAGTCAAGTTTCACAAGGATACAATTTTTACTAGTGAATCAAATTCAATTTCTTAAATTATATTATCTAGTTACAAATCGACCTAATTAAAGTAGTATGTTTGTAGTCTCATACATCCCTCTCTTGTAAACCTTACATGTAGAACCGACGTTAAAAGTGGGAAGTGAAGTTATTAAAACTATAAAATAACATTTTTACAGTTAGTGTTTCATACAAAAGTCGGCTTGACTGGCACACGGCATAATAAAATGAAATGAAACAATCCCATGATTTATTTTATAACGGTGGATGGTTTTATGCTGGGAATTTATATTTTTGCATGTTTTTTTTTGTACTGTTTTTTCTTGATGTTTACATATTTTCTTGGCATTTATTAGGTTGAGGTGTTATGATCATCTTTAGTAGTCGATTCAAATAATGGATACAAACTTTTATTCATAAATACATGTCAAGTAAACAAGAGCCTGCCATGGCACAGAGTGTGACTGCAAACGCAACTGTTGTAGGTTCGATTCCCACTGGGGGTAGGGATTATTTATTTTTATTTTCTGTTTTGGTAACCAAAGAAAGGCGATGTTGGATTCCTCCACAGAATCAGTAATCTTTCAAAATTCCGACGAAAGCGGGACACAGTGTCTTTCCTAGATTTTCTATGCCTAAAATATAAAAATGGCATATTTTTGTGATATAAATAGCGTCAGACTACACAGGCAGAGAGAACCCAGCGGGAAGACAATCCATACTCCACTTTCTGTAAATTTTTCGACATATTGTGTATTGAACGGCGAACTTAATGCCGCCTTTGACTTGCCCTGATTAAGGAACTGAAACCTGAGTGGAAGTTGAACTCATAACTGTCGTGTTTACGACGACCTCATTCTATCATAACTTGAATGAAGACAAAAATTATAAAAAAAACCATAATTCCCACCACATCCAGCCAGCATGAGATCGTCCAGCCAATCGACACGCAAGTATTATTTATCGGGTTGACTGACACCGCGTCGCAGGTTGATCTATGCGCTGCACATCACCGGCCGCGCTATAATATAACGTGAAACGCCAACCTATCAAATGTTGGAATCATTTTTTTTAAATGAAATCATTTTTGGCATTCACAGCGAAATGTCTAATTTATGTTAGTTGGTTGTTATTTTTTTGGTTTTAGTTTCACCCTGTATCTTTTATTTAGTAGGATAAGCAGAGGGATCTTGAGAACCTAATGTTATGATATTCCGTTCTCATTAAATTTTCAGTTTTGATGTTTGGTGACATTGTTTGGAGTTCGTATTTTATTTGGGATTTATTTGCTATTTTTTCTTTTCCTTTCAGTTTCATAATAAGAATCCGACACTCTATTCTCTGCTTTTAGTTTGAATTCAAGACACTGCTTGTTTGAAAATTTGAAAATGTAAAAATGTTTGAAATAAGTATAATCGGTAGTAAGGGTCGTTGTGGTGCATGGGTATGACCACTAACTGTAAGTAAACACGCCAGTTGTGGGTTTAATTTCCACTCGGGAGAATGAAATATTTATTATTTTCAATTGGTCAAATCGGTCTGGTGCAGCTTAAAAATTTTGGGTAAAAAAATCAGGTGAAAGTGGGAGACAAAAGTGTTTGTATAGGGACGGAGTGTCTGGAGTGCACCAGGTGTCCAGGTTCCTTCTGCCTACTGTCCTAGTGCAGGATACAGCGAGAAGCTAAAAAAAATTATATTTTACATCAAACAAAATCTGGTATCCTTTCCTTTTATAGAAGTATTTCACCTACCCTCTTTTCTCCGTCCAACCCACCTACAATCATTATGAAAATCGGTAATTGACGGCCCACCGTCATATTGACCGACACGTTATTTAATATTGTGATTTTGTTAAATTTACACAGCGACTATTAATCATGAGTGTATCAGTAATTAATGTAATTTATGTCGGTCGTATTTTATATGGTATTATGTTGTGTTGAGGTCATTGATTCTGAGTGAACGTTTGGGAGGTTTTTGAGGATTTCTGTCCTGCTTGTCTGTCTTTATTTTGGTTTCACGCTTTATCCTGCAAATGAAGTTGTAGGAAGTGAGAATTTAGTGTCAAGACACTCTGTGCTTAGCAAAATAAGAAAATCGAGTAGTGGAGTTAGACGCAGTACATCAAAAAATAATTGTCAAGATGTATGTAATTATCTAAAATATTTTTTTATAATATTAAATGTAATAGCTAATACAGTGGCGCTATACTTAGTACATTGTGACTCACCGGAATTACAAATAAAAAACCCAGCTGGCTTGATTGACTGATCAGCATGAGATAGTCTTAGTCATGCGTCTGTCATTTTAAACGTTTGTACGTCATCCCCATAAGTCCTAATGAGACTTGTTGAGCTATTTCGTTTTTAAGTTTATTCATCTTTTTTTGACGTGAATCTATCACGTTATATCCTGCACTTAGAGGAAATTTGGGAACCTAGAGGGAATCTAGTTCTCATTAAAACACTGTCCACACTTTCCGCCAAATTCTGGAGGCATTGTCTGTTGTCTGGTGGACCTTTCTTTCACACTCCATTCTCCACTTTCAATTTAGTATGCTTTGCAATGTAGTATTACACACGTATTAGGTAGTTCTTCGGTTTACATTTGATTTACAAATATTAGTAATTTTATAAGTAGAATCTGAACCACCAACCGCGTTTTAAAGCCACGTACTCGTACCTACTGTGCCAAAAGTGTTGATCTCTATGTCAATAATAATAATATGAATAACATTTGAAATTTCATATTGACAGTGCAGGAGTAGTATTTACAAAATTACTTTCAACTTTTCAATTCATATTTTGACGTGCACCTGTCGCGGCCTGTCATATTATCACAGCTTACTCCACAATACTCGTAGGTATAGTGTCTGTTAGAGTCGAATGTTTGAAATGTATGAGATTGACAGTTTTGTCTATAACTTTATATTTTTATTTTTACAGCTTCACGCTGTATGCTGAACATAGCAGAGTAGGTGGAGAGAGCCTAGGAACCTAGTGTAACATTCCGTTCTTACTAAGACATCTCCGTTCCGATCATCCAATTTCTACCGAATTCGGAGGAATTGCTTGGTTATTGGCGTAATTCTACGCAGAATACTTACGTGAAGTTAAAAAAAATAATGAAAGCTCACGTCTCTGACGCCACACTTCATAACGAAATCTCAACTGGAAAATGTGTCAACTTAAAAAAAAGTAGATATTAATAATTTTTAATTATTTCTTTGTTAATATTAATAAAATATTAACATAAAATTAGAAATTATAACAACAACATATTAAAATAAAAGACAAACCGCCATATACCAAAGACGGTAGAGCACCTCCACAAACACTCACCCACAATGTTTACCAACGTTTTAATATAATCCCGACATCTTTAAATCACTCAAACTTGACGCTATCAAAAACAATATGGGACGAAAAAAGCTTACACTTTATAAATCCAAAAATTATCTGACTGCTAAGATATCCCCTGACATATTTACTGCTCAGTACGTAAAACTAATCCGACTGAGGGTAGGTGGAAATTTTATTTCTACATTCGTCACATACTACTCGTAAATTATCATACTGGGTTGATATGACGGGGGACGCCCATTAAAACACGTTTGATTTAGATGGGGCTATAAAATTGATTTATGTTTTCACGCCAACAAAACCCGTAGAAGCAACTATTATATTAACATTTTCGTGGCTAACCTTTTCTGAACGCCATATATAGAGTTGAGCTCAAACTACTACCGACTCTACCATTTCCAAAATAGAGTTGGGTATTGCTGATGTTTAGACAGGATTAAGACTTTTGTAATTGAAAAAATAGTACTATGTGCATGCATGTGTGTCTGTTTGTTTTATTTTTGATCTTATTATTAGATAGTGAAAGTATATTTTTGTTTGTGTTAGTTTATCATTGTTTTTGTTAGGGTCCTCCGTAATTCCGATTATTTTATGACCTAATATGGTACAGAGATCTCTTATTAAGCTTGATTAGATATTTTGTTATGATATAATATTCAGTTGTGTTTGTGTATTGTTATTAAAAGTAGCGTGAGTGCCATCGTTGGCACTGTTGAGAAAGGTCTGTACACATGTCGATCGTGGGTTCAATTCCCCACTTCGAAAAATGTTTATATTTTTTTGCATGAATTAATAAAAGGAATGATCTAGGTTAGCCTATTTTTTTTCTAACTACTCTCAAAACCGAATTATTGGTGATAAAGTAAAAATAATCAGGTGAGAAAAGAGTAATCAGTTCCTTTAATAAAAGCGACGTTATTTCACACATCATTTCGTATTATTTTTAAAATTTCTGTGCAGTTCTTAATTTGTTTGTGTTGAGTGATTTGTCAACTTCGGGGACAAAAATTTTATTTACTCATATTTTTGACACTTTCATACTTTTGGCATGTATCTTAACGTGATGGTAGTGAATACAAATTTTACGTGGATTTCTAAAATATTTTTTTTAGTAGCGAGATGCAGTACAATACTACGCTAAAATTAAAATTAAAACTCTTTGAAAGAAAACGACGTAATTTTTATGAAATTAAGAGTACGAAAAATATCGGTGGTCTATGTATGTCTATGTATAAACGTATTAATATTGCCTACTATGATATAAGGCTATGTCCACGTTCGGCTGGTAAAGGGAAAGAGTCATTCAGCAATACTAAAAGTATAGCATGGATTTAATAGAGGTATCTAATTAGAGTATAATATGAAAGTTTTCTATCTATCCATCCGTTACTCTTCACCAATCAACCGTCTTCCGTCATCATGACTTAACTGAATGACGAATATATTATAGCACTTGCTCTGCGTAATATATTCTTCATTCAGTTCAACAACTATTCACGACACATCTGAACTTTCACATCTTACTACTACAGACTTCTATAAAGTAACGCATAGACGTGCCGACAGTAGTAGCAATGCTCGTATAACAACAACATATACCTATATACGAATATACGAGTATATTGAGAATGAAATACACTTGTAAATCATTCGACCATTACCGTCTTGGCTCGAATCAAATAATTTTTTCAAACTATAAAACGTCTCCCGGGATCATTATTTATCTATTTTACGATCATCTCACATTCTGGATTGGTCACCCACATGGGAACATGTAATAAACCAAAATCCATCCGATTGGGTCTTGCACTCTAAATTTTGTTTAATGCCTATTTTTATGGCCGCTGCGCTATAAAACTTTGAGGTGTCAATTGCTTAGAATCTCAAAGTATTAGATAGTACATATTTTAAACAAAGGCCGAGGCTTTCGTGGCGCAGAGGTTCAGCGTCTGAGGGTAAACGCGAAGGTTGTGGGTTCGATTCGCGATCGGTAGAATGAATTATTTTAATGTCTTCTCTCTAACAACAATGAGTTCTACCACTCAACACGCTATGTCTCAAAAGTAGGGGGGGTGCACCTTTTACGTGTTTTTAACACTAGATTCCCTCTGCCCACTCTGGTATGCGGGATACAGCGTGAAGGTAAAGTAAATAAATAAAATAAAACAAAACTTATGCTCTAATTCGAAAACAGTATTACTTCATTAAAATATATTTGTTAGTTAAAAAAGTTGGAGAAAGATAATTCTAAGATATCGCTTTTTAGTGGTTTTTCTGTATCTGTAATAAATAATGTATGGTGGAGTTAACGTATCGTGTGTCTTCATCTATTTATCATTGAACTTCTCAAAGTTCTAGATACTGTTTCATTTCTGAATAAAATATTGGTAATATACAGTATTTTTTTATCTTCACGTATAAGCGGCGGCTTTTTATCTTCATAGTTCGGGAGTTATGGTAAACAGAGGGATAAAACACTGACGTATCTAAATTAGGAGAAACTTTATTTAACCATAACGAAGAAGGCACTTAATTTATTCACAATCCATAAATACTTCACCAGTTTTCTGACAATTAAAATGAGTTTCTAAAACTCTTATTTTGATATAACAATAACAATAAATTTTCTAAAACGTGACTACACTCGTATAGTTCACCTTGAAACTAATGTAGTAGTATCGTGCACAATCCGCGTGTTTACGAAGTGGCCGGCCGCCCCTCGCTCGTATATCAATTCGTCAGTGGCGTGTCACACTCGCAACGGAAAAACTATCAAGGACTTTGGTTATTTTACAAAATAATGCTATAATTAATATTCTAACGAGCTTTAGCTGTCATATTGTTATTATATAATATTTTATTAACTTTACTCAAAAGCTAAGTAAAATTAGTCATTATTATATATAAGTTTTGAATGAAACGTTCAACTGGATAAACCGTAGGTATATACATATATTCGAGTATCATACGTTTCGAAATCGGACATTTTCATATATCTACTACTGTACAAAGATTATCAAAGACACATTTGTTTAAGATATTTTTTATTATTTCTTTTCTCACTTGTCGTGTATATAAGAAGTTGACTGTTAGGTGAGGGATTCCAATTCATTTCATTTTTATGTATTAATATAGCATGGACACAAAGAAAATATTTTATTTTTTTTAAGGCCAACCTGGCTATATTTAATTAAATTATACTCTTATAAAATTTAAAAATAATATAATTTAATTAAATGGAGGCAAGGGTGTGACTGTAACGCGACAGTTGTGGGTTCGATCCCAATATGGTAAGTACCTAGTGGTAAGGTAGTGGTCTAAAAATTGCTTTCAATATTTATATACGATACATGATGATTATAGCTTCAATACTCCTCAAGGAAATGTTTAGATACCATAATATTTTCGTTTGATCATACAAAACGACTTTAGGTTCCGATACTCAACAGGTTATTTTTACTTATGTCGTAAAATATGCGAAATATACAAATGTATGTATGACAATAAATTTAATTTAGTGTCCAGAGTAATATAATATAAAATTATATTTTTTAATTTCACTATATATGTAACTCGAAAAATGGTGATAAATTAAGATTTTTCATCAATGTTCGTATAAAACACATTATTTCGACAAACTAATGTGGCATTTGCTGCGCTGCCTGTTCGCGAAGTCGCCTGTACCGGGTCGCCTGTACCCGGTCGCCGGCTGCCCCTCGACTGTATAAATCAATTTGTCAGTGACGTGACACAACTTTCCGTCGCATGCTTTTTTTGTTCACGTGTTTACTTGACTTGTAAAAGATATTTTTTTTGTACTGATTATGACTTTCTTTCATTCGATAAAATATAACGGCCTGACGTCCCATAATTTATTTTTATATGCATCAACGTTTGGATTTATTTAAGTATTTTTGTTGGGGAGTAATAATAAATGTTTATTTCGTTTTTGTACGAAAAAGGATCTTGTATCACAAATTTGTCAGTCAATTTTTAACTATCCTAGAAAAGTAAAGTTTGTTAGAGATAGTGACTGCCAAAGTTCAAATCAAAGTTTTCTTAACATGTTTGTAAGAAACATGTTAAGAAAACGTTTTAAATACGTATAATATAGCATTCAAATATTTCCCGAAAAACATTTGAAATTATATTGACGTTAGGTCAGGTTTGAAAATTATTTCGATTTAGTTGACTCCAGTTATGGGGCAGGGGCACAAGCGTGTGAATGTAAATGGGACAGACTGTAGATTCGGTTCCCATTTGAGGAAATGAAATGTTCGTCGTAAATCTTAACATTAGGTTCCCCTTGCCTATCCTAATACATGCGAAAAGCTGAAAATTAAAAAAAAAGAATTGATGTAATTGTTAGTGACAGCAAATTTGCGTATTTAAATATGTATTTTTATTTAAAGACTAGGTATATATAATATTTATTTTTTTGTTATAAACGGAGGACCTAGTCATTTTATACTCTACATTTCCAATCATGGGACAAAATTTCCTATGTTGATTCATAATCAACACCGCATTTTTATTTACACCAGGCGATAACTTTTTTACAATTTTAAGATATTAAAGTCCACATAAATTTATATAATCAGCTGTTGCATTTATAAAGAAATAATTGCATTATACCGCCATATAAATTTGTAACTACATTTTTCATACTTAATGGGATAAATTGTACGGTGCGTGTTGCATATTTTTTTCCTATAGAAATATTGTAGTTAGCCATCAACACTCGTTGTCTGATATATATCGTGTAATATTTCTTAGGACCCTTGCAGTTTGAAATGAAACGATTGCGATTACGTTACGTGTTTACTCAATAATTCGATACGTTTATACGATGTGGTGTAAGTGACGAGAAATTTGTGATTTTTCTATTGAATATAAATTATTTATTACGCAAGTATATGTGCTGGAGTTCGAGTGATTGTTTACCAATTATCAAAATTGGAATGAGAGAGGAAATAATTTTTAATTTTTATAATTTAAAAGTTTCGTTCCTTCTTTTTCAAAGAAATATGTTGTGTTTACCACGAACGAACAAAAACGAACAAAAACAAATATAAAAAAACAGTAGAAGATTGTCTCACCTCGCATTACAATATATTTTAGATACTTGAAAACAAAACAAAAAGAAATATAAAAAAAACTCTTTAAACAATACAAAAATGAAAACGCCCGCTTACGCACATCACTTGTCACAGACGAGGTGTAGCGAACGATTCGGTCGCGACTCGTCATTTCTCGCATTGTCGTAATCCGCTGATTTACAGCGACATTAATCAGGTTGACGGCCGATAGGGACTAAATCACTGCCAAACTTACATCTACTGACATTAACAACTCTATTTCGATACGCAAAAGTATCAAAATTGTTTGAGAATGTTACAAACTTCTTTGTAACGTCACTACTACTGCATGTTATTGGATGTAATTCTTTTTGCTAAGTTTCTGCAAGCATATGATATACAATTTTTTTCATATCAGCTTGTTTCGTCAATGCAATATTATATTGTCTAGGTTAAGCATTGATTTATAGTGGTCGTTTCCTGTTATGCACTTTTTTGGGGGTTTGACTGTAACTTGAGCATTTGATGAGTGGTTCTGTTTTTTTTTAGGTTCATGTTTCGCCTGCAAAGAGAATGTAGTGAGAAGACACTCCGTTTTCCGTTTCTATGCAGTTTAGAAACATTGATATTTAATAAAGGAATTCAAGACATTGTTTTGTTCAAGTAGAAAAGAAACCAATATTATTATTATTCTACCTTCAGCGCGAATATCGTAATAGTATAGTCAAGGGGGACAGTATTAAAACACTTCTTTCCACCCTTTTCACTCAATTTTCGAGACATTACATGCTTAGTAACGGAACACTACACTTTGTCTTTGACTTTGTCTTGCTATCAGAACAAGAAAACGATAATAATAATTCATACCCTGGAGTCTGAATTGAAACGACAACTACTATTTATCGCGGTGTCATGACTCAATATAAAAATATTTTATAGTAAAAATCGAACTTATAACTATCGCAAGTACAATACTACACCTACTGCACAACAACGTCAGGATGTAAAGTTACGAGTGAAATATGTACGAGAAGATTTATTTCGTTTACAGTTTCGCCGCGGTGTTGGTAAATGGGCAGCCTTACTGATTAAAGCTGTTTGTAGAATGTTAATAAAACGGGCCACGTGCTAGTGTCGTCGGTTTTTTGATACTTAAAATACCTATGTGAAAGTCTCTTTTTTTGAGGATAGAGGAAATAGAAATTTCTTATATAGGTATATATGTGTATGGTATGTTAAGATACTATGATCCCGATTTGTAGCTACATCCTCTATCCCGTGTCTATACAGGATACAGCGGGAGCAGTCTCTTAGAGCTCCCCCAAACTCCCCAAAGAATGTGCATGCCAAATTTCAATGTAGAGTTTTACATAAATATGTACATACACATTTTTTTAAGCTTTACGCTGTATCCCGCACATAGCGAGCACCTGGAAACTTAGTGTTAACACACTCCGATTTGTGTGTTGAGTGCGGTAACTGAACGCCGCCTCTTTGCCAGAGCGAGGAAGAGAAAATATTCAATGTTTCATTTTCCAGGAAGAATAGAACCCACAACCTGACGCGTTTACAGCCGCACGCTTGTGCTTCTGCGCCCCGACTGGCCTCAAAATATACCAAGTGTATGTCGAAACTTGTAATATATGTTGGCTCTCTTTACCACAAAAGCGACAATACATAAAGTAATAATATAAAAGGGAAAATAAATCTATTATTGTAATCAACTTAACCAAATTAATTTTCAACGTGATTTTACTAGAAAGCTGGGACCAGGGACAGCCGAATGGGCCCGAAACTAAGGTCGTCCCAATAAATCCTGACGTGGGTGCGACTAGCAAAACTTTAAAATACTTTTAATTATATTAAAACTACTGTCGCTTTCACATTTGAATATAAATGAAAGAGAATACTATTAAGGTACCTTAATTACTCTTGGTCTGACTTATATAAATAGTCTGTCTGTAGTACTGGATTGAATTCTACGCAAAGGCAGGTTTATATTTTTAAAAAAACTTTTTCGCCTAAGTTACGTGGAATGCTGAATACCGCGATTAACACATGAATTTCAATGTAAATTTTAAGAATATGAGGGTAAATATATATTAACATAAGCAGTAGCATATAACTTTCAACATATGGTAGTTTTCCGTTCTCCTCATTGTATATAATTATGGATTCGGTTGCCACTCAGGCTCTCGGTTCTAGTATCCATGCAAAGCACGGTGTTCAGTTCCGCCACTTGACACGCGATGGTATCCAGCATTCCACTACATAGGACGATGTAGGACGTCAACACAATAGCTAGATATTGCTAATTCAGTCTATAATTATATATTAAAAGATAAGATAAGATAAGGAAACCCTTATCCTCGAATTAAAACAGCATCAGGATATTGTTCGTGCAAAAAAGCGTAGGGAAAGGAGCCAATAATTATTCATTGTGTTTTTAACAGGCGCGCCAGAAGCCCGCGAAATTGTAAGAGGCCACTACGCCTCAGCTATGTCGTAAAAATTGTTCTCCGCGTCTGTGGAGACGGTGTTTGGTGTTAAAGTTTTTGTTTTATTTTTTTTAGTTTCTCACTATATTCTGCATATAGTAAACTAGTGTCAAGGCACTGTGTTCTCTACTTTATGCCCAATTTTCGAAACATTGAGTGTTAAGTTGTGTCATTCAACACCGCATTTGTTATCAGAGTGATTGAATGAAAATAAAAATAATTCATTCCCTCACGTGGTAACGAAACCATCAATTTATCAATTTTCCACAAAATCATTTATAAACTAAGAAAACTCTTTAGATATGTTTAAAAATTTTAACATAGCGATAAACTGTTATAATCGTAAAAACGATTATCACAAGCTCGTCTTTCTCCATCGAAAAGATCGACGTCACACCTAGTTTTTTTTTATTAAATGGAGTTTTGTCAACAATGATTATCCATCGGGTATATCAACAAGTGACCCAAACGCTAGCTTACCTCATCTCATCCTTCCTGGCATTAGTCCCAGAATTTGCTGCTCTCTCTTCCTTCCGTCTCAACTCTATGAAAAAAACCACAAAACAAACAAAACAATCCACTCCACGCGTCTCCTAGCCGACACCCGAGCGCAACCATCTTCTGACTTGTTAATGCCGAAGCCTACTATCTTAGCATATTGCAACCTTCTAAATAACACCATTATTCCCATCCGCCCAAATATAGAAACGTTATCAAAGAAAATATTTTTGAAGGAGGCGCAAATTGAATTTATTATTTAGGTTCAATCAACGCAGCTGAATATTTATGAAACGGTTTGCTTACGATAGTTCTGGGACAGCTGGTTATGGGTTTTTGAGGTCTGCCTTTTTACAGTGTAATGTTATGTGGGTTTTGCTTGTGTGGAGGCGGTTTTATGGGATACCTTTCTTTTTCTCTTTCGTTTTAAAAATAGATATGTCAATCACTTGGCAAAATAAAATAAGATGAAAGAGATAGATGAGAGGACTGAAAGTCTTCTTTTAAAGTAGTCGCTCATTTTGCAACGGGAAACCCTACCCTGCTAAATGCATAAAAAGCATGAAGCTAAACAAGAAATTAACAATTTTAATTTATGGTTAAAGCAAAACATAAATCGAAAAACATCAAAACACATTACAATTGGATTAGCAATAAAAACTTAAATTTATTAAACTTGCCAGACAAAGAGCTAAAGGGTTTTCGAGTTGGAGTCAGGGTTACCCTTCACGAAACATTCTCTGGAGGGAAATTATTTGATCCACTCCCTATCGGAATGACTTGGAGTTTTTCTAAGATGTTTAAGAGCAATAAATTTTCTGTAGCTGTAGCTATAGTCCTATAGGTACATACTATAATGTACATTTCAACTTTATTTACAGCTTTTTTCTAATGTACTTTCTCTTCTTTATTACGGAAGGAAGTGACTCTTTCGATTTATCACCACATTGTTTTTGGAGGCAAATTAGATTTTCTTTGTTGAAACAAACAATGAGTCAAGACGGTTTTTGTATGTTATATAAGTAATATGTATATATATATATATATATATATATATATACGTAGGTACAAATAATGTATGAATTAGAAGTAAAATGTCGCGCTTACAGTTTACAGTTGTAGGTTTGATGCCAACTCGGGGCCGTTAAATATTTAATAATTTCATTTCTTCGCTCCGGTAACGAGCGAAAGCGTGGCATTTAATTTCATCACTCAACACACAATGCCTCAAGAATACGACGAATAGTGGGAAAAGGAAGTGTCTTAATAAGAATGGAGTGTCTTTACACTAGATTCTCAGATTCCCTCTGCCTACCCCACTGTTATGTGCGAGATTCGGCGGTACAGATGAAATTTAATATAAATATAAATAATATATAGGTATAGGTCGATAATGGTCAAAACAGAGGATAAATAAAGTATTCCATGATCGATACCAGACCTTACTAATCTAGTATGTGATAATATATAAGCAAAATTTGACATATCCTTCACATTGTTTCTTCCTTTACTTTTTAATTACATGTTTACAGGCTTTTGCAAGACAAATTTCTATTTACGCGGCGTTGGATTCATTAATCGAATTGAATCGAAATTAGAAAACGGAGTGTAATATTGTCAAATTCTCTCTACCTATACTTGCTTTTGAGATAAAACGTAAAGCTATAAAAACACAAACATTTTCCATACAATTTGAACTCAAAACCAATGCATTACTATATTTTTTAATTGTACCTCAAGTCCATCAAGCCGTCATTACTTACAAAACCCTCGTTTTAAACGCAAACTGTCCCAAATTGTAACTTTTCTTTCAACACACGAGCAAACCTAAAACGTAAATCAACATTAAGTAACATACAAACATAACTTAGCGGCGGTACTTTAAATAGTCAACTCGAGTCGGCAATCAGAGGCGGCTCTTCAAATGAACTTTTGTTTCATCCAAAGATACGCTGTGATAAGGAAAGATAGATAAATAGTGAAAAAAGTTCTTTTAAACACCGAAAATTATGCAAATATGTCTTTTACTACTATAGTTTATAATAATAGTATTATTTCTTTATTGTTTTAATAATTTTTTAATTGTTTTATTATTTTATCTAATTTATGGAAACATTGATGGGGCTTTGATATGATAATGTATAAATTAGCTGCATGTTATTAATTTCAATTGAATTCAAACTGAATTCAACAAATTACAATTAATATGAATGAACGTAAATAATTCCTAATTATTAATTATTAATGAAATTAAATCATTATAATAAAAATAACTTGTTTAGGTCTAAAATTTAGAATAAATATATATTTTTTATTCATAATTTAAATCAAAAATTATTTAATGCATCCATACCTATATTATAAATTCGAAAGTAACTCTGTCTGTCTGTCTGTCTGTCTGTCTGTCTGTCTGTCTGTCTGTCTGTCTTTTACGCAATCAGGGTCAAACCGCTAATTTAATTGTGATAAAATACTCATAAAGAGATACTTGAGGGTCCCGCGATGAACATAGGATACTTTTTTTTTCTCATATTTGTAATATTTTCGTTATATACCAATATATTAAAATAATTAATTTGACAAGTAATTTATTCCGCCATGTTAATAACAATCGTCGCAACGCGTTGCTAAGCAACGGCTTGCAAAGTTTGCTGTTTTAAGAAAACGTCACCCAAAGTGAGTTTGCTTAATGCATACATGGCGCGCGCCGATATAGATTTGTATACATTAACAAAAATTAGATGATTTCTATAATTTGATATTCATCCTTATGAAAATAAATATAATAGTCACTTTTAGCATTTCATCTAGATGGAAATTATAGTTTACTGTATAACATTCTAATAAATAATTAAGGAGATGTCACTGATTCGGAATGACCTAGCCTTCGGGCGGCATAGTATGAGTATGACCGACGCGAACGGGCAGATGACTTTGATGATTTTGTAAATTTTTATAGATTTTCGAATTACTATTATTTTTTATGTAATTTTTTGCTGCTTATAATTAATTTATCTCAGTTCGGTTATCTATATCGATGTTATACACTTAAAATATCGTAATTTTAATCATTTGAGATTTTATTTAATATTGTTCGCAAAAATTAATAATTATTTAATATAGAAAAATGTTTAGTACGCGCGCACGGCAAACATTAGGTACTTTTTCTAATATTAAGAATTTTCTTTTACTTCTTTTGTTTGTTCATTTCGGTTACTCAGATATTTTTTCTAATAATAAATCTCCACTTATTATTATATTTTAACTTATTTTAATTATTTAGGCTTATATTTTCGCGGGCGTAGCCGCGTCCGGGCCCACTAGTATTTCTATATAAAAGCCCTTTACAGATTACGACGTTTCCAAAAAAAAAACTACAAAATATAATAAAAAAAATACAGAACATATATAATCTAATAAGTTTTCCCTAACAACGTTACAGTGTTTGTGTAGTCTGTAGTGGGTTAATAAATTCAACGGCGCCATTAGCCAGTTCGAGAGGCGGCCGGAAAGCATGCGTCTTGTTGATTTGTGACGAGCGCAGATGGATTGCGGTAAGAAAGTGTATGAGTGTGGGATTGAAATGATTTGTTACAGCCGTCTTTGAAAAAAACTGGGTTTTTTGTAAGAAAATAACATAAGAATAGTAAGAAGTTTGCTTAAAAATGATTTTAGGGTTCCGTACTTCAAAAGAAAAAAAAACGGAAAATATACCAATGAAATAACCTGCAGATTGAACACCTTTTTCAACAGAAATTTGAACCTACAACCATTTCTCTCTTAAAAGTTTAAGAAACAAAATTTACATATGGATGTATGTACATAAAACTTTAATTACAAAAACTCTTCAATGTACACCGTCCATACGTTTTTTGGCTTAACAAGGTGATTTACTGTTTCCTTTTCATTATTAATTATTATTTATGCATGACGATACGAGACGGGTACGTAACGATTAGTTATCGTAAGGTATACAATTTGATTCTAATTTGGTTATATTTTTGGTTTCTTTGTTGATTTGAATGTTTATTAATATGTAAATAATATTTGGTTTACCTATATGAAGATATAGACATCATAAAATGCTAACGAAAATAGGGAAAGGGGAAAATACTTCACGCACACTTCAGAATTCCAGTGTGTGAGGATCGAACCTTGAACCGTCGCGTTTACAGAATAGTTGCTGTACCGATGCGCCATGGTGCTCTTAAATAAGTATTGTTTAAAGTCGTAAATATAGTCGTATAATGAAAACGTCTTTTTATACAACGTGTCAGTTCTGGAAATTTATGCTTAAAATTGGTGTATGAAATAATGTCTAAGATGAACGATTTTGAGACGTGAATTCTGTGTAAACAGTGAAACTTACATGAAATAATTTTATTGTACTCTTCTACTGTCTACTTTTTTACCTTCACGCTTTATTCTACATATGGTAGGTTAGGCAGAAGGAACCTGAGGACGTAGTGTTCAGACACTTCCTATTCCCCACTTCCAGTAGTTTCTAATTACTATGAAAATTGCTATAACTACGAATGTACTATTATTAATCCTTCCTTTAATTATATCCTTACAAAGTATTGAAGCAAAGATACAGTTTATAAATAACGATTTATAGCTTGCGTTGGCCGATTATAAAATATATGAAAAAATGTTCAAAACATCATCGTAAACGTCACTTGGACGTGTTATGCAACATGTTACCATTTTGTATGGTAACATTTTTTGAATTATGACCATAATTTATTAATCATGACCATATTTATTAGTCTAAAATATTGTATACAAAAGACAATAAAGATTAATTTTATAAAGCGCATTAGTAATTCATTCTACACTGACGGTATTTTCAAAAATATTGAGTGTACATGTAATGGTTAATGACAAAATTCATCATCACAACTGCTGGTACAAAGAAGTTAATACAAAAGAAACTTGCAAAATTAGTTAAGACGAAGGGGGTGAGAGTTGACGAGCGGGTAATACACGAGGCATCCTAAATATAAATAATAAAATTAAAATATTATAATAAAATTTATGCTATTATTGTAATCTATTGGACCTAAATTTTAACTTACAACACTTTCATAATCTATATTACTTTATAATATTAAACAATTTATAACATCGATTGAGAAGCGACCTTAAAACCATCGTGTTACAATTACAATATTTAAAAATGGTTGTAACTTAACTTCTTATGCATAACACCATCCAATCGATCTCGGATCGTAAAATTTTTAACTCTCCGACGCCGGTAATCGATAATGTAACATAAATTGGATTAAATCTTGACATTTACGCTTAGGATCAACTACACTTAAATGAGACCGGTTAAGGACATAACGGATGCTGTGTAGGGTTCTGTAGGTGCCTCGCCTTGTACCTTAGTTGGAATATATTTAATTTGCCCAAAATGTTATTTTACAGTACGGTGGACGACTCGTGGCAGCCCTGAAGATAGCTGTAGATGGCTGCGTAGGTTTGATTTTAGGATTTTTCTTATTATATTATAATTATTTTTGGAGAAAACATTGCGCAAAAGTTGCAGGGCGGTTCAGACTTGTTCAACGTGCTCGTTTGTGTGGTGAATTGACTAAAACGTGGTTAAACTCTGATAAAATGCCCTCTGAATATTGTAACTTGCTTTAGTGAGAAAATAAAGCGCGGCGTTACTTAGGTTCCCAGGTTCCCAGTAATGCTGTGTGCGGGACAGCGAAAAGCTAAAAAAATGTACAAATATAAAAAAAATCATGCGTACGGTTTTAAAACGCTTGACATAGTATCTTTATGGAATTGTAGTAAATTTTTATTTACTGCAATTTTATGCCATACGGATTAAGAATTCTAATAATTAAGAATTGTGATTAAGTAGAGATTTTTAGTGTTAGCTTACCAGTGGAACCATTTACATGTATATATTTAATCTATAAACTAGTCTTTCGCACGCGGCCTTCTCCAGGTGAACCCAAATATTTAAAAAAATGACGAAATGAGTGTTTCAGACACTAGATGCCTTTTACCTACACTTCTATACGGAGGATACAGCGTTAAGCTAAAGAAAGCCTATAGCTACACTAACTGTAATCACAACGCTTATGAGTTCGATTCTCGATCGAGAAAAAACTATTTTCATTACCTGGCACCGGTAAGAAAATAAAGCGCGGCGTTGAGTTACGCCACCCTATACGCCTTTTTTAATAAAAGCTTCACTTTACCTACCCTGCTACATGTGGGATACAGAGAGAAACTATTTCTATCTGTCACGTACACAAGTATCACATAAAGCTGATAATTACGTGAAACAATAAAAAACACATTATCAACGCTTATATTTTCATACGATTCGTATAAAATAATATACATTTATAATATAATTACAAAATAACTTTACGGTTATTATGTTTGTTTTTACAGTTTGTAGTGTATTTAAAATACCTGAATAATTTATTTTTTTATGTCTTATAATGTAATATAGGTAATTACCTATTGTTATACATATATTTATCGATCAACGAAACTATTTTCATGTTTGGATTTGGCTTGAAAATAAAGACATTATTTGGTTCAAGTACATAATAAAAATAATCAGAAAAAAAACCCAAAAACATCAGCTTCACCCTGCATCCCGCACACAGCAGGGTAGGCAGAGACCTCGATACCAGAGCGAAGAAACAAAAATATTAAATATTTCATTGACTCGAGTGGGAATCCAATCCACAACCTGTCACCTTTACAGCTGCGTGCTTGTGCCCCTGCACCACCACCTCAAAATCACGACACGTTTGAAAAATGCCAATTTCATACGAGTCACAGGCTATCATCAAGTCATGAGGATACAATCAAGTAGCCTTTACAAAGTAGGATATTGTTTCTATATACATAGGTATTCGTACGAGCCAATTATCGGTCGTTTTAAATTAAACGACAACTACTGCTTTAACGACTATTTATTGAGTATTTAACTTTTGTTTTATTTTGGAATTATTTTTAAAGGCACGCTATTAGGTCATCATTATATTGAAAGTGGAACTTATTGAATAGCGTAGGTATTGTAATGTTATTTACACACCTATTTGTTTTTCACACTTCATAAAAATATTTTTATATAAATGAACTTATGAGACCAGTCTTGGCGCAGAGCCATAAGGGTGTGATTGTAAATACAGTGGCACAATTCTGACTATCAATGCGATGGTTGTGGGTTCGATGCCCATTCTGAGGAATGAATTTGTTCTCTGATAAGATAAAAAGCGATGTAGAGTTCTGAGAGGCGTAGAGACTGGAATTTGGGCGGAAAACTAAAATGGAAGGTTTTTTGCACTATCTTTGCCTATTTTTTTGGCTCCTTTTTTATGTCAAGCTATAGCAATTGCAAGCAATAAAAACAATAAAATATAAAAATAAATTATACAACTGTAGTGAATATCAAAAGCTTATATCTACAAAAAAAAAATTTTGAAAATTAATCCAGGATTTGATATCTACAGGTATTTCCTGCTAGATTGTTGTCACCTTGGTAATATGCCAAATATGTAACCGTTTAAATAAATACTTAAAAATAATGAAAAATATTACAAATATTAATTTTTTATAGGTTTATTATATTCATGTATTTAATGTAATGTTTATTTTTGTTCATAAATACGTTTCATTTTACGATCCCAAGCTTTATAATAAGTATGATATAAAATTTGTAAATACACAAAATAATATAATTTTTATGATATAATATAAATAATATATAAAAATATATATATTGTATTTATCAATGACCTATTTAAATTAAAAGGTTAAATATGTGTGAATAATGTCAACCTCACCGATCATTCGTTTATTGAAAATTTCAATGTTTCTTAGAAGCTTTATTGTGACTATTCTGCAGACTATTAAATATGTCACAGTGAGAATAAAGATGTGTTTTGGTAGTTTGGGAACTTCGGGAGAATGAGTGACGAAATAATTTCACAAAAGATTTATAATACAAGAGCGAGTGAATGACCATTCGGTAAGAAATGTAGGACCTTCAAAAATACAGCAACAATGATACTGACACTGAAGAAATGGGCATGTATGAGGAGGTTGATGACAGAGGACGAGGTGAAGGAGGTGCCCAGAGACCGTCACTCCGTTCTTTCTGTCTACGCCACTAAGTATAAAGCATTGAAGGCACAAATAAACTTGTACTAACGCATTTCGTTGTCCAAGATATTGTTTCTGTTGCAAAAAAAGTTTATTGTAGTTACTTTTTTTCCCATATATTATGATAGCAAACATAAAATAAAAAAATACCCTCCTAGCCATAGCAAAAACGATATATCTTTAATACTACATTATTTAATCAGATTTCATAAAAAAAATGAAAATTGGACATAACAGAGCCATGAATAAAGCAATTTAGAAAGTGAATGTGTGTATAAACACTATGAATGTATGGTGAATGGACGCCATTACATTTTTATTATACATTAGACGGTACAATAGTCTTGAATAGTGTAATTTGTATACAAGTCGAAATATTCTATCTTGTATATTCTATATTCTAAATTGACCCTTTTTACAACTACAATTTGTAGATAAGAAGTTTATTTTTTATACAAAATAACAAAAATAAACAATATATAACAATTCTATTTTCATTCTACTCTCTGTTCTGCATATAGCTCCTGCTTAGAGGAAAATTAAAGCAACATAAGACAATTCTAAGAATCGAATTCTAAGAATCGAACCCACACACATCGCATTTACACTGTCACGCTGCTAATCCATTATGAATTAAAAAACAGTATAACCTACTGAAAAAACATTAAAAGAAGCTCCCAAAGTCGGTCAAGTAACTGTTTGTCCCTTCCACGGTCTAAGACACGTAAGACATTATTTATAGCCAAGACTATGTCCAAAAAGCTTAGTTGCGTCAAAAGTTGAGCGTTAAATCATTGGCCACTATCTGAGCAGTGCAGGCCGGACGATGCCCACTAGTGAGTGTGGGTTTCCATTGTCAGGCGTTGTTAGGTTAGTAGATAATAATAGAATTACGATTTTTTTTAATTAAGCGGGATAATTTAAATTGTTTAATCTCTTAGGTCTAACTAATATGTTTTAATATTCTCGCTAATAGGCTTCCATGGTAAGCGTAAATTATTATTTTTTACACGGATTTTCAGGTTAGAACTAAAATTTATTAACCAAGTTACATAAACTAACATAAAACATAACAAAAATTAGAGAATTATAACTCTACAAAACCATAAACTGTTTCCAATTGACTGGTATTTATTTTAATTATTATTTTTCATATTTATTTTATAAACTACACGATGTACACTGTTCAACTGCACATGATATTTGTGGGTTGAAATCCCAATAGCATATATTTTTTTAAATTTCAATACACTTTTGTACGGCTGAAAATTTAATATTATATAACTAAAATAATAAATTATATATGATAATCTCTACAGAATATATATAAAAGGGAAAACAGTATATATACGATAAAATTATCGTCTTCAAGTCAACAACGTGAACGCGCCCAAGTTAAGTGATCCAGCACAAAATGATATATGAAGACATTTTCACACATTACAATATGAATTTTTCGTGTAAGGGAAATAAAAAACACTATCTGGCCCAAAGAGGACCTTCTTTAGTAATAAATAGTTACTTATTGTGATGTATACAATGTGTAGGTTACTTATAGACTAAGTTAGATATTGTTAGAAGATTTTCATAGATAAATAATCGTTTTTCTTTGAGATTCTCCAAATGATAATTATGTCAAAAATTATACAAAAATAAAAAAAGTATTACATTAATAAAACATATATTTCATTTATAATATGAGATTACATTTATATTAATTTTTAGTGCATGAGGCCAGTCAACTGTAAACATGATATTATATTCATTTTCTCTCTCAAAGCACGGCGTTGAGTTTCGCCACTAAAGAAAAGACGGAACGGAAGTATCTTAATGGGGACGAAATATCTTAACACTAGGTTTCCAGGTTCTTTGTGCCTATGTACAGGATAGCGAGAAGCTAAAAAATAATAATTACATTTACATAAAAAAATATTCAGCTATTTAAGCTTAGCGTTGTCTGTCAGTCGCTCATTTAGTAACTGAAGAGATTTATGTCAATTCACTTAGATTATTCATTCTTTTTCACGGATTTCTCACACTATTTCAGACTGTGCAGTAGAAATATAGAATATTTTCTCTTTACTTTTATATATAAAAAAAATTGTGCTCTAAATGGAAAAATTTTAACCGTCTTAACCGACTTCTATGTCATTAAATGAATCATCTTTACAAACAAGAACCGAACCTACAACCGTCGCAAGCAGCTGCAATGGCATCAATTACATACTATGTTTATGTTTATTACCATGAAGCTCCAACAGAACAAATGTTCAATAATCCATATACCAAGTTATTAGGGGGCTGTACCCAATTTCGTAAAACACTAACGCATAATTCAACTTGCTTAATGAAAATCGATCGAAATCGGCGTCTACTTAATTGACTCTACTGTACACTGGGCGACATTTTGTTCTAGCGTACTGAATTTTAAAGAAAAATCGACTTTATGACTTAAAAAATAAGAAAAATTGCATTTAGACTGTGGTGGTCTGTACCTTTTATAATACCTAGTTATAATTTAATGTACGATCTCATTAACTGTACATATAAGTGCATGTTAGCGATAACTTAAGGTTAATTGAATATATGCATTTTTATTTAGACAAATAGCTGTGGTATTGTTTAATTTGTACTTTATTTAGTTACTAGTTGAGGCCAGTCGTGGCGCAGGAACGACTGTGACTATAAACGCGAAAGTGTGGATTCGATTCCTGCATGATTTCTTCTCTCTGTTAATGAGAGAATGCAATGCCTCGAAATTTGGCGGAAAATGGAAACGGAAGTGTCATGGGAACGGGACGTCTTGAAACCATATATCCATGTTTCCTCTGCCTACTCTGCTATATACGAGATACATCCTAAAGCTAAAATAATTTGGTTATTAGCTTTTGTGGCGTCACCTCTGTTATGGTAATTTGAACATAATTTAACAGGATTTGAATTAATACTTATTGAAAAAAAATTAAAAAATATCTGTGAACGCCACGATTGTGGGTTCGATCCTTGCTCTGGTAACAAGACAAAGCATTACGTTGCATAAATCAACACTCAATGTCTCGAAAATTGAAACAAATATATTATTGTCATATTAAAATAACCAACGATTCCCACTTACATCCAATCAAAGCAAAAAAATAACTAAACGAACTTAACCCCGTAATCTCTTATGCAATATAATAATGAATCAACACTTTTATTACGAATTTTGTAATGATATTATAATATTTTTCTTCTTCAACCATATTACTCCATTATCGTTTACTGTTTAAAAGAAATACTCAAGTATAATATATTTTATTCAAAAAATTTTACGATTCCAGTATAAAATTAGATACACTTATAGTCGCAAAATACCTGCGCATGCGACGCCTTGTCAATGAAAGGGACGGCACGATTTGTTATAAGGATTAGAAAAGGACAAATGTATTCATACGTTTGGATGAAGCATATGTTATGGCTATCAATTTTATTTTATACGATGTGTTTAAATGTATGGATTTTGATAGAGTTTTGTTTAATGTTTTGTAAAATTTTAATACGTTTTTATTTGGCCAGCTTGTGATTATTTAAGAATGTTTAAAGCTAAAGCAATTTCAAAGCATCTCATAGATACGTTAATGGAGAACAGAGCACCTTATCACTAGATTCTTTCTGTTTTTACCGTTATGGAGGGTAAAGCGTGACGCGTGAAAATATTTCAAATTAACTTTATTAAACATTAAGTGCCTAGGTTTCCTCTGTCTACACTAATATGTGTGGGAAGTAGCCTGAAAAAAACTTTATTTAAAAGAGCCAAATAAAACTATATTAAAAAAGCCACTTCCACCTTAAGCTAAAATAAAAAAAATCTCGAAACTTTATAAACTACTAAATAGTGATGTTTATTAGTCGATAAAAGTCGGTACCCTTAAAACGCCAGTAAATTGATCAAAGCCGGCACTTTTGTTACATTTGATCTTTTCATGTTTATTTTATATTCTTCATATCAATACTATGATTTACCTTATAAATGTTACTTTAGTGGCCGCTTTTTGTTATTGGAGTAAATAATTTTAAAGTCCCTGATAAATTGTTTTTTTTTGTTTTTTTGTTAGTTTATCCCGCACATAGAGTAGAGGGAAACTGAAAACTTTGTGTTAAAACTGCGTTTCTATTAAGACAGATCATCAGACATTTCTCATTTTTCTCCGAATACTGGAAACTTTGCGGGTTGAATGACGGAACCCAACGCCGAATTAAAAATATTTGTTATATGAATGACAAAATCATAAAATATTAATTATTGTAAATCCTGTCAGTCATCGGTAACTGCTGAGCTGTTATTTTTAGAGAAATTAAATATTTATATCATATATTAATTTAAATATTGATTTAAAATAATACAATACATGGGAAACGGAGTGTCTTAGCACCGTGTTCCCTCTGCTTACCCTTAGTTTTCGAGGTGACGCTAATAAATACCAATTAAATTTTTAAAAAATATATCTCCATTTTTATTTAACTCAAATGAATCAAACTAATGGCTACTCCGTCGTAATGGCGTCATTCCGACATACCGTATCATAATATTTTAACGTTTATATAGACGCTGCCCACACAGAAATGTAAGCGCTTAACCTTCCATAAACTTGTAAAATTATTTACTTTTATAGATATATTCTTACATATTATTACTTGCATTTTGCAGGATTTAAATTAATAAAATATAAGTCACTCTCTTCTTATCACGGCTTTTTACTTCCACGCTGTATTCCTCATATAGCAGGAGGAGGCAAAGAAAAAATATTATTAGGATATTCCTTTCCTCACGCAAATTTTTGTGAAATATTAGGTTTTCAGTAACTGAACTCAACGCCGTGCGAGAGCAAAAAATTTTTGAACAAAAAAAGGAACGAAAATGTATTTATGGGAACGGAGTATCTTACCACTATGTTCTCAGGTTCCGTCTGGCTGCCACGCTAAGTAGGAATCGAACTCACATCCGTCACGTTTACATAGTATGTTTATATTATGCAACTTGAAAGGAACCTGTATTAATATTACCTCAAATGTAAATGAACCCACAACCCTTCATTCTATTCTTCTCAATTGTAATACAAGTCATAGTCCACTAATCATAAATATTTATGAAGCGGAACTAAATCTTTTTCAGTATAAGCCGAATAAATTAGAATGAGAGCTAAATATTTAACTGACTTGTATACGACGGCCACCACCTAAATGTATCGCATAAATTCGACCAAGTAAAAAGTCGTCAACTTTTCAACGTTGGTAATATGTGGATATGACTTTTTTATATTTATTTTGTTTGTTAATTTTGGTAGAGATATTTTTATTCTTTATTTTGTTTATGTGTAATTTTGGTTACTTTTTTCTATAACATTAATTACAATTTTAGTATTAATATCTGTAACTATGTATTAATATCTTGGTAAAGTTTTGAGATCGATTCCTACTCCAGGAAATTAAATATGTAATACTTCCATTTTTTTCTCTCTGGCGTTGAGGACAAGCACGGTATTAAAAATAAAATAAAAATAAAAATATTTTCTGTGATAATATAATAATATGTTATCATCAAACTAATCTGATAAATAAAAAGTGTAGAAAAATAGATATGTTAGTTTTCTTATAATAATCTATATCCCGCAAGGTAGGTCTGCCTACCTGTAACTTGGTAACAGTGTTAAAACACTCCGTTCCTATTAAGACACTCCCATCTATAAAATTAAAAAAATGTAATTCCTTCCAACCTGTCATATCTCGTTCACCCAGCGGCGCACCCATTAAACGCAATAGTTACGGGTACAAAATTTATTGTTTTTCATCTTTGAAATCTTAGCGGAGTCAAGTTGTATAAATCATGCGTTAATGCCGGCATTATACAAATTCAAATTTATAACCCGATAAAATTACGAAATGGCCGAATGGGGTGCCTTCCCACCCTCCCCGTGCTGACTAAATACAGCTTTAATTCATTATACGTTTTGTAGTTTTGCATTTGGACAACAATTTTGTGCTTGATTGGCTTAATTGTGCTTATTAAATTTGTTTATCTATATGTTTGTTCTTGTTTTGAAGGATTTTTCTTGAAACGTGTGTAGATTAAAAATTTATTTATTATAATTAAACTTGATCGGTTTTTTTTAGTTATATTAATCGATATTAATATCGATTTTATAAATAGGTTATTTAATATTAATTCATTGATATTTTATTTTATTTGACATGTCTTTAATTGGTAGGACGTGGAGATGGAGAATAATAGATGACGAATAGAATAGTGACGAGTCACTAAATTCTTAAGTTTCTTTCCATGGAAAGTTTCACTTTTTACACTGACGCGTTTAATTATTGTGAAAAATCAAATAATTTCTTCTATTTTTACGGTAGACATTATCATGTTTTATCTGTAATAGGAATCTCAAAAAAACGCCAGCCATCAAAAAAAGCTTTGAAAGAAAACAATAATTCGATTTCTATCAGATAAATTGAAAAAAAAATCCCGCTAGGTAATTATACTTGATTTATAAGGATTTAGCACTTTAAACCTCTTTTCTCTCCATTGTCGTTTAATTGAATGATTAAATTGAGGCATTAAGAGGGATTCCGTCGCCTATTGTCTATATTGTCTTTAAAAACAAAAGAATCAATCGATGACGAGGCGGTTTCCCGCCGTTCGCGCGCCATTTTTAATCTGTGACTTTTGACAGTTCAATTTTAGTTTTACTTTTAATAATGGCTCTTGTTTTTGGGTTTATTAAACGGAGGCAATAAGAAGTTATTTGAAAAGAAAGGTACATATTTTTTGAAAGGTACAATAAATATATTTTATATCAATATTAAGTAGTACGGCAGCGTAGCATCTTATTGTAAAACGCGGTAGTGTTAAGTTTCAATTCGATTTTGTGCTTTAAATCAATCCAACGCTACGTTTCTTCTTTTCAGTACAAATGAAAATATCTGCAATTCAACCATTATGCCAATTCGAAGTCGAAGATCGAACCCAAAATCATCGCTCTCTTATTATTCCACTTTACCACGACCGTCAAATAAATATTAAACAGCCGTAACTTACAGGTAGGCAAAGGGGTGTGTATCGCCCAGGGATATATTTATTATATTTCATTTGGACACCTAATTATTAGTTATGAGAGAAGTTCGCTGATTTAATTCTGATTGATGTGGTTTTCGTTAGGGTTTTGTCACTTTTAATATATGTATGTACGTATGCGTGTTACGAATCGCATGTTTTTAAATTTATAATTGTGGTTATTTCAGAGATACCTGTATTGTTTTTGGTTGTTTATTTATTGATTAGCTTTTACAAATGGCATTTCTCGCGTTGTTAAATGTATACCTACCTATACTAAACTAAGAGTCCATGTATGACATTCTAAGAGCCTGAAGTAACTGATCAGCAGGTACATACAGACAGACATCCAATGTCGTAACGATTAACATTATGTAATATTTATTTTAGCTTGATATTGAATCCCGCACAAAGCAGGGTAGGCAGAGCGTACCTAGGAATACCACCGCCACTCAATACCTGGCGAAAAATGGAACATTGAGTGACTTAACACTAAATAACTAGCCTATCCTGCTATGCAGGATGAAGTATGCATCCTATATATTATTATAAAAAAGGTCTTCAATCAATTTTATTCAGTTAGTGAATTTATTATTCACTTAAATAGTTTTCAATTTATTTTGTGACTAATAATATTAAGCTAATTATTATGTACTGAAACGATAATAAGCAATTTATATTATGTATAATTTTATATACAATTAAATGAAAGGAAAAGGGAAAACTTTCAATGTCTCCTTTATTGTATTTATCGTAATATGTTTTTTACAATTACAGAAAGCGAATCGAACTGGTGCTAGCGAGCGAATTGGTCACTGATCATCTATGTAAGAAGGTAATATTGATGAAATTTGATATATGTACCGAAGTAAATGACTCGTGTGTTTACAGTTACCGTAATACGTTGTTATCGTAACGGCGCGGCGATGCCTCTCACTTGTTATCATTAAAAAATTACGAAACCTCCGAGAAGTGCGAAACCTTTCTTAAAGCTGCGCGTCATAAAAGTTTGGATTTTTTAATAATGTCTCTTTGATGCGCATGCGACGGTTGTTTCCATTGTATCCGATATACATAATTATTATTTATAATTCGCTTCACATTTTATCTACATATAGCAGGGTTGACAGAGGGAACCTAGTGATGTTTATAGTAATATTCTATGCCGTAGCGACGCGACCTTCTAATAAATTTTGTAGAAGTTATTTTAGTTATGAACGCATACAGGTGTAATAATTGTAATCAATAAATACTTTATTTACACGTTTTATTATAATATATTGGGCAAAGAGACCCTAGTGTCAAGATTCTCCGTATTCCGAATTTGAGATCTTGCGACTGCGATCCGAGATTCAACAGTTTCTACTGGAAACCGTTGTTAATTCATATTTAGCTACTAAAAAAATATACATAATCCAATGGGCACGCGCACCAATCAGGTCACTAAAGTGTCAATTGTGGAAAAGAAAACGCCTCAAATGTACAGTCGTTAAATTTTATCATCCGATGAAAGAATGGTATGAAATTTGAACACGTCAAACATCGTGTACAGTGGGGAACTAAAGTATTTATATTTTATACATAAACTGTTATAATAAATAGAATATATATTTATTATTTCATCTATATTCTACATGTGGTTAGATTATAATTATTATAGTTATTTTTTTCATAGTTATCACTATCATCAATTTGTCGTTTACACTTATAATCGACCAATGAAAAAATAACTTTTCTTTTGGAATTACCGGTCCTGAGATAAGAGCGTTTAACTAAACAAACACTTCAGCTTTATATAATTAGTATACCTATATATAGAATTCGGTTAAAATATCAAAAACAACCATCCAAATCTTCGTTGTCAAGATACAACAAACATTCACTCAAACTAGGTTAATTATAAAATCCAAGGATCCACAAAATAATATTTAATTTTGTATCAAAAATATCAATTGCATTTAAATTATCCGCGTTATTATTCTTAACGCTATTTAATTTGTAATTTTTCGTGTAAAAGTAAACTAATTATCGAGGGCGCTGTGTGGTCCAGTTGTTTTTGATACAATAAATGAGTATAGTTTTCCTTTTTATTGTTATAGGGTCGTTTATTTTTTTTTCGGTATCAAGGTGTTATTTTCGATTTTGTAATGAAGAGTTGATTTTTGAAGCGGTGTGAAATCGAAGATGGTATTTTTTTATAAATGATATAAGAAGAAATTTTTATAACACTACATACACATCGAACTCAAACGGTAAGCGATGAACGGAAGGACTTGGAGAATATCAATTTAATTATTGACATAATCTTGGTTTAAGGAGCACCAAAACCAAGAGCTCCTCTCCTCTCTTTAAATAACTAAATTCGAATACTTCTGCTAGTATCGCCTCCGAAGTACTTTGTAGAAATAAACTGATCAAGAACTGACGACTGACTCTAGAAATGTTATGTCAATAAATTCTAGATATTTTGTAGCATATTTACTTGTTTTTTTCTTTAAATGTTCTGTTACAACACTATGATTTGTTTGCGAAGAGAAAGAGAGAATTTCTAGCTGTTTGAAATTAGTTAAAAACGGGTTATCTTATTAAATTACGAGTACAAATAACTAACACTTAAGTAAAATAAGACTAAGCATCCCGACGTATGGGAGGTCCCTCATACACATAATGTGTAGGTAGTCTACATATGAATACGAAGTAAACGCGTAAATCTTGCGTGGAACGAAAATTCCTATGTTTATAGCAATTAACAGTTCCCAGCGTCATGTCACTTGCGAGACCAACATGATTTAGTATTAAGAGTGGGACATACATACATACACTCAGTTGAATAGTCGTACGCTAGAACGCAGTAGTAGCGAAAATATTAGTATTATCTATTTTTTTTTCATACTGCGCCCTGTACAGTAGAGTATTTCCTGTTTTTCCAATACGTGGGACGGTCTTATCACTGGGATCCCTGCCTTTCCCGCTAATAGCGGGATGCAGCGTGAATCCAAAAAAAAAAAAAATTTCAACTCAACTATCAATATCAGTTCTCAATTCTCATATTTTCAATCTCCCTCCGAGCACAAAACATAATATTAATTAAGTAAAAACTAAGAGCCCCCAATATATTCTTAGCCTTATGTCCGCTTTCGAGTTATTTATTGCTATCTTAATTACCGACTAGAAAGGACGAGAGACTCCCATACGAGAACGTCCGCGTCACTGAAATTTGAAACAATCGTTTAATTGTAAATTGTTATAACTTTGATAGATTTATTGCTTGTATTTGTTTATTATGTTCTCGTTCTTGTTTTTGTTATTGTTCTAGGTGTGTAGATAAGTTTATTTTATTAGAACAATTTCTGGAGATATTATTATGTATATAGAGGCTAGTCTTGGCGCAAGCGACTGTAGATTCGATTCCCACTCAAGAAAATAAAATATATAATATTTTCATTCAAATGGTATCCTACTGCACTATCCTACTGCAGTACTCGGTTAAATGATTAGTGCCTGTCTATTTATCATGAAGTAGTGGGTTCGATTCCCATTGAGGGCATGTTTTTTTTATGCTACTCAGTGCATACGCAATGAAATGTCTTATCACCAGATCCTCTCTACATATTCTCCGTTCTCCGTCTCCGCGGAGACGCGCAATAGAAGTAATTTTAGTGTCAATCTTAATAATACCGCTTTTACTATGATAAATGTATTTATAACTATCGCCGTGTTAGATAAAAAATGACAGGCCATTGTTGATATGATTTATTAAACAATGAACTATTAAGAAAAATGTTTTACACAATTGTATGGTAATAAGAGAAAATAATGATTGAAGTTTACTTGAAACAGTATGATTATTATAGTTAACTTTATTAGGTCGTAATGGTAACTTAGTGTTAAGTAATTCTGTTCTCCACTTTCCGCCCAAATTCGTGGTCGATTGGTGGAACTTCAAGCCTATTTACTATGCTACATGGAGAATGTTGCAGCTTTTGAGTCAAAATATTTGTTCTTTTTTTACATTTTTCGTTTAATTTGCTGTGTAATTTGCATAATTTGCAAAATATGTAATAACAAAAATTAATCCTGAAAAATGAAAAAAAAGCAGAGGTCAAGTTAATGGTAGTATGTGTGTTAGTTTATTTATTATGGGTATTATGGGTATCAAATGAAAGCGCTCGAAAGTTTTTTAAAAGGTTTTGTTAATTAATACTCTTTAGTTATAACTCAAATAATATAAATTTATTTCTCAGCAGAAATCAAACCTCCTAATCCTAATACATTTAAAATATCACTAAACGTTTTTTATAAAACCATATCGACCTTATGGGATCAGTTTTCATTATACATTATTTATATCTTTTGGATATGATAACTCCTACATTAAATAGTTAATACTTACTGATAAACATAAATAAGTCAAACTACGCCCATCATTCATTGGAGGTGGTCACGCCTTCAATGCCAATAAATCTTTTGATCAATAAAAAGAGTTCGTATTGTAATAAAAACTTTTTTTGTATTATATATGTTTTTAGTAAATACATAACTACTAAATTATATTAGAGGTCAGATTAAGTAACTTATAAGCTCGTGTTAATTTTCTTTATAATTTTACCATAATGTATTAGGTTTGTCTTTGGAGATTTTGTAGGGTGGTGGGACTGCCTCTGATCAAATTTTGATTATATTATACCCGGTGGTAAGACTAAGCGCGGCGTTAAACGCTACTCAACGTAAAATGTATCTAATTGGAACGACATATTTAGAATAGATGTATTCTTTTGACAAAAGATTCTCTCTAGGCGTACCCAGCTTTGGATTTCATAGCTTTGTTGTGTATGCTGTAACTAAAATTATAATGTTTATTTTGTAAAAAGGTCGTCGTAGCGCAGCGATATCCCACGGCCACCCACTAAGCTGAAATGGCGGAACAGGAGGACGCGTTACAGAAATCAAATTACAGGTAAAAATTTGATTTTTATTTGAGATTTTATACAACTGCTAAAAATCATTGCTTCACTAACAGTTTTTATGAATTATAACTCCACACGAAATGAAAACTTGTAACTGTAAACGGCGGCGTTGAGTTCCGCCACTCAACACGCAATGCCTTAAGAATTCAGCGGAAAGTGGGGCATGGAATATCTTAATACTAGGTTCGCTCTGCCTACCCTGACATGTGCGGCATACAGCGTGAAGCTGATTTAAAACTTCGTTAGTACTTCGTTGATACTTCGTTATATATAAAAAACAGGTAATTCTATAGTTTTTAAGAAATAATTACAATTAAACATGTTACAAGGAGCTTGATCATTTTGGATATTTGAACAACTTACGCCATCTAGCGTACAACGTCTTAGTTAGCTATAGGTCTTTTTAAATAAGATAAGTTCACTAAGTATTGTTATTTTGAAATTATTTTACAATAAGTGTTTTGAAATTGAGTAAAATCAATGTTTTATTAGCTTCACGCTGTATCTCATGTGTAGCAGGGTGCTCAGAGGGAATCTGGGAACCTAGTGTTAAGACATTCTGATTCCATTAAGACACTTCTATTTCCCACTTTTTTCTCTTAATTATTAATATCTTACTAGAATTTTTGCTAAAAAGAGAATAAAATGACAAAAAATAAGAATATTTATTTATTCGCTGAAGCGCAGTGGCTAAGCATGTAACTGTAATCGCGACGGTTCATAATTCAATTCTCGCTTAGGGAATGATTTTTTTCGTCTCTACTATGGTGACTAGGTTAAGTTCCGTCCCTCAATACGCGAAAATAAAAACATTTATAAAATAAAGCACATACACAGAACTAAAATAAAAAAATCCAATAGATATCGAAACATCAATTTATTATCTATCTAAAAAGAATTTTATATGAAACGGTCTCGCATCAAAATTCAACCTACACTTTGTGCTGTCAGTGCAAGCTGACGCCGTGATTTACCTGATGGGCAGGTTACACTGGTATACATGTAGAGCTTTGGTAAAAAACTGAAATATATATAAAATTTATCGCCACTCCACGTGCAGTGCAACCAGAATTTGGTGGAAATTGGGGACCTAGAACTAGGTTCCCAGATTCCCTCTGCTTACTTTTAGTATAAAGTTAAAATAATATGAATGAGTCTTTTTCCAGCCTTACGGTTTCCTCTGCACACTAGCGGATGCAGATAGAGAGTTTTAAGACACTCCGCTCATCACTTTCTGACTAATTTCCGAGGCATTGTGTGTTGAGTGTTAGAACTTGATATCGTGTTTTATCTATCAGAGTAGGAAACTAGTTCAGGCTCACGACCATCATGTTTCAAAGTCAGATGCTGATCTAGTGGAAAACTAGTGCTAAAACACTCCATTCCCCCACTAAAACTCCACGAACAGTTAAAAATATATAGATAAACTCAAATATACGTCTTATAAAACCTTATCACCAATATATTAATTACAATAACTTATTCACACGTCACAGTGCATCGGAATTGATCGTTGCACTTTATTGAAGAACATCTAGACTCTACTCGATAGGTACTCGCTGATGTAGCTTATAGCTTAAAACGTAGATTTAAACGTTTTGATACTTTGTAGGAATTCCTTTTATAGATATGTAGTCTATTAGATGAGTATTATAAACCCATCGGTTCTGAATCGATTTCCAATCGATTTTTTTTTTTTAATTTCCTCGCTCTTAAAAAAAAATCGGCACGTTGAATTTAGGTTTGTATTCGTTTATCGTATTTTTCGTATAACCAAACTATTCTGGGACGAACACTCACCACTTGACTCTCCCTATTCCTTCCCAAATGAAGAGAACCTAGTGTCAGGGCATTCCATTTCTCTTTTCATCCGAATTCTGAGGAAAAAGACGATAATAATTTGAATTATAATCTTTCTTTTAATAATCTTACATAGGTCTTAAAATATCAAGATATATAGATCTGCTCGCCTGCGCCCGGACTCCGGACAGAGCGAGCTCACCTTACTACAAATCATTCACCGCCCATTCTAAAGTTCCATTCTTATTGATTTATTTCATATTATTATTAATTTGAAACAAGCCGAAAGAGTTATTTATTAAAATGTTACTTCAATCTGATAAGTTTGAATTTATAGCTACTTCTTAGGGTTCGGTGGGTATATATAAAAAAATGTATTAATTATGTATTTCTTGCCATCTGTCTGTCCTTCTCGATAGATCACATAAAGAATGCTTTTCGAAGCAACAGTCTACGTATTTTTGTAGAATGACGTTCGTAGGTTCTAATTAGATTCAAATTAGATAGTAAGGTACTTGCGCATCTTCCTTTTATTATTGGTTTTTTAATTTCAAGCAGTATTACGCTCATAGCAGGGTATACAGAAGGAACCTGAGAACCTAATGTTGAGTCGCTGCGACTTGGATTAAATGAAAATAGCAAATATTTCATTTCCTCGAATGGGAATCAAACACACAACCTGTTGCGTTGCACACTTGTGCCCATACGCCA
Source organism: Heliconius numata (assembly GCA_016802625.1). Classification (NCBI taxonomy): domain Eukaryota; kingdom Metazoa; phylum Arthropoda; class Insecta; order Lepidoptera; family Nymphalidae; genus Heliconius; species Heliconius numata. Next base: position 218,130 of record JAEBDU010000051.1, on the reverse strand, counting down.
CGACTAGCTTTTTTTATTTATGTTTTAAAGGCAGTCGAAAAGCCAAGAGATTTGAGAAATGTGTTAGAAAACTCTGTGTTTAATAAATATATTCTCCCCACATATCCAAATATTAACCACCTTAATTAACATTATTGCGTAGCGTTGAGTTCCGCCAATCTATACGAAATGTCTTGAAAATTACTAAGTAACTGGTAGGAGAGAAAAAGTGAATTTTATTTAATGAGTTAACAAAATTATTTTTTTAACAAATCCCACTAACTCGAACTTGACATATACTTTACCTTAGATATCTTTAGGTAACTCCCGTATTTATGGTATAGATAAGTCTAGTTAAAATGCATAATATAATAAGGATGGCTTTAATTTTATGTGCAATATCGTTTTAATTAAGAAATTAAGATAATTTTAAAATGAAAAGACCGAATGCCCGGACCCCTAATCTTTCAAGTAATTTAAAAAGATATGGTTTTTTTAATGATTTTTTATAGTTTTGTTATTTCGATACTTGAGTGGTTTGAAAGAACGGTCGTTGTCTCATCAGTTTGAGGTGGACGGACGTTATCAATAATTTATATTGTTTAACGCTTCAGTCCCATATCTCGACTCTCGATGTCGACCGCATTGTAAATTGTTGGGTTAACATTATTTGACTATTAATTAGGTGTATATAGGTATACGTAATATCTGTGTACTGACTGACTTTCTTAATAAGATCATACTGAGTTTCATTCGACAGCTCAAAGATTTTAACCTTATTTTCAATCTTATGTATGATAAGTTTGGCTTTAATGAAACATCTAAGTTTCTATGTTAATCCTTAGATTTTACCCAATTAATTGCATCATTTGCACTATGCTACAAATCAATTCAAATATTGATAAGCAAAAGTAAATATGTTTAATGTAAAAAACAATAGACCAGAAACAATTTAGTTCGTTCGAATAATCATCAAATACACTATAAATATACGGAATAACAAGATCCCATCACGATTCGATAGTAAACAAGAGATATATTGTTCACATTTGTGACGCTTGTGTGACATTCGTTCAGGTACAGTGTGCCACTAAAAATGCCCACTAAAACCACTCTTATTTCTATGGAGCATAAGGCAGAATTATTCTGCCCACTGTACCCGATAAAGCCAATTCCGAAGCACCTATTCAAAGCAGAGTAACACCTACCGAATAAAATACACAACACAATATGTAGTTGTCAGTGCTTGATAGAACCTGTCTTTCAAACTATCTACTCCTGTAATAACTCTGAAATATCTTATATATATTGGAAGATGTTCGAAAATAAACCTTATGGAGAGAGAAAACCGTTCATTTTCACTTTTCCATCTAAATCGTTCATACGGCCTTTGAAATCACGTAAAACCTATCAAAAGCTATACATTGCTGTAGATTTCTAAGCCACCTTATACATTACGTTTGTACTAAGGCATGAATTTCCAAAATAACGGTTCAAACGGCAATGTATTTCAAAGTCAAAGGTAAACTGACTCTGTTTATTTAAGTGATGATAGTTTCGCTGTTCTCTTGAGAGGCAGCAGGAGTAGGTGCTGAAATGATCGTCGTACGGATCAATGGTATGTCAAAATTGTGTTATAGGTGGGTACTTGTGGGATTTATGCATTCGAGCAATCCGGACAGTGATAGATTTTAGATTTCCACCTGAAATTCCCACTTGGATAGTTCGTAAGCTGTTGGAAATGGACGTGATAACGATATTATGAAATATACGTGTATTGGAATACGATTTTTTGTATTTGAAATATTAGAAGCCTTTGTGGTTTAGTGGGACAATATCTGACTGAAAAAGCTATTTGTGGGCTCAATGCCAATTCGGGAAGAAAATATTAAAATATATATTATTAAATATGTATATTAAATTATTTTTATTACATCAACACATAAGAGGCCGGGTAGAAGAGCGGTAACGAAGTAACGTAACCCTGCTAGGGTAGGGACTGGAAACCTACAATAAAAAGTTACAATGTGAATCTAATCTTAAATCAATTAATTTGTTTCCTTAGCACCAATCTGTGAATGGAATTTTTGACAACAGGTTTTTGTCAAAGTTGCTGCTGCTGCTTTATGCGGGATTAAACGTCATGCAAAAAAATACATTCGTTTCTGTAAGCAACTCATTCATAGAGATGAACCATTAATCGTGTTTATGAACATAAAAATCAAAAAATCTTATTAATATTGGCTTTGTACTAATGGACATATTATGGTATAGATCAAATAGGATTTGTAAGTGTATGTTGTATTTTGTTTCTCTTAATAAGAGAAATGTGTAGAGCAATACAATTTATCATTGTTTAACAAATTTAAAGTCTTTTTCTTCCGTCTAGCATTAGTATCAGTCTTTGTAGCCAGGATCTGATCTTCCAACTCCCACTACTCTGCTTTGCTCGGTATTCAACAGTCTCTTGACGTAAAGTAATTTATCTGTTAGGTTTCATTTCCTAAATCACGACATCTCGACATCGCTTCCTCGGGCGTCAGGGTGGTCTTACTCCAGCGAGACAACATAGCAGGGCATTCTTCCGATATCCTGAATCCGTACAAACTCGGGACACCTTATTCTAATGAAATAAATATACAGTAACTATTAATATAAACGCATATAGATCACTAAAGCTACTTTCTCCTCAACCCGACCTTACTTTCATACAAACAACAATAATTCATACATCAATTCTAAAACTAAGCGTAAACCCTTCAAAGCACCATTAAATGAAACCTCATTGTCTCCTATCGTTACGGGATCGGATCGCAAAACACCGTACCTGAATAACCCAATAATTGTGTACATAAATCATTTGAACGACTTCTGATAATTCTCGCTATAAAGTAACTGTGTGGTGTAAACAAGAGCGATTTTATACGGGATAGTCATTAAAATGTATGAAATTTATTGAAAAATTGAAATTTATATTTACTATTTGTATTTTTTTTTATTCTAGCAATCTCCATCGTTCTCCTTTTAACCACCATTCCATCTACACTATTTTATTATTATTTTTCTTATAACATGCAGGGTAGTTAACAATAAAATTATGAACAACTTATTGAAAATTTCCTTTTAGTAGACGATATCTATTCTAGTGTTAGGACTCTATTTCCCATTTTCATATTGTAAAATATTGTAATCGCTTGTAACTTAAAAGTCCCAAGTCCCAAACTCAAGGGTAGAGGGCAGTGATAACGATACGTGAGTACTTTCAAACCTTTTGTCAAGACGATAATGCCAAAATATATGTATTTTATATATATGTATGTTTGTGCATTGTAGGCTTTTTGCGTTTGTCACATTTTCAAAGCCAAAGCAAGGCCTCTTATTTAAACGTTTTTCTCATCTTTTGTCCTTACAACATTTTGGTGATATGTTGTTTATTGTTATATTATTATCTTTTACTTTGTGATAGGTTATAATGTTGTTGTGAGTAATTACAAAGGATTTTTATTTTAAAATTTAAATGAATGGGGCTTAGATGTAAATATATTTTGATTTATAATATTATGTATATTTATTAATTTTTAAGGTGGGCAAATCTATCCAGTCACTCCCTTTTTCTTGCGCCGCCCACCTTCCAACATATTGAGTTGCAAAAGTCTATGCTGTGCATTATCCTCTTATCATAGCGAGGAAATGAAAACAAAATTCGTATCCCCGAATAAGAATTGAATCTATAATCGTCTTGTTTACTGTCATTTAGGTTCCGTTTCATAAAAAATGTATCACCAAGACCAGCTATGACAATAGCTCATTTATTCACACCGTCCAATAGATTCAACTAAGTGCTTTCAGAAGAATTTCCTAAAACGAAAAAAAGCTCACGCTTGCCATTCATTAAGATTATTTTTACACCTAAATTTGAACTCTATACCTTCGAAATAAGGGTGGGGCAAATAAAAGGACACATGATGATTTAAAGGCCCGTTTTAATGGCGCGATAAATAACGGTCACCGTTTAAGTACAGCTCTTAGATGCCATCTAGTGGCTACGTTCGAATATAATATATCATATTAATTTATATTTACTTAGTTTTGTTTAGTTGTTTTTGTATATTTTTCGGGGATTGTCTGGAATAATTGTTTTTTGGGGATACATGTATATATTTCTTTCTGTATCTTAATTTTTTTACGCTTTTGAGAAATAATTCCTCATTCCCCCAAGTAATCCACAACCATCGCGTTCACAGTTAGACAATGTAGTACAGCGACACTACGGCCTCTATTTTTTACATTATAATATTATTAGTAAAATTTATTTTTATTTCATATAAAATAATTAGAGATAAAGATATTTCTTAAGTGTAGTGTCTGGATCAATATGTACTTAACTAACATTTCAATAGATGTCGCTACATATATGGTCATAGGCCATATATAATAATATTATATATTATGGGGAATTTGTTTCTATGTTGAATTACTTAATTTTATGTTTAATACATTTAGAAAGAAACTTACCAAAAGTATAACAATTACATAAGCTTAGTAGTTATTTTATTATATTCTTATTTTAGTTGTAAGAAGTTTCTTAAAGAAAGTAAAGGTGGCAGCACTAGTATGGTCAATGACCATAAAAATTAAAACTATAATCGATACAGTGCAATTGATCTTCAAAAGATGTCGCTTTAAAATTTTTATTAAAATACAAATTTGTATTTATTTCTTTCTATTTCTAAGTAATTTTTCACTTTTTTTAACAAGTAGTAGTGTTTTATCAAAATTCGTCGTTTTCGTCCTTGCGTCGTGGCGCACCACAGCGTCGATCTATAAACGTAATAATTATGGGTTCAATTCCGATTCGGATTAATTAATTGTTTTCATAATTTTTGGAACTCGACAAGCAATGTTTTGAAAATTGGCCGTAGTGGAATGTCTTAATACGAGATTTCCCTACTGCCTTTCCTGGGACGTAGTACCAAAAACTAGTGTTTTTTTTACGTTCATAGCAGGCAAACGGAATCTGGGAATCCAGAGTTAAGATACTCCGTTCCCATTTAGACACTTGTTTTCCTCTTTCCACAGATTCTCGAGGCATTATGTGTGAGTAGTGGTACTCAAAACCGCATTCATTACCAGAGCGAGGAAATGGAAATATTAAATACTTCATTTCATAAAGTACGAATCAAACCCACAACTGCCGTGTTTACAGTCGCACACGCCACTACAGTGGCCTCAATTACTGTCATTATAATATACTTATATAATATTTTTTAATCCAACATTTTTTTTTGTCAATGGACAAAGAATACATAATAAATGTACGACGTGAATGTGACAGGCTGATGATTTCGTTCCATTGTTTTTAATATATCAATCAATATGAAAGTATGGAGAGGTCATGGCATAATTTTACATGTCTTCTGTTTTGGGCTGGACACAAAATCGAGATCTTTTATACGACATCACGCGTTATCCCGCATACAGTGCGGTAGGAATTGTTAAAATCACTTCGTTCTCAATTTTCGAGTCGTTTCGTGTTAAGTGACGGAATTCATTGTTGCTGATAAGTAATTCTTTCTTCTGAGTTGGAATCGACTCTACAACCGTCGGGTTTCGCGTAGCCGCGAGCATGTATTACTACGCCACTACGACGACGACCTAGTGAAATATTATTTTCATTTATATTTCACTGAGTGTAAAGACACTGTTGCCCAATTTGTGACCCATACACTGAAAAACGTAACCCAGAACTGCGTTTTAGTTTACTACAGCAGAAAAAAATACAATCATTCTCACGATCAAGGATCGAACATGCAACCATCACGTGTTTAATCATACACTGCCCCACTGCGCCATGGAGGCGTAATCTTAAACGAAAATATAATTCACTAATGACCACGATAGGCTGTTGATTTACGGCGGAAGTCGGGCGCCATTGCAAGTAATATCAGATGGTATTAAAATATCAGTTTGATCTCACGTCGCTTTATTTATTACTAAATACGTTTTTTCTACGTCTACCCTCAATTATTTGGTAATGCTTTTTGGATTTAGTTTTTTTAATTATTATTATTTGCAAGTCTTATAGAACGTCGTGGCGCAGTGACAAGCATATTGTCTCTGCACGCTCACAAGCGTGAGCGTTGTGGGTATGATTCCCACTAGGGGGAATGAGTTAATTAATATTTTCATGCATTGTCTTGAAATTTTATGAATTAAAAAGTGTCTTAACACTAAGTTTCTTCGGCTTAAAGTGATACAGCGGGATACACCGTGATTTAAAAAAAGCATAATAGGTAGCTAGAATACAATATAATACTATTAGATACAAGGTTGGCTTCCTATTAAATAAAAATAACAAATAAATACATCTCATTAACAAAATTACAACTACCCTCTCTTGGTTGATTTCGAATCCGGTAAAGTTCAAAACGATAATTCAAACTCGATCGACGTTTAAATAGGAACAAACGCTGTCGCTAGCGAGTAGCGAGTGGCGGTGCGAATAAATTACAAAGATATATTATTATTAAAATTTGGGCGTGAACTTCGGTTTATCAGGAGAGAGGACGGGAGCGGGAGGAGCGGGTTGACTTGAGTAGACGCTATAAATAAAGCTTTTGACGTCGTTTCCTATCATATTGTAATTAAAATGAGTTGAGGCCGTCGTGGTGCAGTGACACAGTATCTGATTGTAGGCGCGATAGTTGTGGGTTCCATGGCCACACCAGGAATGATTATTCTTAATTCTTCGATGAAGCAACAATGTAAGAGGCTGTATTGCGTTCCGCACGCAATGTTGTTCTGTTAAGTGCAGGATATAGTGATACGCTAAATATTAAATTCATTGTAAGTTATGTGAAATTGTCTTTATTCTTCTAAATAATTTATCATGTGAAATTTATTTAGAGAAATTAGTGATGAATTTCTCCAATCTTCATTTAAAGTGCATGCAGGAAATCTAAATAATATGAAGGCCGTCGTGACGAAGCGGCACAGTGTCTTACTGTAAATACGACGTTTGTGGGTTCGATGCTCAGTCAGGGGATTGAATTATTTTAATTTCTACATTCACGTAAAATGACAAAGCGGGGCAAAGTTTATCCATATATCGAAAAAATTGTGCGGAGTGTCTTATCACTAAAGTCTATCCTCTCACCCTGCCATATAAAGAATACAGCGTGAAACCACAAACACCCCACACAAAAAAAAACAAGCCGAAAGTTCATCAACCCTTAATGAACTGTCATATCATGAGAAATGTGGGCTGAATCAATAATTACGTATGATATTTACGATCATCACCCACCCCTGAAAAACACCCCCACGCCCGAGGCGAGTCGATCCGGACCCATAAATAATAAATAGCAGTACCGTGCGTCTGCAGATAATGGTAATTTACGAGGTACCATTGCCGTCAAATCTTTGCCAACTAGATCGACGTTAGGGACCCTTTTTTTTATTTGCTATTACTTTTTTTTGTATGAGTTCTGCTTGTCTGTTCTTTTTTTAATTTTTTGATGGGGGGAGGATTGTTCTTCAAGGAGCAGTTGATTAATTCATTAATGAGCAAGGGTCGTAAGTTCGATTCAAAGTAAGGTAATCAACTTCACAATGTATTATATAGCATACAGCAGGGTAGACAGAGAGAACGTAGTGCCAAGACTTGAGAGATGCTTCTTTTCTCGTAATGTCAAGTGCTTTGCTCCACTTCTTTTTGTCTAAATGTAATATATTGGCCGATTTAACTGCTTCAAATCGAGTTGTAATAAAATATATTTAGCAAAACATCTAATAGAAACCGGTGTTTTGTTTACAATCAGGCGCAATTTTGATATACAAGAAAATATGTCCATTTATATCTTGCAATACGTTCCTTAAGAAAATGATTAAAGTGACATACCACTCCGTCCTCCGTTTTTTAATAAAGGTTAAGTTAATATTTATTTATTTATTTTAACTTTACGCTGTATCTTTTCATCCTATACATATAGCAGATTAGGTAAAGTAAATCCAGTGGTAAGACACTGTTGAGTGGCGGGGCTCAACACTGCGCCTAGTTCTGGTAAAAAGACAAATAAAAAACATTCATAAACCTTTAATTCTAATAAAAAAATTGATGAAACATTAAAACAAATTAGTATGTAAAGTCTTTATAATCATGTGAGTCGCCTTGGCAGCGGGCAGATGCGCGGCGCAGTGCCAAGTATGGACATACTCGTGTACTGCAGACCACCAGATGGCTGTATTCCTTTAAATACCTATACAGAAAACATTTGTGTTAATTACTATAATAAATTAAAAATATATAAGGTTAGCTAATATTTTACTTGTCTAATACACGCAATGGTCATAGGTTTGAGTTCTACTCCAAGGAATATTTATATTTAAAATCCTTTTCTAGTTATAATTTGCATAGTCTAATATGAAATTTAACACTTCGCATTTTTTTAGCTCCACGGTGTATCCCGCATAGAGGGAATTTAGGGTTAACTCGCTCCGTTCCCAATTACCCCGCAATTTTCGAGACATTTAGTGTTGAGTGGAAGACATTGGTGGGTTTCGAGTGAGATCGATCTTCCAAGCGTGGGGGTTACAGTCAGACACGATGTCCCCTATTTTACATATAAATAACAATCACAACAATAAATAGATTTATAATTGTATACTATCATATACCTTAGTACATTGATGAGACAGTAAGATCTCCATTTTTCATTGCATATTAAAAAGCGAAACTAAACGCCGCGGTGCACTGCTCAAATCGAATTTATCTATTTAGATGCCAAAAATACTTTAGAATTTAGGCAAGCAATAAATCAACAAACAAAAAAACACACAAAACAAATATGATAATCGTAATGTATCGTCATACCTACAGCGTCTTCGGAAAGCTAATTAATAAAACTTAAGTAATAAATAAAGTGCGGGTGGCTGTTAGCAAAAACTGTTAGGATCATAAAGCTGTCAGCGGATGAGGCACTGCCTTTGTTGCTATGTAACGTCGACCGATAAATCTGATACGACAATTTGAACTGGGCGGTGCCTTCTTTCGATTTTGGCTCTGGTTTCCGTAATTTAATATATTGGATTTCATTTAATTTTTGATATTGAAATTGATTAAAAGATATTAATTAAAATAAGAACTGATAAGCTTATGAGTAGTACCTACTTATACATGGTCAGGTGTTGGAGGAATATCTTTTTTTCTTTTCACCAGTGAGATAATTTTGAAGTGATTTATATCTTTATTCCTCGCACTGGAGGCAAAGCGTGGCGGTGAGCCTCGTCACATTTTACATTCCCTAAATTTGCAAATTTTAAGAACAGAAAATCATGTCTTAACGTTAGTTTCCCGCTACGTACCTTGCTTTACAAAAATAGTACCTAGTTATTTAAAAAAAAACAAATCTTTCCAATTTCAAGCATATTTTCCAAGCCTTTCACCAACATTCATACTATTCCACCTGTAATCCTATATGTTGTGATAAACGTAATGTTGGGATGAAATTAAAATTTCAACACTTCATAAATCTCTTCACGAGTGCTGCCATCTATCAAGATCTATAAGCAACACGAAAAGCTACTTGCTGACAGACAGATGGCGCTGCACGTTCTACAGCTTATTGATGGTATAAATCGTGCAATCAAAACATTGATCCAAATATAGGCGATGATCAAATGATAATTGTTTACTGTTATTAATATTTTATGGTTTCATCGTTATAATATCTTTTAATTTGGAGTTGAGTTACGAAATACGTTTCTCTCGCGTAGTTAGGTCCAATACACATTTTTGTTAAATATAAAATTATAATTTTTACATCTTAACGTATTTTTTCGTCAAATAACAAAGAAAAGCAAAAATTAGGTTATTATAAATATAAAATAATCTTTCGAATAAAGATCTAACCCAAAACTATCGTTTGTATAATAAGCATTTCGCTGTGAAAGGGTTGACATAAAATCATTAAATTATAAAAGTTTCACTCAAAATTACCTTAAAATCCAAAAATTCAATTCTATTACCTACAAAGTTGGGAACTGTAACAAAATTCTAAATAATTATAAAACGTACGGAGGAGGGAAGTGATGAAAAGCTCCCCGGCGGCCTCACATCGCATCCCCAGACAGACAACGATGCATTCTGTTTATACACTTTGATTTTACTCTGCTATATACAGGATAAAATAAAATATGGGAAGCCAGTGTCGCAGTGAGATAGTTGACTATAAACACGATGGTTGTAGGTTCGAGGAAATTATTGTTTTATTAGAAAGTTCAAACTCTTGTAATTTATACATATATTTCTAAATCATTCTGGCATTGATTGAATTTTAAATTATAAAATCGTTTAATGAAAATTATTCAGACCTTTGGACAAGGTTGGCAACGTTGCCCCAACCAACTGCCACGATTGATACAATTTCATTCTCTTTACACAAAAGTCCTAACAATATTTTAGCTTTTTTCCTTTTGCCTATATATTAAGTTACTTATACTTAAATGTTTTAAATTTATGATTCTAAAGAATGTATCCGAAATTGTCTAATACTAAATCAAAGTCAAAGTTATTGTCATGACATTTACTTAATTTAATTTAAAATTACAAATATTTATTTTATTACAAATATTTATTTTATTAATTGATACTTCGTTCTGTTTTAAATGATCGACCATGACCGCTATATTTCAAGAAAGCTTATTTTGAGCTTTCGATTCTGTAAGAGGTGGCATTGACTGCATTTTCAAGGGCAATAAATTTAGCGTAATAATTGGAATTATATGTAACATGAAATATTTCGATGTAAGTAATCTTTTAAGACTTAAATGATAAAATGTGACTGACAACTGACTGTTGAATCTCACATTAGTTTTTAGTTTGATAAGAATGTGTTACAGTAAATTTTATATGCAACAGTAAGGTATATGCAGAGGTGCCAGTGTACTCTGCTACGCTATGGAACCTAGTGTTAAGACACTCCGTTCCCCACTTTCCGCTGTATTTTATATTCGAGAAATTGCGAGTTGAGTGGCGAAACTTAGAGCCACGCTTTGATTTGCTACGACAGCAAAGAAATGAAATTATTAATAAATAATAATTCAGTGCCCGAATGGGAATTGAACTCGCAACATAAAAAACTAGATCAAAATTTTTATCATTATTTTTACCGTTTTATCGTTAGGCAGAGTGAATAAGACAGGGGTTTACGTTCGAATTCGAGATATTCTTGTTGAGTGGTGAAACTGACCCACACATTTTGTTCAAATTAATATGATTTTTACTAAAATTGTATCTCAAGGCGATCACATTGTTATATAAACATAATTTTCTTTATATCTAAACTACAGAAATCTATTTTTTCCTAATAACATATGAAGTAAGACTCCCATCAAAAACCAAAGCTATTGCCCAACAAAGCTCCAATATAACAAAAAGCTTATTTGGCAAAGTATTTTAAATAGAACTTACCTATAAATTGAAAGACAAGTAGCCGACCCGCGACCCGTCCACTACATCACTACCCACGCCGTGTTTTCATTAGCCGACTTAACGTATGACGCGGCGAGGGACTAAATCTTCATTTTTGATGTCCCATGGGTGTTTTAGTGATGTAGAGCTGCTGGATATGGCGAGTGAAAAGTAATTTGTTTTATTTTAGACTAGCGACCCGTTTGAGGCTACGTCTGCTTGATCTATATAATTGTTTGTTGACAAATCTGAATTACTTTAGTGTACTTAAGTGTCCATCCATATATGGGAAATTATAATTTGAGTCAATTCAGTAAAACAATTATTTTCTAGCAATTTTATCGAACAAATAGTTTATATTGAAATATTTTTTTTTTATTTATGAATACATTTTCACCGATTGATGACTGAAAAAAAAATTATAATATTTTTTTTCGGTGAACAATCAAAGGACGATTCCCAAAGATAGTGAAAAAATAATCTAAATCGGTCATCTGGTTTCTGAGATTATAATGCAAAAACACACAGACACAACAGACAAACAGACAAAAAAATTAAAAAACATTGACTTGGGTTTACAGATAGATTTGACAGATTTTCCCACTATAAGCGGGATACAACGTGACACTCATAGAAATAAGAAATAAACACTTGTCCCTTCTTCACAAACTATATCAGTCCCCATGTCGTCGCAGCCGGACGGGGACAGCGCTAATGTTGATATATCGTGCGGAGTCCGGACGGACGGACGACTTTGTACTGGGATGCTAAATAATAACGTGATCACTGCTCGCTACTTGCTACGAGACTATAGCTATTTGTTTTAAATGTTTTACACATATTTGTAATGGTTTTTCTTGGTGTTTTTATTTTTATTTTTTGGAAGCAATTGTTCAAGAAGTTGAGGTGGCCCAGTTGTGACTGTTAACGCGATAGGTTGTGCACTTGATTCTCACACGAGGAAATGATATTTTCATTTGGTTGCTCTGGTAACGAGGCAAAGCGTGCATCAGGTTCTCCCAATCAACAGCAACGCCTCCAGAATTCAACGAAAAGTGGGCTTTTATATAGGACATTAAAATGCACTGACAGGATATAATACAAATCTTGTAACAAATTAAACTATGCTATAATCAAAATGTAATTTGAAGTATAAAAATTCCAACGCGACGGGATGTAAACGTGTAGTTTAATCGGAAAAGCATTTGGACGATATCCTAAATGTAGATTTGAAGGCTGCATTTAATGTTTTTTTTAGAACTACGTTATTCTTTTAATTTCCTAAACATATTATAAAATATTGTTTTTAGTTACCTATTACTGGAATGCAATGCAAGCTTGTTATACCAAATGGTAATAATATATGTACATATATACATAGTTCGATAAATATATAATAGTGCTAGATCGAAGCAAAGACGAATCTTAACTGGACTTAACTAGATATAAGAAGTTAAATTTTAGCATATAGGTCATAGAGTGTAAGGGAGTGAAAAGTATATCTCAAAATTCCTATGGGATTTTTTAAAATAGTATGAGTAAAATCAAACCATCAATCATTATGTTTTTAATTATATACTGCCCCACTTCGCCACTACAGCATAATCAAAAACATTCTTCAAGCAATCTTTCTAATAAGTACTTACATACATACATGGATATAGTATATATGTAAGTACTATAGCAGAAATAATTTCGCCCAGTATAAATCACAGATATAAATCACAGATCGGTTTCATGATCAATATCTGGCTATGATGTAGTGATGGGCCAATATTTTAGTCTACACTAACTTGCCCCTCAAAATTATCGGAGCTTAACTTCACTAGACGTGGTGTGGATGATGCTCTACTTCATATAAAATAATTATTTATAAGTTTTTTTTTATTAATACATTTATATGTATCAACTTGTAGCTGAAATATATGTTTGCTAGGTTTTGTGTAAGAAGCGATTGGACAACTTTTTTTTAGTTTCACGTTATACCCTTCATATAGCAGAGTTGGCAGGGACGTAGTGCTAAAACATTCTTCTCTTTATATGCCCAACTTCACAGTGGCCTCAAGTGATATTCTATTTTTTGTTTGGTCTTTTACAAGTATTAAGAACATTTATTAGTTAGCCGAAAAATAAATTATTAAAATATTTTCCTACTTAAACTGTCGAAATCTGAATACATTATAAATTGTGTATCATGGCAATATTTTTTTGTTTACTTTCACATTTTCTTTTTCTTATTTGTTTTTCGTGTTTTATTATTTTATATATGCACTAAAGAATTCTATCTATTTGCCCATCTAGATACACTGCTAAACTTTTAATATTTTCACACAAAACATACAAATAGAGCACCCTTCGTTCAGCTCAACACGAAGTAGCCAATCTCGCTCACAAATAATTTATACCCCGGCATCACGAGAGGGTTAGTCTTATAGGTATTACTTCATATTTCCTTCACCGTCCGACCCTGTATAAAAATGTTATAATAATCGAACCTATGATAACCTACCCTTGCAGTAATCTTATTGTAATATCAACCTACTTTTTTGTTTATCTAAAATATACGAAGAATAAACAAGAATATATGATATTCTTATTTTATTATGTATTTTTTAAAACAGTAACATTATAAAAGTCGAGAAATGTTTTTGCGAATGAAGACCGCCACTACGTGTTAATAATAAACAAAGAACCTAGTATCAAGACGGCCTCTGTAAAGACACGACAAATCTGGAAATATGGAAGATAGATCTGAAGATATGGAAACTTGTTATTACTAATTAAACGAGACTTTTCCTACAAAAATAAAACACCTTCCTTTTATCCACCTACCAGGAAACTCTACAATACCTCCAGAAATACTGTTCAACTTAAATTTTGAAAAAAAAAGGGTTAGTTTCGTTATCTTCCTTCATAAACAGGGATCAGACCCTTTCGCCATAAATCTGCCCCCCACTCCCACCGCGAGGTGGTTTTGAATTGAGATTGAGCCAATTAAAGTAATCGCCGTAGCACTCGCTGCTTTAGCTTATTTGCGGGGAAAGGAATAGAGTCGCAGTCTTATGTATGGATAAATAATAATTGATTGATATGTATGCTTGAGAAAATCATTTAATGATAGCCGAGATATAACCTAGAGATGCTTCACTTGGTCTTCAGCTAGCAAAAGTTTTTTATATCCTACCAGTCTCGGGTTTCCTCAGTTCTCATTTAGCCATCTTTTCCTTAGCCTACCTCCAAAGATACAACAATACCTTTATAATTATTTTTTAAAAACAATACGAATATAAAGTACAATAGAAACACAGTATCTCACAGTACACGCGACGGTCGTAAGTTAAATTTTCACTCAAAACAATAATTTATTCTCATTTCTTCAATTTGCTAACAATACAAAGCCTAGCGTTGAGTTCCTCAAATCTAAAGTTAAAAAAATAATTAATATTAAAGGCATTTTTTAGGATATCAAAAAACACACACAATGAAAATAAAATAACAGTACCATAAAATAATATTTTTTTTAAATATAAACAGCTCGACCCCTCCACCCCACTCCTGTTCCATCGGATTAGTATCATACAATACAAGCAACGAGTGAATCCTTTTATTTATTACTATTTATTGTTATTGCATTCTCTCTCATTTCTCTCCAATATTATCTTGGGTGTAAATTTCGCTTAGCGTTTCGGGTGCGCTTGTTTTAAATATTATTGCTCTAATTAGATGGATTTTGATATAATATTTGTTTGTCGAGTAGTTTTGTTTTGATTTATAGTATTTTTTTGTAAATTGTAGTATACATGTGGTTTTTCAGGTCCCATTTAATCCCCACTCAGAGGAATACAATAATAATAAATAA
Organism: Heliconius numata; assembly: GCA_016802625.1. Lineage (NCBI taxonomy): Eukaryota > Metazoa > Arthropoda > Insecta > Lepidoptera > Nymphalidae > Heliconius > Heliconius numata. Next base: position 202,822 of record JAEBDU010000051.1, on the reverse strand, counting down.
CAAAAAATAATTAATATTTTCGTTTTTAATATTTTCATTAGGCCAGAGCCTATACCTATGCATAAAATTGAAAAATGTTGTATCATAAAAAATTCTAGCTACCTACGTAGAGTAAGCTGCCATACATGAACATAATATATGCATGAATATGAATTTACCAAATAAAAAAAATATACAAGTCAATCATAAAGAAAACAAAAGAACCAACTGCATAAATTAAACTAACGATGTATCATTTAACAAAATAATCGCTTACTGATTTAACAGTGACAAGGGAAAAAAGGAACCGAAATGCACACTAAAACATAACCTTCGTTTTGGGTTCCACAATCGGGTAAAACGGAAAAATAAGAAACAGTAAAACATATAAAATTGAATACAAATAAAACAAACATACCGTATTCATAATATATAAGTAAATTTATTATTTCATAGGTTCCGTAGGTGCGTACGTGAATTACGGAGTCACACATTATAATTTCACTGTTCGTAATAATGGCCATATTTCGCGGAGGTATTAACAGTAGATCATCCTGTACATTACAGCTCGTTTTATTTATTGCGACGCGTTATTATTTATATATATTTTTTACTTTACTTCGTTTTACTTTGATCTTGTTATAATTTTTCTTAAACTGCTATTGTTAATAGGAAAAATATGAATACGAACCCATGGACTGTTGAAGATATCCAACTATTTATATAATCAGGCCTCTCTATAAAAAACTGTTTAAAAAAAACTTATTTTTAGCTTCATATGGTGTTGAATTTCCCCACTTAACATATAAGGCCTCGTGAAATGGGCAAAAACTTGGGAACGGAGAGTCTAAAACCTAGACTTACTAACTACATTACCATCACTCCGATACCAAAACGAAGTATTTTACGCTACTTAAATATTTATTTGCCTAATTTAAGCATAGAGTAAAAAAAATAATTTAGGTATTATAACAACGAAAAATTTGCTTAATACAAGAGTCAATTTCAATAGTCACATGAATAAGTAAACATCAAACGTACTAAGCTAACGAATACATTATAGCTAAATATTGACCTAAGATGGTTCTGAGTATTTTAAATACCTGTCTCTAGGTAGAGTGTGATGGTCTTGGCCTTGGATTTGTTTTTTTAATTTCGCTCGTTGCTAAGTTAAAGATAGCATATGTTATACGGATTTGTGTAGAGACGTCTCCTTGCTGAGCGTTCTCTACCTCATTTAGGATGGGGACTGTTCTGGGGACACAGATATGTGTGACCTGCCTATCTATCTTTCAACCAACTTTTTTCACGCAACTGAGACAATGCTTGTAGGTCGATACGACATGGATACCTTCAAAAAATATTAACATATAGGTGTCGTTGAAATTTTAATAATTGATTGTTAAATATTAATGCTTCGAAAATCGGGGTAGGCACCCTACTATGCCTAGTGACAAGACACTCTGTTCCCCATTTTATTGTGTGTGGAACATAACGTCGCCCCTTGCCGGATATTACGTATTTAACGTAACTTAAATACTAATTTACGTCTGTGAGAGCCACAACGTAAAGCATTGATCTCAAGCAATCAAGGTCTTAATATCCGCTTTAAAGTAGATCATTACTTAACTTAATTACACTTAACTTTACTTATACTGGTTTAACGAGTTGAAAAACCTTGGCTATTTAGCAATATGTTATAAACATTATACATTAATCCTTAAAAATAGAATAAATTACTTACGCAGAGGGAACCCAGTGCTGAGACATTCCGGTGTCCCGCACCGTGTAACTTTTAAAACATTGAGTGTTGAGTGATGAAACTTAACGCCACGCTTTGACTTTTTACCAAAGCGAGGAAATAAAAAAAATAGTTTGTTCTTCTGTATGGGAATCGAAGCTACAACCGTCGCACTTACAACCAGACTGCGTTACGATGGCCTCATTTTTTATTAGATAAAATTATACGAAAAACTTTTTCTTAGTGGGCAGGTTGTGGGTTCGATTTCCACCCGAGGACATAAAATATTTAATATTTTCCTTTCCTCGCTCTGGTTATTAGGCAAAGCGCGGCGTTGAGGTCCGCCACTCAATATACAATGAGAGTGAGAATGGGGACACTTGGTCCTTATGAAAACGGAGCGTTATAGCTTTAGGTGTCTAGGGTCCCTCTGCCTATCCTACTTTGTGAAGGATACACCATGAAGCTTAAAAAACAAAAAAAAGGGAAAACGGTTAACTTGCCATAAACTACTTGTTTTACTGGCTGACCGTCTTACACAACATTGTAAAAGTAGTATATAAGCGGAACTAGTTCTTATTAGCATTGTTAGCTTGTATACGAAAATTGTCTAATAGTTAATACAAAGGTTTTCAACATTTCGATTGTTTGTTGTTTTTTACCTCATGTAAAAGAAAAGTGAAAAAAATATTTCTTTTATTTTATTTATAAATACACGAATCCTGATACAGCTAGGTAGGCAGAGGGAACTTAGGAACCTAATGTTAGGATACTCCGTTCCCATTAAGACGTTTTCGTTCCCCACTTTCCTGTACCACGAAACCTTCAGTTGAAATATTATTTTGAAAATTTATGCTGTTCTGGTAGGGCAAAGTGCAGTGTTAAGTTGCGGACCGATATTCGGTGGTAAATGAAATCTTTGTCTGTCAGTCTGAAATAAACATCGATTGGCAGAACTCAGCGCCGTACTTTGTCTAGCCGAATAGACTTATATCTAAGTACGATTTTCCATCTAAGGAATTCTAAAAAATCAGTAGGTACAAATTTTTAGAACTTTATTAAAAATCGAATAATTACAATTGAATAAAAACACTTTGCCTTGCACAAGAATGGAATTGGTTACCTTCTATATAATATTTTTACATACACTCTACAATTTAAATGATTTATCTATTAAACACCTGGAGCTACGAACAGTAGATGTCTGACGTTGATGAGTTCATAATAATTGAATAATCATTAGATATCTAAAGTATGTATTATAATATAGCCGGAGGGTAAATATTGTTTAAGTCAAATATTAATAATATCCATCATTGTATAGTGTGTTGTTGACTGGCAGTCTACCGTTTGTGCTGTGCATTTGATTCCTTTTCGATTTCTTTTGACAAACATGTATGGTGTTAGTAATGAATAGATGATTAGTAGTTAGTTATGAAAATTATAGCCTCAATAAGTGGGCCGTTGTTCCTGAGATTAGTGCGTTTTACCAAAACAAACTGTTCATTTTTTATTATATTAGTATAGAATAAGACAGACGTTTTTAATTTGTGGGTTATTTTACGCCACACGTTTCGATCATCCGTGCTTTTTTTGCTGCATTCAAGAAGACCTAGTGTTAAGTTAGTGTTAAGACACTCCGTTCCCCATTTTAAGAGACCAGTTGTGGCACAGATAGATTTAAAATATTTAACTTTTGGTATCTCGTAGAATGTAGTGTTTTAACACTCACAAATTCTATATAAAGCCATAACTACTGTTTATATTTTTTGCTTAGTTTAGCAGTCGTCATGAGTACGAAATACTTACATCGATGTTTTAGTGTTTTTCTGTTCGGAATATGTATGAGATGGCATTAGAGCATATTTGGTAAATGTCAGATTAAATTCGAAGGTTGTGGTATCGATTCCCTCTTCTCTAAAACTAAACAGAAAGTGGAGAACGGAGTGTATTAACACTAGGTTTCCTCTTTCCTGCTCTAAGGATAAAAGACGGAAATCGGCAAGACAAAGCAAAATACATAATATATTATAACTTGATATTTATTTTAAGTCAAAGAAAATGATACTTTCTACAATAAAATATACTTATGAATTGTTATACTCGCAATGACTTCCTCAACACATAGCATCAGGTTTTTACGTACAATGATGTTACATTATTTACAATGTATATATTTCTTAGGCCACTAGTGTAAAGTAGTCTATTCGATAATTCACATAAGTTAAGTCATTGAGGCCACAAACGAATATACTATTGAAATAACCAGGGTTTACTTGACTTTTTTTTAGCTTTACATTGTATCCAGCACAAACCAGAGAATGCTAATGTTAAGACACTCTATTCTCGTATTTGCATTGCGTGTTGAGTGACGAAACTCAACGCCGCATCTTTTCACTATACGGAATAATTTACGTAGAGACAAAAGTTTAGTCTGTAAACACGACGGGTGTGAATTTGATTCCCACTCGGAGTAATCAAATATTTAATATTATCAGGATCCGCCCTGATAAAACAAAGCCCGACGTTGAATTCCGCTATTCAACACGCAGTATCTCTAATTCAGCTGGAAATAAGAAACGGAGTGTCTTAACACTACATTAATAGACGTAGACTACATCTATACTTAACTCCTACAAAATCCATACAGCATTACTAAGACCCCACAGTTCTAAGACGTGAGGTAAGCGGTAGGAAGCAACACGTAATATAATGACTATCCTGCAGCGACTGACCGAGATACAATTTGTATAACGCATTTTGCTTTTACCTTGCGTTTACTAACTAACTGTCATGAATAGCAATATTTGATGAGTCATACAAGTATATATTGTTATAACTATACTTGGGTATGTATGTGGACAGTCGTGGCGTAGGGCCACAAGCGTGCTGTAAGCGTAGCAGGTTGTGGGTTCGAGGCAAAGCTCGGCGATGATTACCACTACACGTCATGCAATCAAATATTATTATTTCAAATATTAGGAAAAACCCTTTTCCACGCACCAATAAATTATTAAAAATAAAAAAATATAATAATATATAAAATAAATTATAAAAATATTCGAAACATTGCGTGTTGACGAAGCGCAGAGTCGCTTGTAACTAAAGCGAGAAAATAATTTTATTATATTTTCACGAATAGGAATCGAACTGTCATCCATCTACGACTATTTGAATCTGAAATATTTCTAGATTGATTATAAAAAAATCTTAGCAATTTTGTTTGTTTTTTTTTAATTTTCATGCATCTTCTGCTAATGCATATTTTATTCATTTAATTAAAAAAAAACTACTATTAATAAAAAAAAAACAAAATAATACAATCCCCAATATTCTCCTTTAGATACTATATTTGCAACATGAACATAAAACAAAGAATATTTTTACTGGTCCTCGAACCCACAACCACCGACCACCATCACATCACTGCACCACACGGTCACACAGGTGAAGTAATCTAATTTGAAATCCCCGCTGATCACGACGTATAGCAGCGGGTAAGGCCGAGATTTGCACTTTCATTAGACAGTGAAAGTAGTATTGTCTTGTCGGGCAGCTTCTTAGTGGATAAATATGTCCGTACACTCGTCGTCGAGGCTTATTTCAATTTGGGATATTTAATATCAATTTAGGTGAATTAGTGATTTTCATTTCCTCGCTCTGGATGAAAATATGGGCCTGGAATATCTTAAAAGTTAAACTACGTTAACCTACAGTTAAACTACTTTACTATACTATTTCACGTTTTTATTAACATATGCAGTGATTTATGTACCATATGTTAAATAGTCCATATTCTTTTTAGCGTCACACTGTATCAGGCACACCGCAGGATTGGGGTAGAGGGAGCCTAGTGTTAAGACTCTCCGCTTTACTTCTACGAACCGAAGAAATGAAAATATGATATACCTATTTCATTTCCTCGGGTGGGATCTAAACCACAACATGTCTTATTTACAGTCCTTCAATATTTATCAATAGAATCTTAATAGAATAACTATATTTCTATAATTCAGTTATTTTTTTTAGTTTAAATACGGTAAAGATATCAACCTGCATTATTTGAATATATAGTAAAAAACTACTTAGCCATCAAGTATAACCATTCAATATGAGGTTAAGGAAGTTTCCTTAAGGGGCGTCAAATGTTAAAACAATCCCATAATGCTATATGCTGACATTACGAACCCCAGGTCAATTGCTTTGATCCGTGTTGTCATCACCGTATACGTTGAGTAAATCTTTTAAAAAATCATAATTATTATAATATGTATGAGAGAGGTGCAGCGTTGATTTACGCCATCTTAAGGACGGCAAGTAAAGAAGGGAGTGTATTATTTCAATGTTCTATGCACGAACCGAATTCTTGGCGGAACTTAACGCCACGCTAACCCACAGCCAATCGCGCTGTCCGTCGCATACTTGTGCTCTTGCGCCACGACTGGTCTCTTTCTGCCTGAGCGTTCCGCCTTTAAAGGCAATTTAAGAAAAATATTAACTTTAATGCCTGTGCGCAGGTTTCAATTACTTTGGATGGACAATTTACAAGTTTTCCATTAAATAAACATAAGCATTAGATTATAGTAATTTACTTTTAAAGTCTCAGGCCTCGTAATATGATTGATAGAGATTGGACCTAGAATCAAGAAAACCCAGTCAGTGTCTGCCCAAATTCATCACATTTCTACGACTAGAGCGGGGGAAATGAATATTACTACATTTACCCAAATAGGAATCGAACCCACAGGCATCTTGCTTTAGAAGTCAAATAAATATTAAGTAAACAAGTGTAGTTTCAGACTAAGTAAGTTGAATCGCATTATACTTATACTCGTATTATAAAGGAAATAATGCGTCGCTCGTTAGACGCTTGCGTAAGATAAGCGTAGTTATCCTTTCGCTACGGTGATATATTGGTTTGATTTGTGTTGAGTTGTTTTTTATGGTTCCGCAACTCAAAAAGTAAAAACGTAACCCTTGGTGTTCGTCTGTCCGGAATTGATACGGAAGCCTCGGTGGGCGGGTCCGGCTCGCACTTAACCGATTTTTTTCTATTTGAGTATGTCTTTTACTATGTCTGAAAATATATGTTCTTTGATATATGGGTAACGGAGTGTCTTGACACTAGATTTCCTCTGCTTAAGACATTCCGTTCCGTCCGTTCCTTAAGTATAGAATAATAGTCGTATAGATTTAACAAGTCCAACATCCAAAGCTTTGATCAAAATCAAAACTATACATTACATGTTACAAATTGACAGAAGAACATATATACCATTTATATATATCTACAAGTATTTCATGTATGAATGAGCCACCCACAGAATCAATCAATTATGCTTATTGCATTTTTATACAATTGTAACCTATTTACTTAATAAAAAAATCTTGAGATAACGTCGGTGATAAATAAACAACTTTACAGTATAATCTGTATATAAAATAATTTTAAAAGTCTTTAAGTTATTTTTTTTCATATGTCAAAGCCGTCGTATAACAGCGGCACGGCGACCGATTTCACGCGCGACTGTTGCTGGTTCGATTCCTACTCGGGGGAAATAATTATTTTCATTTCGTTTAGACAACCTAAAATCAAGACACTTCTTGGCTTTCCTTCGGAATTAGAGTTAATACTTGTGAGTTGAGGAAACCTAGTGTTAAGACATTTCTGTGTCTCATTTTCCGCCGAATTCTGGATGCATGGTAATTGAACTCAACGTCACGCTTTGCCTGTTACCAGAGCGTGAAAATGAAAATATTAAATTTCCTCGAGTTGTAATCGAAACCACAATCTGCCGCATTTACTGTCACACCCTTGTGCCACAGCGCCACGACTGGCTCAAAAATATCATCTCTATATTTAACAAGAAAGCAAGTCCGCATCACAACACTAGTGTCACAAGACATCCTCCCTAATTGGCTGATCAGATATGGCAAAGCCCAGTATTGTTAAGATTTAAGACGTCAACGTTTACGTATCGATGGTTAGTTAATTTAATTTAATGCCTGCATAATGAATTACCGCTTGTTAGGTTTTTTTAAACTTTTTTTCTTATAATTAACCGACTTTTGTATTGGGGTTTTCGTTTAAGTTTAAAGTTTAAGGACATATTTAACCGACTTCTGTAAGAAAAGGAGGTTATCAATTCGGTTATCAATTCCACTTCGGAAATCATAGGTTCGGTTTCTAAATAGTTTTTTTTTTAATTGCTGTATTCGGTTATATCTGGGTAGTACACGTTACTCATGCACTGACCAATTTTCGTGTCAGTCCGTGTTGAGTAGCGGAACCAAGCACCGCGTTTTGGGACACGATTGATATTATGTTCTAGTAAATTTCCGTCTGTATAAAAACATTAAAACGGTTCTGAGATTATCGTGACGCAAACGCACAGACAAATAGATTTTTAAACATCTTTGCTTTGTTCTCTATTACACTAATAGGTGTTAATAAAGTAACAAGACTCTTAGTCCGTTATTTGTCACCTGACTTCAATCTTCTGCCATCCGTCATCCGTCTTCCATCATCCCATCGACTATAATTGAGGATAAAATGATGAACATATTATAGAACTTACAACAGTACGGCTTATATATTGCTATAATATTATGAATTATAAAATTCACACAAAGCTTTCTTATAAGTACTAAAAAATAAGCAAAGTTACATAAAGCAATCGTCTATTATAACACTTCTCGTATATTTGCATGTTATACGAGAGCACGTGGGAACCTTTTTTATTTGTAAAATTGTACAAATTAACATAGAATGAATCACTGAATAGTCGAGTGAAAGTGTTTGAAATATAAAACTTAAGAAAAAAATGTATACCGACTATTAGTTATTACAGCTTCATTAAGACTTAATTTACTAGTAAACTAGCATAAATTTGATTTTTTTATTTAAAAAAACCAAAAATGAAAAAAATATCACCGATCGTGATGTAAACGTGTGACTGTCAAAGCGACAAGTTGTGGGTTCGATTTCCGCTTGAGGAAATTAAATATTAAATATTTTTATTTCCTTGCTCTGGTAACAGGTAAAGCGCGGTATTGAGTTCTACCACTGAACACGCAACGCCTCCAGAAACGGAAAGTGGGCTGTGAAGCTAAAATATAAAAAAAAGTGGCTTCCTTGTCTTTTAAGACGTATGTTATATTTATTACTCCAATATCTTTCTAAGTTGGTTTGTTGACTGGTGGAACCCAACTTAGACTCGATAGAATAGAAACCACAATGATGAGGGCGCTTCGACTGAGTTGTTTTTCTTTGAAGTTGATAAAACCAATGTATGGCCATTATTAGAATAATATAACATCAAAGCTATAATATATAATAAAAAACTGAATATTTATGAGTGAATAATTAATAATTATTATTCATATACCATATATGTATGTATATGAGGCCGTTGAGGTGCAACGGTACAAGGGTGTGACAGTAAACGCAACGGTTGTTGGTTCCATTCCCTCCCACTCGGTGAAATGATATATTTATTATTTTCTCTCCTCGTCGTGGATGTCTTAACATTATATTATATTCCCTCTGCTTTACCATGCTGTGTGCAGGATACAGCGTAAAGTTGATTACTCTGACTGTTTTCTTCAATAAAAGCTTTACTTTTTCATACATTCCGCAAATATAATCACAACCACGGTACAAAATATGTATGTAAGTGTTATACAAAATGAAGATTGCCAAGAACTTGTGTTACTACAATCTACTCTTGCGCAGTTGATACATCGATTCGTTAAATATTCGAAATGTGGCTAATATGAGTACGATCGAGTGATAGAGTCAAATGAAAGTTTATGTAACTTAGAAAGGTCGAAGACATGCCGCGATTTTTGCAGTTGTATGCATTAATAAAAGTTGAAACTATCTAAGGTTATATTATCGAGGCCAGTCGTAGCACAGGGGCATAAGTTTGTGAATGTAAACGCGACTGGTTGTGGATTCGATCCCCACTCGAGAAAATGAAATATTTGTTAAAAAAGTATATTTTCGTTTCTTCGCTCTGATGTAGAGGCGAAACGCAGTATTGCGTTCCACCACTCAACACGCAGTGCTTCCAGAATTCGACGAAAATTGGGGAAAAGAGTGTCTTAAAACTAGATTATCTCTGTGTATCCTCAGAAATGAGTGTCTTAACACTAGAATAAGCCTATACTCTACAGGTACGCGAGACGAAACAATACCAATTATTTGGCGGAACTAACTCTACTGTAGCATTTCGGGTCTATAAATATAGACATACAGCATGATTTTATACCACAATTTGTCAACACATTCGTTAGGACTCCAAGGCTAAACAACCGATATATATGTAATTATGGTATAATGAGAGTGACATTTAGAAAAAATGATAATTTTTTAATAATAAATTTAAAGAATTTCTGCAAACAAATAAAATTCTTGAATATATTAATCTAATTTTGCAATTATCATTTGCATCTATTTTGTCGACGCTAATATATAATATGTTGAAAACTGACAGACATTCCATTCTTTATTTTAAATCTAATTTAAGAAGTTGCGTGTTGAACGGCGGAACCTAACACCGCGCTTTGACTAAGTTAGAGACGTACAAGAAGGTCCGAAAATTTGATAAAATTACACACCATTATATCATTTTTTAAGAAAATTATATAACAAACGTAATTATATTAAATTAATAAATAATGCACTTTGTCACCGGAAGTTGAAGCTTTCAAACAGTGAAAGTTTCATCAGTATGAGCCGAGTAGCTTCCGAGGTTAAGACGTTGCCTCATTTGAACGGCTCCGGTGTAAATAACTACATGTTTCTTACATTAAGCGACATGCTAATTGTTTTATGGGTATTTTGTCATGGAAGATTAAGAAGAAGTTATTACTCATAAAGTATAATGAAGAAAGATTATATTTATGGTTGACATGAGTATTTGCAAAATATTTTGCATTCCAGACAATTTTGGTTAATTTTTGGAATTTTATATTGAGATGAACAGATCTAACAAGTTCCGGTACGTACGCAATAAGCAATGTATCGAAAATTAAGCGTCAAACGTGGAAACGGAGAGTTTTAACATGATTTTTTCGTCTATAAGGAATAATACAATGTCAAGCGAAAAAAAACTAAAGGTTATTTATTCATTAAAAATATATAAGTTAAATATATACTTTAATAGGTCACGAATATATGTCGTATATTTGAGCGAAACAATTAAGTTAAAAAAATCTGGGTATTAAATTAGTAGTAGTAGTAGCCAGTAGTTCTGAAATATGAAATGAAAACCTAAAATTGTCTAATTTGATGATGAAATAGTTATGTTATGAAAAAACATTACCAAATAATCATTGCACTTCTAATAAAAAAATATATATGGACATATTATTTATATTAGATTAAAAATAGCAAGTCAAGGCAAAAAAATAAACAATTAGACCATCAAGTCAGTTAAATCAAACCCACACCCCCTTCTTTTACGGTCAAATATTCCCACTGTACCGCGATGGCCTCGTTTAATCCATATTGCTCTCCATATTTGTTTATATTTATACGTAAACGCACTTACGCAACAAGATTCGGTACAGTTCAAGAGAAAGTGCAGCTGCAACGGACATACGAGTATTTGCTTTAGCTTAGCTTGTGCTCACTGACCGTTCTAAGATTATTATGTAATTTTGTAATCTGTATTCGATGAATAATACTTTGTATGGACTAATACTGTTTAAGAGAGAATGTGTGGACAGTGTGTAAGTTAATATGTCATCTTGATATAAATATTTCAGAAAAAGCTTAGTGACCAGTTTCTCTGTTTATTTAGGTGTATTGCATGAATGTAACCTGAATTTTTATTTAGTTAATCCTATGATTACTTTTAATCTTTTAAAAAAATTCAAATTCAATAGAAAAAAAATACAGTTAAGACGATTACTGTAATTATAATAATTGATACAATTATGTAAATGAAGCTCAAACAAATTTAATTGCGGATTTATCAGTGATGTATGAATGGTCGAAAGTAAAAGTGCGGCGCGCCTTAAGCGAAGTATCAACATTCACATCTCAATATGAGATCATCAGCGGTCTCCTTCGTCATATATAAGTCGATCGGCACTGTTGCCTCGCGGCCTTGCATCCGTTCCTCGACCACCATTTACGGTACGATTACGTGTACTCACTTAAAACAGTTTAAACTTATTACACAATACATTATTGTTGCGAGACCAAAATAAAAAAAGTACACTTACAAAAAAGATAGATTTATTTACAGAAAGCTTATATTAACAACAAATATAATACAGTTAACGTCTAGCGATCACATGAGTTTCATAACATTAATGAAATGAGATGACTATTATAATTTTCGTTTAATGGTGGGGGGCGCCGTATGATGATGAGGGGGATGGGATACCATAGGAGCCGGAGGGAACGCCGATGGTGCTGTAGCTGGACGACGGGCTGTAGGAGATGGAACCGTGACCACCGCTTGAGTAACCGCCAGAGTATCCGGATGAACCACCAGAGTAACCAGAGTAACCACCAGCGTAACCGCCAGAGTAGTCTTCTTGAGCTTGGTGGTATTGAGCTACCTGGATGCCTTGTTGGAGTGATTCGAGCTCAACGCCTACGATTCTGTCATGGGGCACACCGTAGACGGGGGCAGGGGGACCGTAGTGAGAAGAGATACCGTGACCATGGCCGTGTCCTCCTCCGATGGATGATTGGTAGGCTTGGTTCTGAATCTCATCCTTCAGGATAATGTGACGGATCTTCTCCAATAGATGAGGGTCAATATGGTAGCCCTCTGAGGATTGGTGTCCGACCGGCACGGAGGAGTAGTGACCTCCGCTGGCGAGAGGAGAACTGTGGCCGTGTCCGCCGCCGACAACCAGGAGGGAAGAGGGTGCGGAGTAGCTGTAGCCTACTGGAGGCTCGGCGACGGCGCAGCCGATGAGAGCGAGGGCGACCTGCAACACAACATTAATTAGTGCCATTGAAATTACCTCAACTATCATCATAATCAACAGAAATTCGTTCAGTAATTCCTAACAACTATAACATGTCATAATCAGCTAGTGATGTAACACGTATCCGAATCCGAATTTTCCACATTCACCGCACAAACTTTGAACCCGGTCCATACAACACTAGCACTGCACTCCTTGACACTTACAATACTCCACTTAGCCATGTTTGTTGTTTACTCCGCGAACGGTAGAGGTTGTGTGATGTGCTTCAGAGTGAACTGCCGCTTATATATCGGAGATTCTGCCGGCTACTTTTACTTTAGGCCATCCGCCGGGCGAGGACGAAGACGGGTTACGAATGGACTATATTTTTTTTATATTTTTTTTCTCAAAGTAACATTTGGTCGAATTAAATGATGAGATTGAAGAGAAACTTAGTTTATACGTGATATGTTTAAAACATTTAGTATTTGAATATTACGCGTAATGGTTGTTTTATATGATATCAATGCGTGAATATGGAATTAGATAATTATCTTATTTTATTAAAATATCCCATGTAAAGATAAAGTAAAGATAGATATATAAATTTATATTTACTTTGTATAAGATTATATACCTTTAGGATCATTGCCCAACATGCTAAAAAAATGTCCCACAAAAAGCGAATGTGGGTTATATAATTTTCTTTATCTGTACCTTTAGAAAGGTTTACTTAAATTTTAAAGTTTAACAAAATACTTCATATTAAATTAATTATATTCGCGTTGTGTAAAGGGTTTCATAATTAGTCATTTATCTTAATTATTGCGTTCTTATAAATCTAGACATGAAAATACTTTTTTAACAAATCTTTAAGGTTTTTTTAGCTTTACACACCTTCCCGCATTCAGCAGGGTAGGTAAGGTCAGAGGGAACCTAGTGTTAAGACACTAACTTGCCCATTGGGACATTGTGTGTTGATAAGCGTTAGTCAATGCCGCGCTTTGTCTGGTTACACTAAAAATGAAATGATAATAATAAATTTCCACAAGCGAGAATTGAACCCACAACCGTTGCGTTTATACAATTTCGTAATTCAGGAATAGTTGAGGAGTTAAGGGAAATATTAAAAGATTTTCCGAAATTTCGGAATATGTAAATCATTGTAAAAGAAATTATACCTGAACAGCGTAAGACTGACTGTAAGCGCGACGGCTGTGTTCGATATCCACTCGGAGGATACATAATGTCTCAAAAATTAGCCAGAAAAATTGGAACGAAAAAAAAAACGAAACTGCAAAATATATCAGTATAGAATTTATTACTAAAAATAAAAGACTGTATTTAAATATCATACTAGGTGCGATTTGAACTCGCTACAATTGTGTTAACTCTCCAAACTGTGCTATAAGCGTTAAGAACAATTTACTCAATGGTAATACTGAAGTAATTATATATTTATGTAATAATGAACTACATATTCTTATTAAGGGCAGGTGTGAATATATTCTTGTTTATATAAAAATACATTGACCTAGAAGAAAAAAAATATATAATCAATAATCATTATTATTAAGATAATATTTAAATACATGCACGGCCTGCAGCATTAACACCAATGACATTTTTTAGCTTCAAGCTGTATTCGGTATATAGCAGGATAAGAGGAGAAAAAAAAACAAAAAATAGTTTCAAATATTCTCATCATCTGTGTCCATGGTACTCCCAGTACTGTGCGGTTTCGTAAAATTCTCTCTTTCGGCTCGAAACGTAACTATGGCCTACCTGCGACAGTGTTTCTAGGTCGGTACGCCATGGGTACCTTCAAAAAGTGGTCTATCTCCACCTCAAGGGCTGGCAACGCACCTGCAGATCCTCTGGTGTTGCAAGAGCTTCCTAAATAGCTTCTCCCTCTAACCTGTTATGAACAAAGAAAGGATTAAGCTTGTACATAAAATGTGGCAAAACAGGTAGAATTTTAACAATTATTATTATGTAACTAGGGATTGAGAACAAAACTGTTAAAGATCTCCGATCGAGAGCAAATCAATCTTTAGTCAAGGAACCTGAAAGTAAAAGTCCTTTCGATGTTTATGTAATGTTGTAATAACTTACTATATTTTGATGGTTTAACGCGTTTGTATTACAGTTGATATGTCGTTGCCTCTAGGATGGTTCACTATTTATATCCTAATTTGGGGAATGCTTGATTTTGTCTGAGTGTCTCAACACTTGGTTTCCAGGTTCCTTATGCCTACCCTGTTATGTGAGGGATAGAGCGTGCAGCTAAAATTAGTGTATAACACTTTCAAATAATTTCTTTTCTTTCATTAAATTTAATCTAAAATTTCATGTTCTTAAGCACTGTTGCACTAAACTGTCTGCTGCATGACATAGAGCTAGATTGTAACATATTTAATGAATATGTAATTTGAAGCGATCGATGTCTTCATAAAGTCTCATCTTAATTTATCATCACCTTTGATTACTTATGGCTAATAATATAGCATATTTGAAAGTAAATACCCACTACACCACTAAAGCAGAGGTCGTGGATTCGATTATTATCCAAGGCAAAAATGTAGTTTCAATTTCTTCATTGGAAAGTTCCCAATAATATTTATTGGTAAATAATAAATACAGAATTGCAACATGATTTAAAAGTCCTTCGCTAGATAGTCAATCCGTCTGTAAGTAATAAATGTTTTATAGAGCTTCTAAAGCTGATTTCACCGCTGCAAATACGTTAACTGTTAAATACCAATTAAAAGATATAATTGATGTCCCTGAGCGTGGCAATTAAAATATGATTAATATTTAATTTTTTAGAGATGCCAACATAATAAATCAACAATCGCTTGATGAGAACGTATAGCTTAGAGATCAGATCGTCTGGGCGGTTTCCCCTAGGTTGAAATTTTTATACGTTTCCCAAAATAGTGTTTTTCCTTCTTAATGTGGGATAAACTTCACTAACACAAAGCTGAAACTAAAATTAGGCATTTTCATATAACTTAAACACTAAAACTAATAGTACATCTGTTTAATATTATTTAGTAGAAAAATGAACTTCACGCTAGCCTCAATTAAGTATTCCTTTCAAATTTTTATGCCATAAGATCCTTTCACATTTGCATCGTCAAATATAAAATGTATGTTTTAGCTATATATATATTTTATATCTTTCTGTTTCCCTGTACAGTTGTTCCGCCTGATGCTTGCTTGTGTCTTTAGTTCGATTACCTCTCGGCTTATTGAGGGATTATATTCAATTCATTTTACTTCTACATTCTTACAAATAAAAAAATAAAAATAAATGGCGTTCAGTTCTGCCTTAACCAGGGCGACCTTACAATATTTATTAAAGAATTCCAATCTTCACATATCATTATGTGATGATTGGAATTATAATAATGTGAGCGGCAAATTGGCATTAGGCGTATAAAAATAATATTCAAATAAGATCCGCAATTAAATATCCAAATATTTCGCAATTAAATAATAATCTGCAATTAAAAATCGAAATTAAGGATCGCCAAGTCATTATTTATGTTACGTCACTGCAAAGAAGAGGTTTATTTGATTAATTTTGATTAATGTACAAGATTGATTCGAACTTAGTGTAAAAACACTCCACTCTCCATCAAGACACGTCCGATCCCCACTTATTGCCGACTTCTCGAGGTAATATGTGTTGAGTGGTGGAAATCAACGCCGCGCCTTACTTCGTTACCAGAGCGAAAAAATGAAAATATTAGATATTTCTTTCCGTCGAGTAGGAATCGAACTCGTGACCCTCGCGTTTACAGTCGCACGTTTGTGCCTCTGAGAACAGTATCTTAACACTACCTTTCTTAACTCCCGACCATACATTGACAGAAAGAGTATTCATTCCTTGAACTCATGACCATGGTTTAAGTTGGTAAGTCCAACATGCTATAAGGTAGTAAGTAAAGTAGTTAAAACAATCACCATTCATAGGAGTTGGCGTTACGCAAACGAAAGTAAATTTATTACATTTAACCGATCATATCGGAACTATGCCAAGGCTTAGAAGAACTGAAATGATCGATTAGGATTGTGTTGCACTTATGGCGGTTATGTAATTTTCGCTTATTTTACTTTTTTTTCGCTTCACGCTATATCCTGCACACAGCAGGAAAGGTAGAGGGAACCTTATTTTAACAGACCCCGTTTTCCGCCGAACTCTGGAGGCGCTGCATGTGGAGTATCGGAACTCAATACCAGAACGAAAAAAAAAGAAAAAAAAGGAATCAAACCCACAATCTGTCGCGTTTATAGTGTAATGTTTGTGCCCATGCGTTTTAATTTTTCCGACTGGTCTCAATTCTCTCTCTCTCTCTTATTTCTTTATTCTCTTTTATTTATTTCCTTTAATTAAATAATTATTTTATGTATCTTATTGGTACAATCGAAGCACAGTTGGGAAGTCCCTGAAGGACGCAATGATGAAAATTAACTCAGAAAATCTGTTACCGTCTACCACTTAAGACCTGACTGAGTGAAAAAAATATATATTGTAAAAAAATATACATATTTTTCTTAATGTGACACCACCTTAATACTAAGTATTAATTCCTTCTAAGGATGAGATTAACTTAAATTGTTTAAATTTCCTAACCAAAAGTAGATTTTTATGTAACTTTAAAAGCAATTAATGGTATTTAACTTTTTAGTTCTTAACCAAAAAGTTTCGTACAAAGAGAGTGATGCAATTTTTCTGTTATTTACTTTTCTATATGGTCAACAATTAACATATACTTTTGTTTATTTTTCTTAGTTTTATGCTTTATCCTTAGAAGGATAGCCAGAGAAAGTAGAGCGCTAAATACTACAATCTCTTCATACCTCTTTTGCCTCGTCCACTGTCACAGACATCTTCCGGGAGGTCCGTTTTAAAAGGTCATCCCTCTGCTTCTCTTACGACCCACTCTCGCTTCATAAATCTTGTCTTGTAACTAAATGTACAACTATAGTACCTAATGTTTCCTTGTCTATCTTCATTGCAGCAAAGGACTTCAATGCAATGGTGTACTGACTGACTGGACGACTGTTAATGTAGGTTCGATTAAATTGATTGATTACAATTAAATTAATTTCCTGTCCATGTTTTGGTAAAATAAATCCCGGTGTTGAGTTGCGCCATTAGAAAATTTATCCTAAAATGGGAAAATGAGTGTCTTAACACTCCTTAGGTTTCCCCCATTCTGCTACACTCGGGTACAGCCGGTAGCTAAAAATTTAGAAGATATAGTAAAAAAAAATCGACTTCACGCTGTAACCCGCACACAGCAGGGGAGGCAAAAGAAACCTAGTATTAAGACACTCCGTTCCCCACTTCGCCCCGAATCTTTTCAAGCATTGCCTTTTGAGTGGCGGAACTAAACGCTGAGCTTTTGTCTTGGTGCCAGAGTGAAGAAATGAAAATATTAATAAACAATAATTCATTCCCTCGGGTGGGATCGAACCCACTACCGTCGCATTACAGTCACATCCTTGTGCCTCTGCGCCACAATAAGATGTGGTCCCATTTCATATTTCACGGTTCCAGCTACGAGGTGTTTTTAAAATCACAAATCATTAACATAAACTTTAAACGAACTATAATTATCATATTAACTTAATATATGCCGCCTACACACTATTTACATACGTTTAAGATAAGTTGTAAGAGCCACTATTTTTGGTCATCATTTGCTTAGATATGCCTATTTATATGCAAAATAATTTTGTTTGTGTGTTTGAAAAATTTGCCTAATTTTAGTTAATCGACAGTTATGGGTTCTATTCCTTTTCACGGGAATGACGTATTTTTAATTTCTCGCTCTGGTAGATGAGCAGTGTTTATTTCTGCCATTTAAGATAGAATGTCTGAAAAATTGAACTGTAAAGTCAACTAACAGCATTGTCGTTTTTATTGCACTAAGTCTCGCGCAATATCACATACCTATATAGCAAAGGAGGCAGAAGCACATTGTGAACCTAATACTTACTAAGACATTCAGTTTCCATTAAAACACTTGTGTTCTCCCCACTTTCCGTGGAATTAACAGAGCGAAGAAATAGAAATATTAAATAAATCATTGCTACGTGGGAATCGAACCTACAAATGTCGCCATTATAGTCGCACCACGACGACGGCTAAATGTAAATTAATTTTGTAGAATAAAATTATATCTTCAATCAGCTGTTTAAAGATGTAATTATATTCAACAAAAATGTAAGGTAGAAATTCTTTAAAACGAATACATACTTAAAAGACTAAAAACAGTAGCTATTTAATTTAAATACAATAGAAATTTACATAAGGCATTGCAAAATATGTTCGTAGGTGTTACTTATATAACTGCGGTGCGGAGTTCAAATTGTTTTGTAACATTTCTTTAAAAGGATAATAAAATTTAAATTTTACTGCTTCGCTTTGACCAGTTCAAGATACTTTGCTGACCTTTTATTTTAAATATTTCTTTTTTGCTTTACACTATATTCCTATGAAGCAAGGTAGGTTAAGAGAATCTGGTGTCAAGACACCTCGTTCTCCGCTTGCCGCTCATAACCGAAACGTAGTTCCGTTCCGCTAGCGGACTAACTACGGGAGAGAAAAAATGAAAATAATTAATTTTCCCAACTAGGAATCGACTTACAATCGTCGCGTTAACAGCCACACGTAGGTACCGCTGATCCATCCCGCCCAAAAATTTCTTACAAATTATTACATAGATACTCGTTCATATTTTTTTAGATTTACGTATTTGTAAAGCTACGATTAAGACACTCTGTTCCTATTAAGACACTTCCGTTCCTCATTCTCGGTAGAACTGTAGAGGTATTGCGTGTTGAGTGGCGTAACTCAACGTCGTCCTTTACCTCGTTACCAGGTCGAGAAAATGTTTTATTTTTCATTTCCTCGAATGGGTATCGAACCCACAACCTGTCGCGTTTACAGTCTTATATATGTACGGCGTAACATATTAAAAAAAACGTATAAATGATTAGATACGTACTATAATGTTTATAACATTTGCGAAGTCACGACTAATCGCGTATATACTCGTATGATTGTTGACTGGCATTGACCCCAGAGAAGAATACACTGCCTCGCACTTGAAACGAACTTTGAATGTCGCGTTTTAATGCTGTCGTTTGATTGTACATATTATATACTAGCATTTACCTGCGTCTTCTTCCGCGTCGTCTAATGAAGATAAGTAAGAGTTGAAAATAATTAAAGAGATGAGATGATGAGAGACGTTGAGGTCAGTCGTGGTGCAGGGGCACAAGCGAGCGACTGTAACCGCGATGATTATGGGTTCTATTCTAGTTGAGGAAATATAATATTTAACATTTTGATTTCTCGGTCTGGTAACGAGGCAAGAGGCGCTACATTAAGTTCCGTCACTCAACACGTAATGCCTCCAGAATTCGGTGGAAAGTGGGGAACGATAGTGTCGTAAAGGGAAAAGAAGTTTCTTGGCCCTACGTTCTCACTCAGTCAGTCTCTCAGTATAGGAAGGCTTTTATATATACTATAGATTAAAAGTTTACATTTCTCAACGAAGCATACGAGATATTGTTAAACGAGTTCGCATTAAGACATAAAAGATTGGTTAACTTGAAGATTATAATACTTATTATGTAACTAATATAATCTAAGTTTGCTTCACCTTTTGGTGTGAGATCACTATGGCGCAGTGGATAATGAGGCTGTAAACGCGATGTTTAAGGGTTCATTCCCATTGGGGAAACATTTCAATTGTTATCACTCGGAACTCACTTCTAAAAAACTGTACATTCCTTAAGAATATATTAAATATTTCTTAAAATTAATTTTTGAACCCACAACCATTGCCATAGATAGTGTTTACAATGATGAGATTTATAAAACTTAATTACTTTAAATAATAAATAAATAAATTACTTTATTATAAAAACAATATTAAAATAACCAAAATTTCGTCTTAATCGTATATATTTTTAACTCAGCCTCATCATAAACCAGTATTAACGCTCTAATAACTTTCATTCACTTATATTACATATATATAATATGTTCTTGTATGCCTGTATGCTTGTACGTCATATTCATACAGAGAAAGGCTTATCTCGGCTTGGAGCGCGTTGATGTCGTTTCCATTGAACCACGGCATTGTCAATAATAATATACGAAGTGATTGACGGTATTGTAAAGATATTAGAGTGTTTATGTGGACTATATTGAGGCGAGTCGTGGCGTAGAGGTACAAACATGTGACTAAGTAAGTAAGCGCGACAAGTTGTAGGTTCGATTCCCACGCGAGGAAATTAAATATTTACCATTTTCATTTCTTGGCTCTGGTGTCAAGGCAAAGCGCGTCTTTGAGTTTCGCCACTTAACTCGAAATTCTTTTAGAATTGTCGCGAAAGTGGGTAGCAGTGTGTCTAAACACTAGGCCTTCTCTGCTGCATGCATGATTACAGCGTTATCTCGCATAACTGGACAAGAAGCAAAAAAAAATGGAAAAGAAGTCAAGACACTATGCTCTCCACGCACCGCCCTATTTTTAAGACATTGCTATATTTTGCCTCGTGCTATCAACTCCGCACTTGTTCTAGTTACTGGAGCGAGCAAAACCCGAGTAGGAATCAAACCCACAGTAGACGTGTTTACAGTTAGACTCAGTGCCACTGCGCCAAGACGGCATCAGTTGTTAATTTTAATTATAAACGTGTTTCCATGTTATTGTCAGACATTAATATGCTAATTTTCGTTAATTATTTCATGTCCTTGATCTGATACCTATGATAGCATTGAGTTCCGCCACTCAACATGCAATACCACGAGAATTCAGTTCGGGAGAGTGGGAAACGAATATATCTTAATAGGATCAGAGTGTCTTAGCACTAGGTTCCCGTGTTCCCTCTGCTATGTGCAGGATGAAACGTAAAATTAAGTTAAAATTTTATCTGTAACTTATCTAATGGAAACGAACCCACGACCTCAAACACGTCACCGCTGACGAGTGACCTGTTCAGTACATTCTCCAATCACTGTTATGTAAGTTATGCGAGTTCTATACAAAACATTAAACTTTATTAGCCATTTATTTTGTGAGATCATTATTATATATTTAAGTGCTTATATGTATATTATAACAAGATGTAATAAAATTTTAATTAAATTGAATTAAATCAACACGAATACTTACAATATGTATCTATCTATCTATATAAAAAATATAATAATGTAAAGTATAAAAAAAGCAAAAGTAATAATGTAAATAAAAGTATTATATGTATCTATCTATATAAAACGTATTATTTTTTCTATTCGCAGTTTCACAATTATGTTTATCTGACGCATTTTTTAAATTTCACATTTAAGGCCAGTTGTGATA
Organism: Heliconius numata; assembly: GCA_016802625.1. NCBI lineage: Eukaryota > Metazoa > Arthropoda > Insecta > Lepidoptera > Nymphalidae > Heliconius > Heliconius numata. The sequence goes on along the minus strand of JAEBDU010000051.1, from coordinate 180,769 downwards.
CAGGGGCACTAGAGTCTTATTACAAACGCGACAGATTGTGGGTTTGATTCCCACTCGAGGAAATTAAATACATAATATTTTTGTGTCTTCTGGTAACGAGGCAAAGCGCGGCGTTGACTACCACCACTCCTACCTTCCCTACACTTCGTTCTCCAAAACTTCATTCAAAACTTTGAATCGAAATTAAACTTCTTTTTTTGACGCAAACAACATTTGCACTAAGCACGTTAGTGTCTTAGGAACTCTTGTGAAAGTAATATAAAAAAAACCTTAAGCATCTTACCTCTTTCATAAACTGAGGATATAAAATTTTATGTGTTTTTAATGCCAGCGTAAACTAGAACGATCGTAATATGACATTGTAAAATGCACGTAAAGTAATCCAATACAGTTATAAGAAAATAGTTTTTTTAACCCCATATTTTTTTATTCCTCATTTAATCAAGTAAGCGAAGATAGCCTAGCGTTAAATCTTCTTCTGCTGAAATTCAAGACTATGCTTGTTAAGTGGCGCAGTTTAACCGCGCGCATTGTCTTTTCTTAGGGATGAAATGAAAAGATCCCAAAATGAAATCAAAGTCACAAACGTTTACGGTTTCGCGTTATCCCACTGCAAAACGATTGATTGATAAACGATTTTGTTGTTTAGCAGACGTAAGTAGGCCAAGATGTTTTATAATAAAACTTTTTTAAATTTAAAAACTAAAAAAGCTCCTTAAGCTGTTTTCCGTTGCTTGAAATAATAATATTTCATGGTGGCGGTGGCTGTAAAGACATAATGCGGCGTTAAGTTCCGCCATATAATTTCTCGAAATCTGGACTAGAATGTGTTAATTAAATCTCTCCCTGCTATACGCGGATAAGGTTCTAAAAAAAACCGTGTAATTGGAACCCACTATAATCTTATACAATTAAATTGGTCCTCTATACGCCATAATTACATCAATAAAAATAATGAAGACATCATATTTTCGCAACCGTCTCGTTGGAAGTGATAGGCGAATCTAATTTAGATTATGTTATAATATATGTTTTTATTCTTGTTTTTCTTTCAACATATGTATTGCAGAGAAAAGGATCTTGCAATTATTGTATAATATTTTACAATATATGAGAAATTTAAGGCCAGTTGTAGCGCAGAGACAATAAGTGTGCGACTGTAAACGCGGCAGGTTGTGAGTTCGATCCCCAATGGAGGAAATTGAATATTTATTGTTTTTAGTTCGTTACTTTGATAACAAGGCAAAGCGCGGCATTCAGTTTCTCCACTCAACAAACAATGCTTCCAGAATTCAGCGTTAAATAGGGAACGGGAGTATCTTAGTGGGAACAGAATCTTAACTTTTAACTAAGTTTCCCAGGTTCCCTCTGCTTATCCTGCTATATGCGGGATACAGCGTAAAGCTAAAAAAAATACAATTATTCCACCGTATGAGAATCGAAGTGACAACAATCGTGTTTACAGTGAAGAATTATCAAACTGCGCTACGATGGACTCTTAAATTAAATCTCTACTAAAAAAAATATTTATATAAAATAAAAAACGACTCCAACAAATACATAGAGAAAGGCGTCACATGCAAAGTGAAAGGTTATCAATAACTTATAATTGGCGGAAATCAATTCGTAATTCATATATTGTAGGATTATATTTAAAGCTATACTAGGTGTAGAGACCGTCTTGATCGACACTTTCTATTACACTCAAAATGTTGTTATTGCAAATATCGTGGGAGCGGCCTGTCTATAGATTGTCTACAGGAAAGAAGCTTTTTGAGGCCGTCGTGGCTCTGAGGCTAAGTGTCTGTCTGTAAACGCGACAGCTGATAGTTCAATTCTCACTAGGGAGAATAAATTATTTTTATTTTCTCGCTCTAGTTAGAAAACAAAGCATAATGATCAATACACAAGGTCTCGAAGACGTGGGTGAAAAGTAGGGAGGGGAGTGTTGTAACCCTTCACATTGTTTATCCTTTTATATGTGGGGTACAGCGTGAAGCTAATTATTACTTGGTTAGTGCCCGCAATTACACCTGGATCTCTGTGATTCGAGCATTTAATACCTAACGCTTTAGCTAAAGAGTCCCACATGAGATGTTCCAGACCTTAGAATTTTATGTCATCATTGAATCACATTGAACAAAGTTATTTGCTGTTTCCGTTTCTTAGTTGGCTTCTCTATTGTAATTCTAATAATAGTAATTCAGTCTTCTTCCAAAATTAAAGATCTAAAAAATAAAGACAGATTTTTTTGTATTATTAGTATAAAATAGATGTTATATTAAACACACCATCACGTGTTTCTTACATGAGTCATCAGTTGGTACATCGAAGCTCAACGGAGCAGCCTCGCTTCTGATTTCACAACCGCTCTGGTCTGAGGTCTGTTGATTGTGTTACAAAACGTAGAGTTCTAATTAGACATCGTCTTGAAGTTAATTTTTATTTGATTTTTAAATGTTAGAACACTTTCGATTTAATTTTTATTGATTTTGGCTACTTTATATCTTTAAAGCTGCTACGTTTAATTTTTATATTAAAGGCTGTCGTGACTCAGTGACTGACAGTAAACGCGACGGTCGTGAATTCGATTTTTATTCGCTGGAACAAATTATTTCTCTTTCCTCTTGCTAATACACCCACATTAGTTGTGTGAATTCAGTGTTTCTGGTAAGAGTGTCGATAGTTGTATAATATAATTATTATTCATAAGTAAAAAAATAAAATAAAGAAATCGGTTTAAAGTCTATACTTATAGAAAAAACAGGTATCTATCATCATCATATCATATCATATCATCAATCGAATCATAAAAACAATATTCTATTGTCTTTTTACTATATGACACATAATTCGAGTATAGTATAGTATTCATAAAGTAAACAATCATTTTATAAAATGTATATGTTCCTTCACGTTTTTGCGTATTACGCATTGTACTTAATGTATTTTTCGTAATGATTTCTCAAAATGGTAAAACTTAATATGAGCTTTCTATGCAACTTTGTTGCAAACTTTCGCGTGAACTAGTTATTTTTCATTTTATCTGTAATATGCAAGTAACGTATAAAATTACAGTAGCATAGTGCGTAAAAATTTAAAGAGAGTTACATTAAAATAATTTTAACTTTCGTGAGTTTTACACATTTTTGAATACCTTTTAACCTAATCGCAAATGATAATTAGTATAGTACATTTTTGAAATCTTGAAATTGAACCCGCAACCGTCGCATTATTACTATTTTATTATACTATTAATTTTCATTTCTCTACTGTAGTGTCGAGGCCAAACGCGACGTTAAATTCCGCCACTCAGCACGCAGTGCCAGAGAATTCGGCGTAAAGTGAGAAGTAGAATGTCTTAATACCTCTGCCTATCCTGCTGCATGCGGGTACAGCGTGAAGAAAATAAGAATTATACAACAATCCCATATACAAACACTTCAACTACTTTACTAAAACATATAAAATGAGCACATAACATACGAACATTATAAGTAAGCCATTACTATTTAGACCGCATAAACAGTTTATAGCATATGCTCGTAGTAACGTTACCCACCACGCCCGACCGAGCCGAGATTACCCAACAGTGACACAATACGCACATATTATGTACACTTATACTTACGTAAGCGCTATATTGGACTCATTTGCGTATGGTTCGAGTTAAGAGAGTTTTGTATTTAGTTTTTTTTTAATGTGCTTTTACGGATTGATTTTGCTATTTTTTGTTATATTTTTTTTAACTTCTCGGTGTATTATGTACATAGCAGGGTAGGCTTAAGGAACCTGATAACATAGTATTAAGATATTTTCACACCCGTTGTCTTTACAATCGCACCCCTACGCCTCTCTACCACGACGGCCTCTATTATTGTTTTAACATCTAAAGAGACTTAGAAAACTTCTCCTTGTTATTGATCGATATTAATTTTTAGTTTTTGTAGAATGAGACAACGAAAATATCTATAATTTGTTGATAAAATTTTCCTTGCGTATTTGAATTTACAATGTGTGTATATGTGTGAATGTGTGTTAATATACTGATTTATATGATTTAAAACATCGATTTTTCGCTTTATCTTATTTCAATGATGTAAATATTTCGAAGCCTGAACTTTCAATATTACTGCGGAACTTAGTCTTAACATACTGCGTTCTCCTTAGCATTTCGTGATATTGCGTGTATAGAGCCGAGTTCTATCTTATTGGGAGAGAAAGAAAACTAATATTCCATTCCGTGTGAGTATTAAACTCACAACTGTATGTGATGATAGTGTTTAGATGAAGCAGTCTTTAAAAAAAAATTATAAACTTTCCGCTCTTCCCTTGTCACATAAGACGTATAATTTCTAACTTTTTACTTGTACCATGAATATTAACTTATGTATTATAATATGAAACTGTATATTCACAAGAGTTTGTGCCATTGACACACTGACTAGTTGGTCGGTGATCCTAAAAAAAACATTCAGTGCATTTTTATGGTGATTTTATGTTAATATTTTATATATAAATTTTGTTGTTTTATCATTATTCTTGCATTATACTAAATATCTTAACTTAACTATTCATGTTTTGAAATTAACATTTTGAACATATTAACTATTGTGAAGCTTGAAATATTTAAATTTCATATATAATAATTTATATATGCCGCATAAAGCAACGTAACTAGAGGGAACCTAGTGTTAAGACACTGACACACTTTACTGCGAGACACTGTGCCCCTGCGCCATAACGGGCTAGCTAATAATAAATAAGCAGTGGCTATACAATGAGACCAATATGGCTCACAAAGAAAACCACCACTTCACCACTTTCCGCCTAAATCTGGAGGAGCTGTTACGCCTAAATCTACAGGAGCTGCTTACGAGTTGAGTGACGGAACTCGAGTCGTGGCAAAGGGTGTAACTGTAAACGCGACGGTCGGGGTTTCGATTCCCACTCAAGGGAATGGAATGTTTAATATTTCATTTCCTCGCTCTGATAACAGATGAGATTAAAAGATAAGATTTCAAAATATAATCCATCATAATAATAATTAAGCGACTTGAAAAAACAATGACAAAAGAAAAGCTCGACCTCGACTTCTCACTTTCGTTGATTTTGCGGTTAGTTAATATTGTTATCTTCCAATCTAAATGTTGATGTAAGTGTTACAAACGTGTTAAATACAGCCTTAATACAAATTATAGCTCTTTTTTGTTTGTTTTTAACAAGTATAGATATAAGTCACTATTTTTTTTATATTACCCAATAGATATATTGAAGGATACGCGTAGAAAAACCTAGTGTAAAGACACTCAGTTTTCGACATTATCCGTATTCAGAATTCAAGATATTGTATGAGTATTTTAAAATTTTAATAAGAACATTCGGCTTAAATGGCTAGAGTGTATGGACGGTTACTAGGAAGCGCCGCGCCGCGCTGTTTTGATTCCCTCTACTTTATAAATATTATACGTTACTAATATATTTTTTAAAAGGAATCGAACCGGTAATCAAAGTCTAAAAACAAAGGCTTCCAAAAGTTAGCCTTAGCTATCAAAAACATACATCTTATTATGATATTTAAGAATTACAAATCAATATAATAATAGAAAGGCTAATGCTCCAATTCGTTCTTTAACATTTTGTAGTGCACTTTACGTATTGCGTTTTCAATAATATAAATTATTGTTACATTTTATATGTCGAAATATACTTTGTTTCGTATATCTTTCTTCATTCTTTGTTACATATATGAAACTGGCATCTTTCAGGATTATTTTTGATTTAATTGAATAGAATAATAAATAAAAAAAGCATAGGTATAGAAAAAATCTACGTTTAAACATAAAAATAAAAATTAAATAATTTAAATTTTGAACCCGTCCAACTTCCAAACATATTGAACGGGTAAGAAGAGGCACGTGTTCCAATCCCGTTTAAATTTTCATACGTTTTCTAAAAAAATCGAAAAAGAGACCACGGTACGTGTACGTACGTCCAGCGCCAATGCAGACCGATTTCCACCGCTGTCGGATGAGAAACTTCTCTATGTGCATCTCCAACTCATCTAATCTAGAGGAGTTGCTGTGGGAGGGTCCTACTACTCATCCTGCAAGCTATCAAAGCTGAGGGTGCTCTAGTGTTAAGAGCCTCCGTTCCTCACTGTCCACTTTTCGTGTTATTGCATGTAAAGTGGTAAATCAACTCAAGATCAAGATTTCTCTTGTTAGAAGGTTGGGGTATTGAAATTAATTATTCCCTCGAGGAGAATTCGAACGTACGACCGTCGCCTTGACAGTCAGACGTTTAGTCGCTAAGCCACGATAGCTTCAAATATATACCTACTACATACATAGTAGCTATATCAAGTGTAATTGTCTTATAATAGCACCAGCGAATGCGGAATCCGCGTAAATATGACGCTCCTAATGAAACGCACGAACGCGAATTAAAACCTAATTAATTCAAATTAAATCGTTTAATGAAAACCTTTATCCGCACATGCCGGGAACACCGCGCCAATTTATTCCCCATACTGTTACATTACATATAATTTTGTGAAATCTTCTGATTGTATTCAGTATAAGTTTTTCCGGTGGATTCACTTGTGTTTTCTGATAATTATTTTTAAAAAATGTAATGCTTCGAGGCCCTCGTGGCGTAGAGCACTGGCGTGTGACTGTAAACGCGACGGTTGTGAGTTCCATTCCAATATTTTCAATGAAATATTTGATATTTTTATTTCCTCGCTCTGGTAATGAGGCGAACCGCCACTCACCATGCAATGTCTCTAGAATTTGGCGGAAAATAGCAAACGGAAGTGTTCATATGTCCCAAGTGTTTTAACATTAGGTTCCCAGATTTCCTCTGCTTACTTTGCTCTGTGGGGAATACAGCATGAAGTAAAAAATAAAGCTATAGTACAAAATAACCCAATGAATAAAATATAACCATCTATCTTATATATAAAACTCTTCTGTTACTGAGTGTCTGACAGAAAAGCACAGACAAAACTACTAGACTTAGTAAAATGGATATATAAGTATAGGTAGGTTAGGGAGTGTAGTGGAGCACTAAGAGGGGATTTATTTTAAAACGGGAAAAAGAGGGTTTATTTTAAAGTCCACGCGAACCAAATTGCGGGCAATAATTAGTTAAATTATAAATATCAACTTAAAACCTACCATATTACGCATAAAATGTTTGTATACCTACGCATAATAATCTTACGTACCTACTCCGCTTTAGAAAGTAAAATGAAAGGAATTTTCAAAGGTTAAAAGTTAAAACAAATGTAACGGTAACTCAGTTGCGTCCACAAGCAGATTACAATCATCGAGATCATTATTATAAATATTACAAAGCAGCTAACTACTGACTAACTTAACGCCAGTAGTGGCGCAGCAGCACAAGCGTGCGGAAGGTGATAGATTATGGGTTCAGTAACGTTTATATCATACCAATTTAAACAATGGTTGTCTGTTCGATGTGCACTCGGAAAAAAGAGTTATTTACATTCCCCTACCCTGGCAAGATATAATGCGGCGTTGAAATCTGCGTAACAACACGCAATATTTCAAGGAACGGGTGAGGAACGGAGTGTTTTAACACTAGATTTTAGGCAGCAAAAGCGTGAAGCTGTATTAATAAAAGCGAAGTATAACTGTAACAGTGTACACATCGCTTTACTCAAACCGGTCAAGTAATAACCAAATTACAACAAGTGAAAGGTAATGATATCTCAAATAATACGAAATGTACATATAAAGTGGAATTTGTTATACAATAAGAAATACAAACACACCTTGTTTATTTTTTATATCTTCACGAATCTCTTTTTTAGTTTTGCATTGTATCCTGCATATGGCAGAGGAAATCTAGTGTTAAGACTCTCCGTTCCCTACTTTCCGTCAATTTCGTTACGAACGAGGTTGAGAGGGGAAACTTAATGTCGCGGTTAAAGTTATAACGTTCTACAGTTTTACTTGTAAATTTATTGCAACTACTTCATCCTTTATCAGCAAAGTAGGATAGACGGAGATAAAATTGTGTCAGGCACACTGTTCTCCACTTTCCTCCGGAATTTAGGACACTCCTTGTTGAGTAGTGGAATTCAACGTCGCGCTTAAAGTACGTTTTTTTCTGTCAATATCGACGATCAAATGAATAACTTCAAAAAAATTAAAATAATTTAAACAACTTCATAAATGGATATATCATACATCATCATACATAATAAATTAAAATTAACAATTTTACTCTCATTCATAGAACTGGTTATTTACATAACTTTCATTTAATAACGTAAAAGATAATATGTTATATTACATAAAGGTAATGTCGATCAGTTGAATCACTTGTGTTTGCCTAAGTAGAAATGGAAAATGAAATTTGAATATAACTATATTTTTAGTGAGTGTACAAGTTATGTCTGCTTACACTGATATATACAGGATAAAGCGTAGCTAAAAAAATCATCCCGCCATTAAGAAATGATCCTATAACCAAGCAAGTGCACCACACAACGTCCCACTGCGCCACAAGGGCCTCTCTAAATAAAATATTAGCAGTGACTTTAAAAAGTAAATAGCAATTACGATTCAACCCGCCGATAGCTATTAAACTAAATCCCCCAGGCCTATTCCAAGGAGATTTGACAAAGATATGACACAGTAAACACTACCAGCACCATACCTGATCCCAAATTCACATACAAAGTTATGGAATTAGTCATAAAATGGATTCGTGACTCAAATATCTAACCTATGCGTTGGGAAATTGGCTCTAAACTGCAGTATTTTCTAGAAAAGTCAGTTGACAATATAATCCTATTTCCTGTTAATAAAGTTCAAATTTAACTGTAAGTTTGAACGAGTTAAGACTTTTAGTTACGAATACAGATTAAACGATCTAAGTTGACATTCGATAGAGGGCGTCGTGTGACGTCATTAAATCAGTAAAGTAACAAAATTTAGAGCTGAAGGGATGCAGGGCTGTTTCGCTTTGATTTTGATATCATAAAAAGCAATATTGAGGTTTCGGATCGCAGTGGCGTAGTGGCTCAGCATTTGACTATAAAGACAACGGCTATGGGTTCGATTCACATTCGGAGAATGATTAATTTTGATTTCCCCGCTATAGTAATAAGACAAATCGTGGTGTTGAATGTGAATGGAGTGTCTTAATACTAAGTTCCCATTACCTACCCTGATAATATGCGGAATACAGCACGAAGACAAAAAAAAGAAAAATTATAATAATAAAGAAAATGAATAAATCATAAAAAACAACTTCAAACAATCAAAAAATTACAAAAAAAAACTAATACACAACAAAGTTTTCCAATAAGCAAAACAAAGGTACCCACCAACGAGTACCTACATACATACTCGTGTATTGAATTTTTAAAATGTATTTCAATTTTAAGCGCCCCGAGCGGAATCCATTAACAAAGCAAATGAGTGATCAAACAAAAACCCCGTACAACTAGCGTTGTTCAGTACAGCGGGTACAGTTCAGTACAGAGTACTCTGATAGACACATTTTTCACAGGCAAAAGGAAGCTCTGCTAATTTGATTATCTGTTCAAAAGCACGTCACCCACATCGCTCCTTTGATCGGCAAAAATATATGTGGTGTACTCTACGGTCTACCTTATAACATGGTCTAAGTTAAGAAAGGAGGATATAAAGTGTGAACATATTTTATTTTTTTAAGCTTCACGCTGCATCTCGCATATAAGGCAACCAGGCAGAGAGAATCTACTATTAGGACATTCCGGTACCATTAATTAGGAATAATTAAATTTCTTAAAATATATTTCAACATTTTGTTATATTCAGTTCTACCACTGAATCGCATTAGATTATTTCAAGCTTAAATTATTGAGTAAATAAAAGACAGAACAATATTTTCACAGAATCACAAATAAAAATTTATATAGACTATAATTTAAAAAAAATTGATACTTAAGTAACGGAAGATTTTTCTTCAATATGAATACATACAAAGAAAATCCTCTTACATTCCTTTAAATTAAAAGAAAACAAGCTCACATCACACACAATCATCGATCAGTAAAAAAAGAGAACCGCTACCGCCTTTAACTCAAAATCCATTGATAGTGCCCGAGGCGCACTGTTCTCGCTAAGCTAATGAGATGTCAGTACAATCATTGGCGCTTTAACCTTGTAAGCTTTTTGGTATTTAAATTAGCTCGCCCTCCATACGTACTCGGGTTCACGTTAATTAATTTATATCTTATTTATTATCTATGTATTGTGTATGTCATTAGGTGTCTTATATTATCTGTGATAGTAGTAGTGTGATCTAATTTTGCTAGGTTTTTTTCTCTTTTATTTTATTATTTAGGTCAGTCGTGGCGCAGGGGGGTGTTGCTGTATACTTAATATTTTCATTTCTTCGCCTTGGTAAATCCCGTCACTAAACACGCGATAAAAATTCGGATGTGGGAACGGGAGTATCTTAATGGGAACATAGTGTCTTTACACGAGGTTTACAAGGTGCCTCCGCCTACCTTGCTAAGTGCAGGATAAAGCGTGAAACTATGAAAAAAATGTTACTTTTTGTATTAGTGTAGAAAGTTGTTTTTAATTTATTACATGGCTATAACATAATATGAGCTATATACTTAAAAATATTAAATAAATTAAGAAGTCAAAGAAATCTTGGAAAAATCGTTTGCATCCACAAGCTCACGTGTCCGCACCAAACAGGAGGTATATCATATTAGCTCGCTAATTGAATAAAAAGAAAATGTTTTACAGAACAGCAGCTGTACGCGCGTAGCCGCGGGGCAACTATAATTATTGTTTTACTTTGAAACGCGTTCTGTTTGAAGCCGTTTCTTTTGTTGCTCTCCTATTACTGGATTGTCTTTAACATAAATTCTAATCGTCATTGTTCGTTTGACCACGGTATTGTGGAGTTGGGCTTATATATTTTTTATGGATAATGTAATTACTTTAAAAAGTGATATTTAAGTAGTAAGTTAGTAAATTAATAGTCATTACTGTGGCTAACAAATGAAGATCTCGAATTTTAATCTTGGCCACAAATCTTACTGCTAAAAATAAAACCAGATAACGTGTAACGTTAAAACACATAGCTAATAGGTAAAAATAGATATTTATTATTTTTTCTTGCTGTTTTTTTTATTGATATTAAATAATTAAAGCTTAGGCTCGATGTACGGGTACACTAAATTTAAAGGGAATTTATATTTGATTTATTTTCAATTCCCCGCTCAGGTAGACGAAATGTTAAATTTCCCCACTAAACACGCAACGTCTCGAAAATTCAGCATAAAATGAGGAACGGTGTGCCATATCACTTGATTCCTAGGTCCCCCCTGCCTTCATTAAATAAAAATATTCAAAATATATATTTTAGTTTTTAATAGACATTACATACACATCGCATATTGATTAGCGTAACTCAACGCCACTATTATTTTATTCAGATTTTAACAATGACAATATTTCAAGTGACTATTGAGTTTGGTTATCGTGATATTCTGAAATTTTATTTTGTTTTATATCATTACCCCGATTACCCCGAGTGGAATCGAATCCACAGCCATCTTATTTACACTCCAAACGCGTCCAACTGTACCACTAATAAACAATGCATTATACATACATATGCAATTATTTTTATTTATGACTGGCCCAAAAAAACTGCTTTAAGCTTCTAGCAGAAGCAGAGTAGACAGAAGGAACCTAATTAGCACACTGCGTACCCCAATTTTCAATCAATTTTGAAAATATTGCGTGTTAAGATCACTACCTCGAGTCGAAGTCAAATCCACAATCGTCTCGTTTACACTCAAACCCTGTTCCACACCAGGACAGCCTATCCAATTCCTACATTTTTATGACCGACATATAAAATAAGTGACAACAAACACACAAACAAACAAAAAACCGATCGTAACTCGTAAACTTTTGGCATCCCTGTCGTATCCTAACCACAAAACGAGCATAAAGCCCATTGATGTATGCGATAACCGCCGCAGGCTAGCGCGGGTATCGCGGTCGTACTGCAACTGACACTGTCGCGCGGGCTTTGAATTTCAAGTATAATTTACTTTTATTATGGACTTTTTATATATCTTTTTTTTTGTCTTTAGCGGGAGAGCGGAGAGCTCAGTGATAAGATACTCCGTTTTTAAATGATCATAAAATTATACATTTTCTTTTGGTTATCGCGAAGTTCTGGAAAATTATTTTATTTTGTCTTTTAGAGCGTGATAATAAAAATAATTTCAATATACATATATTGACTAACCCGAGTGGGACTGTATCCACGGCGATCTCCGTTACAGTCCGACTGGGGTCCACTGCGCCACGGCGGTCTAATTTTTTTATCTATGACGTAAGCGTGAAATAACAGTATAAGAAGTGCACGTTTGTTTCCTATTTTTTAAGACATTACGTGTTAAGTAGCAGAACTAAACGCCACGCGTTGTCTACCAGAACAAGCAAATGAAAATAATCTATACATATTATGAAACTGTTACTGATCGCTGTTTGTAAGCGGTAGATGTATGAGAAAAAATATAATTGTGAGCATTTATGGTTGTAATTAAAAATGTTTATCTGTGCGTTTGTGCACGGTCATCTCAGAAACAGTGAAATCTATTTAAATGTAGTTTTCACTTGAAAATCAAATCAGCTTTACGCTGAATCCTGCATACAACAGGATAGGTAGAGGGAACCTAGTGTTAAGACACTTCGTTTCCCACTTTCCGCACAATTTTAAATATAAATTGTTGTCTCAGTAGAAATCGTCATCAAGGCCCCAAAAGATCTACCTAATTCATTAAAAGTAATTTAAATTATAGTTAAATATGTATATTGCATATTTTTTTGTATTAAACGACAATGATAGAACAATACATCGTTTATACATGTCATGAAAGTATATTCTGACATTACGACGCGGATGCGATAGAAGCTATTGTCTTTTTTAAATAATTTGATTAAGTGTTGTGAAATAGAAAGCTTGGGAAACAAAAGTATGAACAAATATTAGTATTAAAAATGTCGGTGTAATCCATTATTTATGAACATAGCCATCTACATAGCCCTTGAAATTGTTGTATTTTCATTGAAATATGTCGAAATCCGAACATTTTATATATATTTTTTTGTATGCACGTGATACAAAGTTATTAGAGGCAAATTTAATTAATCAAATAGCGACCCGTGACTTCGCCCGCTGAAACTTTTTGTTATAAAAGAAAATATTTTTTATAATTTGGGTATGACCCAAATTATAAAAAATATTTTCTTAAATTGTAGCCTGTAAAGTTTTATCACAAACAATCCAGTAGTTATTGCGAGAAAGTGGAACACACATGCATACTCACATTTCTGTATAAGGCCAGTCGTGTAGTAGGGGCACAAGCGTGTGACTGTAACTCGACAGCTCGTGGGTTCGATTCCAACTCGAGAAAATTAAAACAATACAATAAAACAATAATAATCAAAATTTAATAAATTCGACACTCGTGTACAATTGAGTTAGAGCTAGTAGGAGCAGGTCTAACGAAGCGACGCAGATGGGCGCTATTATCTCATGCACACTGCGTGCCAAACTCTTATTTGCTTTGAATAAGGAAAGTGTACGTAGCTGTGGATGAATATATGAAAGTAACACTGTAATATTTGTTCTTACATAATATACATATAAATGAAAATTATTTTTCTATAAATATTATAAATGGAACGGCGTGTCTTAACACTAGGTTCCCTGTTGTGTGCGGGATACAGCGTGAAGCTGATTTGATTTTTTATTATAAATAAATAAATCTTGTGAATGTTCTAAATTAGTTCAGCCTTGGTTAGGATTGTGTTTAACATTTCTTCAGTAAAATTAAAATTATATGAACTTTGTATTAATTATTTCAGCTCACCATATAAATAGAGATAATCTATTAAAAAATCAGTGCTTTCTCCAAATCTTCTAAAATGATTTAGAAAATATTTTAAAGGCATTTCATCAATTTCCTACAAAAATACCACCCCGAAAAACACCCTCCAAAGCAAAAATTTCAAAAAGCAACATACAACATCAACCCTTAGAATGATTTCTTATTCTGCCCGCACGACAAACTGCTTGTTCGGCGCAACTCGCTTAATTCACTGACCAGTAATTAAGGCCGGGGCCGGAGCCGGGCCCCCCAACATGCTGAGACAGATTTTTGTCTAATAACGACCAAACGCTTACTCTAAGGAAATTTGATTACCTCTAACACCCTCTTAGGTGGCGTTATATCGTGTGTGTATAATTTTTTAAGTGTTATAAATATAAATATGATGAGGCCAGGCGTGGCGCAACGGCAAAAAATGTAGTTCTAAACGGGGTAGGCTATGGGTTCAATTCTCAATCGAGAGGATAAATTTTTAATATTTTAATTTCTTCGCTCTGATGTCAAGTTAGAGCGCGGCAGTGAGTCACTCGTCACGCAATGCCTCGAGAAATCGGGGGAAAACGGAGTGTATAGTTTCCTTCTGCCCATGCTGCTGAGTGCGGGCTATGGAAAAAAATATTATAGAAAGGAAATGCCTTTTAAGTATTTCAAGTAGTATTTTAATGACACCTAGACCGATTTTATTTGAGACCGTTGTGGCGCAGATACGCAAGGGTGTGACTGTAAACGCGATGATTGTGGATTCGATTCCCACTCTAGAGGATGATATGTTAAATATTTTAATTTCTTTGCTTTGGAAACCGACTCAATACACAATGCCTTAAGAATGAGGCGGAAATTTGGGAGCGGAAGAATCTAGAGGGATAGTGGAATGTCTTAACACTAGGTTGCCAGATTCCGTTTATCCTGTTTTGTGCTGGATTATACTAACACTGGTTCTTGAAAATTAAAGTTAACATTTAAGTGACTTTAATTTCATTGAAATATGTACAATTCGACCGATACTCGTGAAGGAATTATATATAAAGAATCAGCTCATTTTTAATTAAAATTATTTATAAAATTAAATATTGAACAAAATGTCTTAGTATTAATATTTAAGGAATATACCGTCGAACCTACGACTCTCAAGGCAGTCAGAAACCACAACTTTTAAAATTTTTATTCATAATATTGTTTAGAACTGACATTTTTAATTTGAGTAGGGTTCTATTTTAATATCACACGACTGTCCTTTAAAATATATAAATTCAAAATTGAATACGCAATTGTCAATCTTAATAAAAGCAACGAAAAAATATTAATGTATTCGTATTCGTCCGGCGATCGCAAACTAACTCGTCAATTGAAACAGATTTTGGCTTTTATTTATTTTTGAAAAAAAAAGATATCGCCACTTTGCCTATCAATAAAGCATAATAGACCCCTGTGATAGTGATGTATGTATGTGCTTTACAATGAGTTGCTTTTAACGGAATGTTTCTATTTCTATTTTTGTTTATTTTTTGTAGTTTAGTGTTGGTTTGTAGTTTGCTAGTGAAAACGTGGAATTGTGGGTTCGATTTCAGTTGGAACTAGTGAACGGAGTGTCTTATTAACACTACATTTCCTCTGTTTACCTTGCTATTTGCAGGATATAGGTGTGAAGTTAAAAAAATCACTCCAGTGTGCACTTTTTAGAAACTACTGCTTCAAATCATAATATTTTTTATTCAGACTTAAAAAAAATCATAATTAATTTTAAAATAATATTTTCATGGTGTCGCATAAATATCGTAAGGAAATAAAATAAGAAATAAAAAAAAAAAAATTATATGACATATTTTTATATATGAAGAGTAGTGAGAGTTCGCTTAAAGGTAGGCTAGGGAATGTAGGGGAGCACTAAGAATAAGAAATCAAAGAAAACCTACCTCAACAAAGCATCAAACCTACACAAATTTCACGTAAAACACAAGTTTATGACATACACAATTTACTTAGAAGTGAGATTAAGCAGTAACAAACAACTCTTGCGATTTATCGTCGCCATCCATCGTGGAGGCGACGCGGCGGTAATGAAAGCAGCTTATCTGGGACTAGCGCTTATCTGAGACACTATGCCTCAAGACGGCTAATCGAGTATTCGTTTGTGCTTAAATTGTTTAACTTATATTAAACAAAAAATAAGAAGAAAGTGAGGAACGTGATGGTTATAAGTTCGATTCTCGCTCGAGGGAATTTATATTTCTCGCTTGTTATCAGAACAAGATAAGGCGCAGCGTCGAGATTCACAGCTCAACACTTAATGTTTTGAAAAATCTGTGAAAAAGGGGGGAACTGAGTGTTAGAGGGACAGCATGTGCTTGTGTGAGTCGTATGTGAAGCTTAAAAACCGCCATAGATAACCTAGTGAATGAACACTAGATTCTCTTTGCCTACTATTCTATATTATAATATGGGAAAGATGCTAAAAAAATTACATTAAGCGGTATGCCTCTAGCACTACTAGTATTTATTTAAAAGTAATCTTTACAGACGGTGACTAATTAATAGAAAATTTATTTTATATTAAAATTGTTTATAAAGTTAAATCCACTCCCTCGAGCAGGAATCAAAGTAGCTACCGTCGCATTTACAGCCAGACGGCTGCACTGCACCACGACGCTCTCATTACTTACCAAAAAAAAACAACCCAAAATATTATTATAAGAAAACAATCCAAATATATCCAAAATCATTAAACATCGTAAAATATCGTACAAAACTCAAAACAATCAAAATTATGGGGCAAAGTGACGTAAGGGGAACACGGCGCGCAATAAATTGGTGAAGAGAACAAGTTTAAATCGTATATTGTAAATACAGGTGAGCTTTGTTTATCGGGTCGTGGTCGTTACGTCGCTTACTGTACGGTGGCTAATAAAGTTTTGTAATTAATTCATATTAAAAATATATCTTCACAGTGTATCCCGAATATACCAGGGTAGGCAGAGGGAACCTAGTGTTAAGATACTCCATTTCCCACACGATTCTCGTACATCACGATTTGTGAAATGAAAGAAACAGAATCTCATCATCATCAGGCATCACAATCAGTGCGAAGAAATGAAAACAATTTAAATGTAATAATTCCCCCGAGTGAGTATCGAACCCACAATCGTCGCGTTTCCACGACGACGACAGCCTCATATTATATAACTATTTATAACTTAAAGCTGTAGTGCAATTATTTATCCTTGCAACTTTATAGTGAAGAAACTACCGACCCACATCTAAGTTCCTGTTTGACCTGTCCCGTGAGAACATTTCTTATTCAATATTAAACCTGTTGTAACAATCTCTGAATGTGAATTATCGTCGTACGCGTAATATAGGGTGCGGCTTAACTAGTAAATGTAGCGCAGCTAACTTCTAGTAAGCATAGATACACGACGGTTGTGAGTTCGATTTCCACTCGTTTTTAATACGTTATTTTATACTTGGAAAGAAAAATACTTATTTTGAAAACGTATAAAATTTTACGTAGCTGGATTTGAACTAGCAGAAACAGAGTACTAACAACATAAATAAATTGTAACAAATGTATAAGAATTTCGACGTAGCTTCATATGAACGTATGGCTTAGTGGTCAGACTTGGGCGGCTTCCAAGAGGCGCGGGTTCTAACCTGCTGCGTTTAAGTTTTTTATAACTTTTCTAAAGGCAAATAATTATAATTAATCGTTTCACTATGATAAAAGAAATCATCGCTAATAGGTTCACATATTCTAAAAGACTTTAGTTAGATTTTTTAGAATATGTGTAATATGTGTAATTTAAACGGAAATGGATCTGGAAATGGTCTGGGCGTATCATCTACAAATTTTCTGTACCCGAGTCACATAAGAAAAAAAATTACATAAAAAATTATAAAGATACCAGTACAACTTAAACAACTTTCCTTAAAACCATTTAATTCTAATAAGTTAACAGCTTAACATTAAGAGTCTCCCATCAGCCGTGATTGTACAGAAATTGAAAAGGAAATAGTGCCGTCTGACGCATTGCATTTTTCCATTGGCGTCAACGCCACAATGCCCACAATGACACAAAGGACTCGATGATCGGTGATGGTGTGGAATTTCAATACTATTTAATGGTTCATTTTGTTTGTGATATTTATTTTTGTATGTATTTTTAATATATTTATGAAATGTTAATTTAATAAGTATCTGTAAATGCGGTAAGAATTTGATTTTATAATATAAGAGTTCGAATTCTCTTTTTTTCAGTTACACAATTTTTCCGCATTGAGTGAGTCTAGTTGAATATCTTAATGCAAAACAAAGTGTTAACACTACTAACACTCGGTTCATAGAATCCCTCTGCCTTCGCTGTTATATGTGGGTTACAGTGTGAAGTTCAAAAAGATTAAATATTTAGGGCAATTTTTAGTAATTTCTAACTTGCGATATGGTTATACCAAGTGGCGTGGTTACACTCATTAGGCAATGCCACTATAAGCAAGACGTAGTGAACAGAGAATTTTAACACTCTGTTGTTGTGGGAAATGTCCACTATAGTTCTAGAATAAATAGTGCTTATAGAAAGAATATTTAGTTACAAATTCATATTCTACACAATACGAACAGTTATTAAGTATAATTTAGCTTAAAAAAACTAATAAATTTCTATCTATTTCTTTCCCAAAAACATCAACTAAAAACGAAATCACAAAACAACATCCCAAAATAATTTTCGCTTAACTCGAAGATTGAAACAGAGGTGGAAAAGAATCGCTATTCCATCCCATCCCATCCCCAAGACGAAAAATCCTTGAAATTAGTAGAAAACAAGGAAAATGCGAAAGACGTACCGCCAGTTACACATTTTCGTCGCAAGGCAAGGCTAACGATTCAAGCTGGCTGTCCCATAAATCTAGTACCGCCTGATTGATACATGGCGGTCGGTGACGCCCATCCAGTAATTTACTGCGAACGACGCCCACCAAGCATCGAGATAGCGAGCATTTTTGTTTTGCATTAATTCCTTTTTCTTCGCCTTCACGAAAATACTGGGTGTGTGTGTTGGTAGAAAAAGTATTTTTTTATATATTTTTTGTTAGATTCGTTGCCTGGAAATGTATAGAAATGCTTGGAAAATGGATGTTTTGATGTTAAGATTGGAAGCTTGAGCTTGATATTACATTGTGTATAATAGACATTAATTAAAAAAAATATCAAAATGACTTATGTAAAAATTAAAAACATAATTATTACATAAGTCATTTTGTAAAAATTAATTTTTCAGTTAACTTCCCTTATGCCACAACTTCCCTCCCCCACCCTAATATAATAAAAAACCGGTTAAGTGCGAGTCGGACTCGCCCACCGAGGCGTCCGTTAAGATTGTAGGGCAACAGGAAGTACAAGTTATAAGGGTTAACAAACTTTAATTTACGAGCATATGCACTCATTTTGTTTGAAATGTTCTACAAGTATAAGTTTGTTACTATTTTTTGCGTGGAATACCTATAAATTAGAACTTTTCGAATTTGTTCCTTTACTTGTATTGTAAATTCTCACTTCGCCCAAATTTCACCACTGTAGGTCCACGAGCAGTACCCCATAAATTTTAACTACTCAGCGAATATCATATTAAATACTTTAATCATAAATCTTTTGATTGCGTTGACTTAGAAACTGATTTTTCTGTGCTTTGTGGGACCATAGACTTAATGATTTATATTAATTTCAATCTGATACTTATAAACGATCTCGAGATAAATGTTCTTGACAATCGGATAACTAAGTATTCTTAGAAGGGTTCCGTTTTCACCTTTATTCGCACGAAACCCTAAAAACAAACAAACCAACCAACACACATCACGAAAGCAGAAAAAAAAGGCACAAACCTTCCTTTAAAAAGTCACCAGCTAATAGACAAGAATCTACTCCTTTCGTGTAAAAATGTACGACTAATTTTCATAGCAGTCACACTACGAGCACACGACACAGAGTACTGAATAAAGGCTTTCTTAAAAGCTAATCTAAGACAAAAGCGTTATTACCAACTGCCCCCGGGTGTGGGACGAGTGTTTGCTTTGTTTATTTTAATTTTTTTCGCATGGCGGACGCCGTCTAGAGTCTAACTAGCGCTAAGGAACGTTGTACAGGGTGTTGCGAAATGTGTATAGATTTTTTTTTCTTTTTAATTTCATATTATATACCGGACATAGCAGTGTAGGCAAAGAAACCTAGTGTTTAGACACTTTCCACTGAATTCTTGAGATATTACCTACGCTGTTCTTCGTTATCAGAGTAATATTAAATATTTCTTCACCTTCCTTCCATTCGCACGATTAGGCCCCTGCAACACGACGGACTCGTTATTTATTTTTGGTAAGGTATTAACAAGGAAAAAAATTAAATTATATGAGTGGAAACACTACCGGTACTTAAAGATGAATAGAGTGAAAAATTACTGATTTATTTTGGTATATTATGTAAAATTTATAATAAGGTTGCCAAACATTACGGACGTTATACACAATAAAAATATTTTAATAATCTCTAATTTACAAAATTTCAAAACTATATTCAAACTAATTTTATTAATTATAGCAAAATACAATAAAAAACATAACACTGCACCAACTCAACACATATCATCAATATTCCAAACATACGAAACAAAACAACTCGATACATAATTCAACAAAACAGAACACGCTGTATACAAGTTTGATACAAAACAGTGATATACAGTTCATTTTCAGCTTTGGCGGAAATTATCAGCGATGCGTGATGGTTACAGCCTCCCTCTTTGTATAGTGCTCTCAGATAACAATGGCACTATATTATATAGTATTTAAAAGAAAGATACTGAAGGAGACCGTAATTAGCCTCATTCCAAAGTTTGAGATGCAGTGTTTGTTAGCCATTGTCCATTTTACGTAGTATATGAAGAAGTTTCAATTTTAGCATTCAGGTTGATAAGAAAAAAAATAATATCAAGAGCAGTCGTTTAGAGTTTGGTTGTTGCGAAATTGCAAAAGAAAGGGTTTATGTGAATTTGTTGTACATTTCGGTTTATAAGGAAAGGTTTTAATTAAAATTTATAATTTAAAGAAAGAAGTTTTTATAATAAATATGTATTTTACGCTATTTTAAAATAAAAAAGCACCACCTGCTTAAAATTTTAGATTCAGTATTAAAATGATTATAACATACTCGAAAATACATAGCAGCAACCACTAGCTAAATCAAACCGCAGCATTAAGCTCCACCACTCAATATATATGCAAATGTCTCAAAAATTTGATGGTGTGTCCAGAACGGAGTATTTTAACACTAGGTTTCCCCTTCCTATCTCACTACGCCGGGAAAACTTGAAGTTGAATAAAAATTAGTACAATAATTATTACCTACTAAACATATTAGCTATTTATAGCCAATTATAACAGAAAATATTAATTTCCAAGTTTATATTTTAATTTTATAAGAATTTCATCAAAACATAAAATTCAAATGTATAATGTAACTCTCGAAACTGTAGCACTATAGTGAAAAGTTGACAAAAATCCGACGACACTCGCCGCCGGCAACGCTTACAGGCGTGAACTACTCATCACGTGGAACAATGAGGCTCATACGTCCTATCTAGGGTTAATTTGACCATATCCCTGCTTCATTAATAAACCATCTGTATGCCAGTTTGTTCATATTTATTTAGTATATACATACTTAAATACAGTCTTTTAGCGACACGCTGTATCCCGCAATTAGCGTGATAGCCAGAAAAGGCTTATTTTGTCTAAATTATGCTATGGTATCAATGATTATAGTTATGGATGTGGTGTTCGGTTCCATTAGTTATTCAATATTCAATTATCTAGAAATGTTGGAAATAGGATTGTTTGAATACTAAATTTTCACTACATTTGCAAAAATAATGGGAGATGCATACCAAAAAATATAAAGATATATATTAAAATTGTCGATTTATCGATTTTTACTTTTGTCTCGTGTATTTTTATTGAATAAATTTCATTGTTTTTTTTTTGATAGGAAATAAATTCGGAACCTTAGATATTATATACGTTGTAACCCATATATATTCATTAGTTGATAATTATAGTACATGAGTTATATAGACTAGTAATATATAAGAAACGTCTATTTCCCATTTACTGCTATGTGTATGGAGGTAAACCTTATCGTTGATATATTAGTTAATATTTTGTTATACATTATATACAAAACTAATAAATGGTCTTACTATGTTTGTTATAAAAATATTTGTGTATAAGAAAACACAAAAATATATTTAAAAAGTAATTTCCTAATTTAAATTTAAACTTAAAAGGAAATACCAAGTCAAAGCTCATCGAACACCAACTTTATCACTCCACTTAAATATACATTCAACTTAGAAAGCCTTTCGGCAAATTCATCTCAAAGGCTATCAAAACGCAAATATCTCACGTAGGTAGGTGTCTCCGTGAATGCACACATCTGGACTTCTACTAATATTTCAAGCGCGACCAACACTCGGCTTTCCCATCTTTACAATTTTATTTCTACAGCTGGTACAAAATAACTTGGACCTTACTTCACTGGATGTAAGAGTGGTGTTTGTTTAAATTTTAACTAAATGAAGGTAGTTGTAAGCTTGGAGGTCAGTGTAAAGATAGCGTTTACGAAGCTAGCTGTGGTCGCGGCGAGGTTGAAATATGCAGAGGTGGTATCGAATGCGACCCTTACAAAGAGCGTTTCGGTAAGACAGTCCGTATGGAGACGCTTCAGGCAGCAGGTGTGTGATTGTGTCCATTATACAATGATTCATTTTATTATGTTTTTTGAGGCATTAGAGATTAGATTTAGAGAAATGATGAAATTATGGACGAATGAAATCCTGTAATATTTTATCTAAGGAGAAGATTAATTAAAACGAAGATTAATTTAATATTATTTTTACTATTATCAAAAGTGTCTAGTATTATTATCGAATAATCTTTCGACACTTATCAAAGATGAGACGCTACGATGACGCCAAAGAAAAAAGAATATACAGTATAAGTTGATTCATTAAATTGATTGTTGCAGAAATAACCTTATACATTCTTATAGTATTTTATTCAATGATTTAATGAATGACAACATATAGAGTAAACTGTTGTATTTAGAAAGTTCAAATTCCAATAAAGTGAAATAATGTTCCATTTTACGTATATGATGTATCATTTTAAGTCCAGTTGCCGTCCTTTGCTTTTTATTTTAAAAAGTATTAAATTTAAAAATAATAAATAAATTTATTTATAAATCTGTATTACAAGCAAAGTACAGAAGAACAAATGAAATTAGGTCAAATATTCAAAATATTTTAAATTAATAAAATACACTTATTATTTTAAATGACACTACACGAGTCTCGCTATGTCCAAAATTTTATACATTTTTTTAATAAAACTAAAAAAGATAATATTTTTGAACTTTGCGCAAATAGTACGGTGGACAAAAGAAACCTACGAACCTAGTGTAAAACACTCTATTCCCATTAAGACACCGTTCTCTACTTTCTACCAAAAGTTGGAGGCATTGCGTATTAAGCGGAACTCAACGCCGCGCCTCGATACCAGAGCGAGAAAACGAAATTATTAAATATTTCATTACCTCCTTCGAATAAACTAATAATATTGTCAGTATATAAATCAAGTATTAAAATGTCGCATGTCAATGGAAACATGGTTTTCAGTTTTCAAAAGCCATCCTCTGGGAGGAGGTGTTCTCACAAAGTGACCGCTATTAAACATGCATAGCTTAAGCAGCGTTTCACTCTGAATTACAAAGATAATTTGATACTTATTATAATTATGTTATAATAATGATATAAGTCAAGGATATACTATTAAAATTATATTATGTAAACAGGACAAGTTGTGGGTTTGATTCGCACTCAGAGATATGAAAAATATTTAACTCCTCGTTCTGGAAACGAGACAAAGAGTTTTGCCACTCAGTATGTAATGCCTTCAGAACTGTTAGTGTATGTGTTGAGATCCACTATCGTGGACCCCCATTTTCATTTCATGGACCCCCAAATTTTTTTTTCGCTGACGCAGACCCCTTTGCAGGTTGTCATAGACCCCCACTGGTCGATATAGACCACTTTGGGAATCACTGATGTATAGTGTTGTACTACTACATATAGTTATATGTCTATTTTTTATTAATTGGTTATTCAATCGCACTTCCTAAAAAAATATCGATATTAATATGTTAACAAAACGTGTAAAAAATTGAAAGACAAAAACGCGTAAGAATTTGAACCTGTTCACCTTGGACTGTTTTTAAGGTGCTACGTTCAAATTATTAAAGTTTATTTAAAAAGTACTAATCTTACATAATATATATAATCGTGAAAATCTAAGAACTTCATGCTTCATACATACAAAGTAAAGACATACATACGTATCTCTATACGTCAACCAAGAGTGGACGCGATCGATGACGTTTGACCTCTTCACCTGCCCCCTGCCGTCTTCAGTGCACATGTTAAGGGCAAGTCGAGTTGAAATTTAAAATTTATTTAAAACGGTATATATTTTCTTTTCTAATCTCATAATGCTGCATACTTTAATATGTTATTTAATTTAACTATATGAGGGCACGTCGTGGTGCAGGGACACAAGAGCGCTACTGTAAGCGACACAGGTGGATGGTTCAATTTTCATTCGAGGAAATGAAATTTTAATATTTTCATTACCTCACTCTCGAGTCAAAGCGCGGTGTTGCCTCCAGAATTCGGCAAAAAGTGGCGAACGGAACTGCGTGTTAAGCGGTACAACGTTACATTTTGTTTTGTTACTAGAGCGAGTGAATGAAAGTAATACATTCACTCAATTGAGAATCTAACCCATGACCGCTGCGTTTACACGCAAATGCTGCGTTGTGCCAACTAACATTAAAAAATTAAAAATTATTAAGCGTATCAAGAACTTCCACTTAAAACCGACTGTCTGCAATCTGCCATCTTTTATACCGACTTCTGAAAATGAGGCCATTTTCAATACACACGCCTGCATCTATCCTTTGGGTTGGAGTCGACTTTTTACTTTCACGTATGAATGCACTGATTTAAAACCCTCCAATGGTTTATCTTCGACCAGGTTTCTTGGATTTACTATGGATGATATAAGTATAAATGTAAAATTACAAAGGTAAAATGTAAAGATCAATCTACAAGCTAGGACTGGTTGTGGATTCCATTCCTACTCAGAGGAATTAATTATTTTGTTATCTTAGCAGGGCGAGGCAAAGCGGGGCTCTCGGGCTAACGAAGTGTCCTAACACTAGGATCCCTCTGTCAACTCTGTACAGCGTGAAGCTAAAAAATAAGTAAAAATCATGCCAAAACAAAAATTGAATTGAATGGCTTTTCAAAAAAAAACACTTATCTATATAACGAACGAAATTTAAATGTACAAAGTTAATACATCCACAGCTCTATTCAGTAATTTAGTCCAAATCGGCTATTTACGTCTTCGCCGAACGTCCGGGTCGTCGTAAAATTCTATCGGCGCGATTGTACACTGATGTGTCCGGGCTGAGAGGACTGTGCTATAGGAATTATGTACTGCCATTAAAATATATATTGTATAGAACGTTATATATTCTTTTTTGATGCCAGTCATGACTTAGAAGCACAGGCGTGCAACTGTAAAGATATAAGTTGAGAATTCAGCGTTGAACTCCGCTATTCAACACGAATGTCTTCCGAATTCGGCAGAAAGTGAGGAGCGGACGCATCTTAGTACTAAATTCTCAAGTTCCTTCTGCCTCTCCTGCAAAGTGGAGGATACAGCCGTGGCATCACTTATCTTAGCTTTCCATCTTGAATAAATAATTTATATTTGAAAAATTCTTTTCAAATATAAAAAATTAAGTTATTCAACTTAAAACTTATCAACAAAGTTACTACGAACGGTACTAAAATAGTAGTATTAGAAAACGACTTGCAATAACACAGATACAACAGAAACTACTCATATAAAATTTAACTTACGGTGACATGTTTTATTTTTTGGCAGAACCAAAAATTAAGGCAATCCAGAAACCATCATATATTCGGGACTTATACCATACTATTATAAACAATAGATGCTTATATACCAAATATATAGACTACAGTATGGCAAGATTGTTGCCAAATCGAAAACTGAGCTAAACATCTAGCCAAATCTACTGCAACCATTTGCATAAGAAGTTTTATAAAACTGAATTTCCTTATTTTCAATTACGTTTCTATTTTGTCGTACTTGAATTGCTCTTGCGCTTTCATTTTGATACGAAATCTTTTTATATGTGATATTATAGAATTATGATATGCCGGCGGCAAGTGGAAAACGGAAGTGTCTTAAGTAGAAGGGAGTGTCCCGAGTTAGGTTCTCAGGTTCCCAGGTCCCCTTTATCTCTGCTATATATGTTACGGAAACATATGTGCGGATAACAGCGTAAACCTAAAATAAATATGTTGGGTGGACGGACTGTAGGTCCCTTAATTGGTCCGTTAAGTTATATTAAGTAAATACAAAAGTGATTGCATCAACAGTAATTTCATTTTTTGCTATTATACCAGTAATTGCCTGTAACTTTCCTATAGTGGCTTTAAAGACGTGAAATGGAAAGTCCCACTGCTCCTGTTCTCGAAGGGATTTCAAGAAATCTTCCCTCATTACTCCATTCAAAGTCCAATAATTTTTGTCTGTGCGTTGTCTATCACTTCAGTCACTAAATTGAGAAAGACTTTGATTTCTTAAAAACTATTAAACATGTTAAAACATGAAGGAATCAAAAACACTATCAATGTACTTCGTACCCGTAAAGTTAAATAAGTTCGTTATTTCGTATCCTTAGTCCAGTCCCCAGTCACCCTTTCCTAATTATCTGTCTGAAATCAATCGTTTCTGACCACTGGCGAGACAGGGTGCTTCAAAAGTGTTAAGGCCTAGTCTATTACGCTTAAGTTAAGTAGACATAGGTTCAAGGACAAGAGTATAATATTTGTATTATGTATTTACGCATCGTTCATATATTTCAGTTTAGCAAACTCTTCTATATGAGGTAAAAAATCGTTTTTTTTACCAGTTTTACTTTATGCTTTTTACTTACCCTGATGCCAGTCGTAACACAGGGGCACTTGCTTGTGACTGTAAATGCGACTGGTTATGGGTTTGATTATCATTCGAAGAAATGAAATATTTTTTATCTTTATTTCATGGCTCTAATAACGAGGGAAACATGTCATGTCGTGACATTGAGTTCCGCCACTGAACGCGTAATGACTCTAGAAATAAGCGTAAAAATGGCGAACAAAAGTATCTTAATCAGAACGGCGTGTATTAACACTAGGTTGCAAAGTTACTTCTGTCTACTCTGCTATAAGAAATATAGCGTAAAGGTTGAAAAAACTTTTAAAAAGCCATGATATTCTCAGCTTTGCCTATCAAAATATGCAAGTTTTTAAAAAAAATCTTCTTATTCTCCTATTATGAGACATCTGTGTGAGAAGCCACATTAAAATCACTAATATAAATCGACTTTATTTTATATCGTATAATCAAACGATTTCATATCTTAATTTTAATAATAACAGAAACAGAAGATATAAAACAAAACGTGTCTCATTAAACAGAAGTTAGATACTCGCGAGCAATAATCGTCCATTACGAGCTACGACGGTCAGCAGGTAAACAAAACGACGCATTAAGAGGGTGGATTAGCGCTGAAATATGTCGGTGGCGGTAAATTTTCTTACCCCCCTGACGCGAGCATCGACAGCGTTGAAGGGTACTGGTAGCAAGCAAATGTTATGGATGAGATTTATTTGATTTGGATCATATATTTTGTAAGATATATTAATATTTAGACAACTAGTGGATCGTAAGAGAGACATGATCATAAGGTTCCATTCATGGTAAGAGAAAGAAGGAGTAAGATACTCATTATCTTTCATAAGGAGGCGGAATGTTGTACTCTATTTAAAGATGCTAATAATGTTAAATGATTTTAAAAAACTCTGTCAATTTTGATTAGTTGTATATTGTTATTTTTTTTTGGAACTCTAACAAACTTTCTGTTGGAATAACCTTTTAAAAATAATGACTTTGTTACTCTTAACGTATTTCTCTTTTTGCCGCCTGCGTCGAAATTGACATAAGAATTTAGAAATTAAAAAAGAGATCATAAATATATGAAAAAAATATTTAAAAGAAAAAAATCTTGTAATATTTTTTGCACACCATACCGATGTCTCCCGATTCGTCCCACCGAAAATTCTCGTTCGAGCCGTTTCTAAAGCGCCTTTTTTAATCTCTATAAATCAAATTTATGACTTGTGTAAGCTTACTGTTTTATTTACCCTTTTATAATTTTGTTGCCTTCAGATAAAGTAGGGGGGGAGCGCGAGTGTAATGTTAGGTTAAGCTGTGTTGTGGAGATAACGGTACATAGATCATTTTTGTATATAATATATAATTAGTTAAGTTTTCTTATAATTTTGATTAAAAAACTATTAAGTTTATATTAAATTGTAGTTAATATTATAATGAATTAGAGAAATGGGGACAAATTTAAATACTGCATTTTAACTTGTCCCTTTTAGCGACACTAGGTACCTTCTACTATCTTTTCGTGCATTTGCTTTGGAATTCACGTGTCTGGAAGTGTTCCTTCTATATAGAATGCGACACAACGGAATCCTTACATTTATCGCGGTGTTAAACAACGACGATAAATAAGTACGATACGAAAAAATAACCAAAAAGAAAAATTAAAATTTGTTCTAATAATAAGTTCTGTCTTTCTCATAAACAATTCCAAATGGAAAACAAAACGAGACATACGAACGCTCCTCCACAAGGTAGCATGTATCAACTTATTTCAATTTTTTCTCCGTCACCATCTGCAGCATTTCGGTGTAAGCGATTAATTTGTCCATTGTTCGGTTACATTCACTTTGTCGACGTGACGTGTGCTTGTGTGTTGCTTACATTATGGATGACTTTTCATTTGAAACAGGTGTTTATTTGTTATTTTGATGGATTTCGACTGTCTAGCTTGTTTGTAGCGTCTAACTGTAATAGCGACGGTTGTAGGTTTCATTCTTATTTGGGGGAAAGAATTATTTTCATCTCTTTGCTCGCGCGATGAAAATATTTCAAAAATTTGTGTGGATCATGAGGGTCTTTATACCGGGTATCCCGCCTACCCTGCTACATGCGGGATCAGCGTGAAACTAGTATTGATAAACTCTAATCTGAGCTTCGCTTCGTCACCAGAGCAAGCAAATAAAAGTATTAAATATTTGATTCCTCGGATGGGAATCAAATGCACAACCTGTCGCATTTACAGTCATACGCTTCTGCCCTGGCGCCATTCAACACGCAAAGGAAATTTGGCGGAAAGCAGAACGGAGGTGTCTGAATAGGGAATAGAATGTCTTACTACTTGGCTTCCAGTTCTCTCTGCATACCCTGGTATGTGCGGGATAGAGCGTTAAGCTAATAGCATGTGTCATATATAATACACAATAAATATTTCATTTAACAACGCCGGTAAAGCCGCAGGTATATGCTAGTGTACTATATTTTGACTTTATTTAAATGCTCCCTATAATTTAGCTAAACTTTTCTTGCCAAATTTTGTACACTACGAATAAATATTTCAACTTACAACACTTCACAGATACACAAAGAATTTAAGCTAAAATATTAGCACTAACATTTTCCAAAACATAATAAATCTAGCCGGACCTCCCTTAAGGAGAGACAGTTAAAAGTGATGTGACACAGATGTATAAAATCGAGGTTTTTTTATTTAAAAATCGATATTTAAAACTTCACTAACCATTCTAAATTAAAAGATTAATATACAATCTTATTAAATTAATAACATAACTATTAAATAATCTTAAAACATTTAATCAATAATAATTATCTGATAACTTGTCCAAAAAATTAATTATATAATAACAAAGATATAATGAAAACTAAACAAAAACCGAAAAATATATATCTCCTTAATTCAAAAGTAATCGACCCAAGCCCATCACTAGCCACGAGTGTCAGCACGTGACAGACGACCCTGTATAAACCTGACGAGACGAGTATACGCGTCGGAATAGCTCTACGGAGCCCACTATATCATTTTTATTACATGCCATCTTCATTTTCATATTTCATATTTGCATTTCTCCCCCCCTTTTGCCACCCTCTTTTTTCTGTAATCACCGAGTTCGCTACGTCTAAACAGTGCTAGTTTGTGAAGTAGGTGAAGATTATGGGTATTCTTTATCAGTTTTTATGCTGTTATCAGCTTCATATTGTGTAGTGGACGGAGTGTCTTAACACTGAGATTTGTCTGCCTTGACTATTTATTTTTAAATAAAAGAAGTGTTATCATTTGTTTTAGTTATTCGTTACAAAATATCGGCAGATAAGTGATAAATTATTCCGTAAATAAATTAATCAATATTTTCCACTGAACTCGAAATATTACACGTTGAGTGACGGAACGCAATGCCTCGCATTTTCTTGCTAATAAAGCGAGGACATGAAAACAATTCATTACTTCGCGTGAATATCGTACCCTCAGTCATCGCATTTACAGTGCTACTGTGCCATAACGGCTTAAACATTAATGTTTAATATAAGCTTCAAATAAAGAAAGAGTGACTAAACACCTAACCCCAGATGATACGAAACCTGTAAAAACTCACTAACAAAATTAAATACAAAATAAAAACTACATTTAAGTAAAAAATTAAACTAATTAGGCTTGGGAAAGCAATTTACATATGCCTTTTACGTTAATGTGCCGGCAAAGTCACATATTCCCCTAATATCAGCTGTAGAGATCGTCGCTGACTCTCTTAAACACGCCTCTATAAATAGTCGGCTGAATACCTGGACGGTGGTTAAGGCTACGTTGTATTTAGGATGCAAATTTTAAATATTTGACTAAATTATATAATTATTTAATTATTTTTCAGTGATATTAATATATTAGGATTTTTTTAAGGCCAGCATAGGGGACTGGGACGTCTAACTGTAAACGCGATGTAAATTACTGTCTTTTTGACATTTTCAAAATGAAAGAAAAATATTTATTTAGAAAAACGTATAACGTAACGTAAAAGTTATATATAACGGGATTTGAACCCGCACCTCTCCTCAAATCATGCTGCGTTCAACATTTTTATTCGTTTTTCTAAATAAGCACCGTCAGTTTCTTCGTTTTTGACAATTGTATGTTTAAAATGGAAAATTTACAATTTAGATATTTCTATACTCTCTACCAACAATTCTTAACTACGCGACTTTACGACAGCATAATTATTTAGTTTCACGATGTTTCTTGCATAAGCAGGGAAAACCTATTGTTAAGACACTCCATTCTCCACTTTCTATGATTTTCTTTGAGATATTACGTGTTGAGTGGCGGAACTCAACCCCGATATCTTCGTATAGTCAGAATCAATATTTTTATATAAGCTATCAAACTATCAGAATATATATAAGATAGTTCCTTAACAATAGAGCTTCGCCTTCACTATGCGGTGACCACGAGCTCAAGAGACAAAAACTGCAAGTGTACAGCCCTCTTTACGAGCAGTGTGCGGTGCCGGCAGAATTATAAGAGGTTTTAGCACAACTAAACAGATATTAAATTCAGCGTGCAAAGACTTTGCTTTTTAGAATTTCACGTTTAGAATATTCCGCCTAATACCGTTGAGCATACGCGTTTTGGTCTAAATTATGCTTGTTGTAAAAGCGTAATGGTATTGTATTGTTAGTGTTAAATAGTTAACACTGGGTTGCCTCTGCCTATCCTGTTAAATGACGGGATATAACGTGAAGCTATAAAAAAAGATAGATATAAAGATAAATATGTTTAAAATAAATCAGTGGAGGTGGGAGGTAGTCTTGGCGCACTGGCACAAACGTGTGATTATTAACGTGATAGTTGGGGGTTCAAGTACCACTCGAGAATTAATTATTATTAGGAGCGGAGTGTCTTAACACTATGTTCCCACGGTGACACCAGTTGATTTCGTCAATCGTTGATTATTCATGTTACACCCATTTTAAATATTTTTTTGTCGGAATGCAAATCCAATTACCGGGCTTTGATTTAAAATGAAAATATTTTTTTATCTACACTTCAAATTGATGAAAGACAACAAAGAAGAAAAAATAATATAAAAACAATAAAAAATATTTTAAAAGCTATAAAATTTATATATGTAGCGCTACGATTGGAGGATTGATTCCCACACTGGAAAATGAATATAATGAACTATTTCCATTCCTTCACTCTAATAACAAAACGAAATGTAGCTTTAAGTTCCACCAACACCACACGAAATATCCCTGTTATTTGCGGGATGTATCGTCATTAATGTAAATGAACTATAAAAGATCCTCAAATAAATACTTGAAAAAATACAAAAAATGATCCATATATATCTTTAAATTCACTTACACCATATAAATAGATAGTCCCGTAAACGTATCGATATCGATAATAATCGTATTTCCCCGAAGCTGTAAACCCGTGAACACCATTTTTTGCGACCGATTAAACAAACAACGCGATTTATTAACACTTTTATAGAATACACCCAATGTGTTACAGGTTATAAAGAAGCACATATAATATACTATACATACCTATTGTAAGTTTTACTCTTTTTGTTTACTTTCACACTATATCCCGCATAAAGCGGGAAAGGCCGATGGAACCTAGTGTTAAAACAATCCGTTCCCCACTTTCTGCCGAATTCTGGACTTTTCACTCAATTTTCGAGACTTTGTAGTAGTGGAACTTAAAGCCACGCTTTTTCTTGGTTTCCGATGTGAAATTGAACCCAGAATTGTCATGACACGCACCATTATCATATATATTTTTTTATTAATCTAATTTTCAAGACCTGAAACTTTTGTAACCAAACTCATGCTCATTATCCGTTAAGTGGTATAACGTAAAGCAATATACAAGTGCATATACATATTCATAGTATATTAGTATAAATATTTAGATCCTAAAAGTTAGTACGTGAATCAGACTGTTCGTATAAATCCATCGCTGCCCGCAAGTAAAACAGTACATATTTTGTTAGGGGTTTTAAATCAAGAAACGTGCGTGCGAGCTTGGTGTGACCATGTTGGTTAATACAGAATTTTCTTATTATCTCAATATTTTTATACCTTGTTTAATATCAATAGCAACACTGTATAGACTTTAGAATCATCCTGTTTTTGATTTCAGTTACAAAATTAAATTTTATATATCATGTAAATTCAACTAAAAAATGATGTTTTTTATTGTACCCATATTTAAACTACATCTGAAACAATAATTTAGCAAATAAAAACTAAAATTTAAATCAAACGCCTTAAATTGTAAGTTTTCAAATATCATTCACATTTAACTAATTTATTTAAATAAAAATCTTACTTATTTACTACTAATTTACTTTTATTCGTTTCGACAAGCAACGCACAAATGAAACTTTTGAACTTAGCATTTTTTGAAAATTAGCATATTGGTAGTTTAGGAAGTGTAGACTACACTAAACGAGAATTTGTGAAATTTACGAGACGTGAACAGGAATCACTTTTTCTACTTTCCACCGAATGCTGGAGGAATTTCGTGTTAAGTGGTCGAATTTAACGTCGACGAACGTAATTTTAAATTGATCTTTTTTTTTATTTTAAGACCTGAAACATACAAACCCCTGGTAACCCTAGCGACATAGTTGCCGTTGTTTACGTTTGGACCGCGTGAGATCGCTTGAACAATTCGTCATCGCGCGAATGAATCTTTCAACACACACTACATTGTTTTGTTAGAGCGTTACAAACAACTAGAAATGATATTCCTTTAATTCTTTTAAGCTTTACGTTGCATCCTGCCTGTATATAGAGCCTGCCTGTATATAACTTGCATATAGAGTGAACGTTGAGATACTCCGTTCCACATGTTTTTGTTTGTTTTTGTTAAGTAGCTTTTTTTTGTCTTTGGAAAGTTGGAAAGGATGGAAACTTTCCATGCTTTTTGAGGGGCGGGTTTGATCTAAGAAAGTTTGGAAATATTTAAGAGATAGCATTCTCACTTTGCATATATTATGGTATTCGTAATTTACCAAATGCTAATTCTAAAAAATAGGAAAGTTTAATTCACTATAACTTGCTTGCTTGCTTGCATGATCTTGTCAGCTAAATGCGATTGATGGTTTAGAGTTCAAAGTTTACAAGGTTTACAAGATTCTCAACATATAGACAAAATAACTTTCAACTATCGTATATATAATAAGCAATAAATGAAAAAACTAACCAAATTTATTTTCTTGTTTAAAATAGAAAAAGAAATCACTTCTAATAATTTTGTAATACTTGAACTGGCTGAGCCGTGTCGATCTGCGCCTGCGCATCGACGACGGACAGATGAGCCGCCGCGTGACGGGTGCAGACTATAACATCATCTCAAACTTTAAGATTTATTGCCATCTGTTAACGTATCTCTAACTGTTTTATTAAAGCCATTTTCATACTACATTCTTAATATTAAGATTTTGATAAAAATAATAATAATAACACTTTTTTAGTATAATTCTTACATGAGTGGTGGAATAACTCTTATTTATAAAACGCATTATTTTCTTTACATAAATAAACTAGTAACTACATGATTTGAAACAAATGCTGCAAATGCTATAGAATGTGCAAAAATACGAGAGACTTAGTAGTAATGACTGAAGAATTCTACCACACAGGTGCTCACATCAGACTAGCTCGATGATACGATATTATTTTACTGTCACCTAAATTGCATATAATTGCCAAATTTTACTATAATACACTTATTTTTTTACAAAATTACCTGAAAGAAAAGCATGTTAAAAAAATACAACAAAGAAAACAAACACCCTGTATGTAACACAGACATTGAATTATTATAGCGACAATTTGAAATATCAAAAACAGATTGTAGTGTCCTTATTATAATTAAAATAATTACTGAACAGACAAACAGTTTACGACCGCAGTCACGCCCAGATATGCATTAAATACGATTCATTATCAAAAATGAGTATATTTGTGCATTTATTTGCGATTCGTTGCGTTGCGGCGCGCACGTCACAACAGTGCACCGCCAGCGTTGTCATTTACCACAAAAACTAGATAAAATTTACTCATACGCTGTATAAAATGCATTTTGAATGTCAAGATTAGAATCTGCACCTATCGTTAGTTCGTCCAAGCCAAGTTAATTTAGCTTTAAGCTCTTATTGTGACATTGAAATCCTTTTAGTGTAAACCTTGTCTGTGGACACATTACTATAAAAGTTTCGTACCCAAAGATTATGAAGCTTAAATAAGTTAGTTTAGCTACGTAGAATAGAAGAATAGGAATAAAATTGGTTTATATAAAGATCACTAAGCATAAATAGATAAAAAAAATAACTGAATAGTTAATTAGTTCAATCGATTTAGCTATTTAATTAAATAATAACATGTAGTGTTTATCTTTACCTATCAGAGCTTTTACACCTCAGCAGCAAACAAAAAACATTGTTGTCAGTCATCTCTATGTAAATATTTTTTTAAACATCTTAATTTTATTTCTTTAGCTTTTTATTTATAAAATTTAACTGACCAACACAGTTTTCCTCATACAAAATGAGTAATGCCTGTTCTTAAAATAATAGTCTACGTTTAGTTTCAGTAGACAGAGGAAATCTATAATTAAGACACTATTTCATAAATGATTTAAATACAATGACTCTCCTGAGTGGAGACTGAACCCAAAATGACCATGTCTACGGCCATACAGTCACAAATAAAAAACATAAAAAAACCATTTAAAATGATATGAACCGGTAACAAATAGCACCTATACAATTTAATTAGAAACAATCACAATGCCTTTGTGCGAGAGCGAAGCGACAATGCGCCCATTATATTATCTTTGCCGATAAAATTGATCGTTCTAAATTTTACCCGAAATTTATTTATTTATCGCTTTTATAATACGCACGAGTATATATCACTGGCCTGTCATACTGGCGGGCGATAATGCAAAATTTGTGGACAGCAAAACTGTAGAGTCGATGTTGGAAAATGTCATACTTTTTTTTTCCTTTTTCGTTCTTTCTGTACAGCCTGTATAAGAAAATATGTATTTTTCGGTTTTTATATCTGCTTAAGTTTTCTAAGTGGGTTTTAGGCTAAAATTGGCTGAAATGTAAAAATCAAGTGCTTTTTTATACGTAACATTTAAAGGATACATAAACAATTTTTTTATTTTTATTTTTACTAACGAAATATATTGTAATTTTATTTAGTTTTATCCTTCTTGCATATTATGTTTTTACTCTACGAGTTAAAAAATATACATCTACAAGATTATAACGTAACGATAAATTTTATTCAGATATTATATTTATAAAAATTGAGAAACAAAAAATCTACTAGTATTTACATGGTGTTTTAATAACCACATATGTCTTGTTCATTTCTCCATCACAAAACCTAAAAAAGTGGCATCTCTTCACTCTCCACTCCGCAGTCTCCACTGGCGCTGTGCCCGTAATGAGAGGCGTCACAATAATTTTCCCCGTATGACAATGCTTTAATGTACGTTTGATTCATCCCATACAAATGAGGTTATCATTCCCAGCGTTGTCTCGTTTTAATGAATTTTGCTATTATCAAGCGGTATTTGTGGTCGCACGTTTACGCGTGTACCTATTGGTTGGTATATTATAATATAGATCTATGCATTTCAATTTAGATCATTTAAATTTTAGTTTAGAAAATATATTGCAGGATAGGTGAACGTTGAGCTGTTTTATTATTTTCTACACAGGGTGTTTATGAAATATCATAACTACAATTATATTTTGGATCTTCTTGAAGAAGAAGAAGTAATCTTCTTGACCAATCATTGATTATCGATCTCTAATAAGGCATTTCTCCAAATGATAAATATAATTATTACAATTTAAAATCAAAACTATAAAATATATAACACTTTATCAATCTATCAAGAACATCTCACCTATAAAATCTATCAAGTCTAAACCGACCATACATTAACACACCCATTAGACCTCACACACCCCACAAGCAACTTAAAAACCTCTCAAAAACACGAAAAATGGCTATAAAACCTTAAAAACACCCAAGATAAGCGTTTTAAACGCATTAACAATGCAGAACAAAAACCTCCGTACCTTACCTCGCCATGCCGTACATCATATTCCTACAACGCTGACGCCCAACTTACCCAGGAAACTTTTCACCCAGACACCTTACAGCCATTAGGAACCTTAATGACTACTTGTAAATTGGCCGTAACTCAAGTCCGCGTCGTAAATAACGTCGCCTGATAAGGGATGCTGACTTGTCTTCAATGTGTCTATCTTAGTTTAGCATGTGTAGATTTACGGTCACATTTATATTGTTGGCTGTTGGATAGTTCATTTGGGATGATAGTAATGGAATTCTTGGCCGGAATTTGCATGGTATAAATCTTGGTGTTTTATGGACGTTGTTTGATGTGTTGCGAAGGTTTGATGGTAGCTATAGATTGTTTGTTGTACTCGTAGGTTTGGTTTTCTTTAAGTTTGTCTTCTAAAATGGCGGCGTTAAGTTTCGCTATTGGACGAATTATTTCAGATTCAAGGAGAAAGTGAGAAATAGAGTATCTTGACACTAAGTTGGCGTTGCTTGCTATATAGCGTGCTTGGTATATACCGTGAAAGTTATAAAATTTGTGTTGAATAGTACCAATATTATAAAACATAATTAAATGATGAAAATATCAATTTTTATAATTGCAAAGCACAAATAAAAGATAATAGAATTTGAAATATATATAACTTTTTCCTATTATAATTTAATTTAAATTAAGGATATTTTTTCAATTTATTAAAGGTATTAATTTAATATAGTATCTTTATCACCTCTCATTGTTATTGTCATTATTGTCATTGTAAAAAATATTTTTATATAACCCTAAATTTAATTTAAAAAAAAACATTATCTTCAACTTTCCAAAAATGATAATCTCAACACATTTTACTAGTACCGTGGGTTCAACCCCACACCACACTCGAGAGATTTATTATACTAAACTAATTTTCATTACATGCTCTAGTAGACTAAAGGCGGTGTTC
This sequence comes from Heliconius numata, assembly GCA_016802625.1. NCBI lineage: Eukaryota > Metazoa > Arthropoda > Insecta > Lepidoptera > Nymphalidae > Heliconius > Heliconius numata. Next base: position 142,609 of record JAEBDU010000051.1, on the reverse strand, counting down.
ATTTCCGCAACTCAACACGCAATATTTCGGAAATTGGCAAAGTGGTTACCGGGATATCCTAACCCTACGTCCTTTCGTCCTAGCCATACGAAAAACACCACACAAAAACACAATTACACAACAACATTAAGCCAAGAAAAATGTCAGTCATACCTTATTCAACACATACCAAGCCACACTATAGTATGTACCACTATAGAAGGACACTAAGACACTATAATAAAAACAAACAATTATCATCCGTCCGGGTGTCGGGTGTCGGGCGCCGCAAAATTAACAATTACTTAGAACAAAATCTCCTGAAACGCCATTATCTCTTCTCATCGTAACTCGTAGCTAACTGTTATTGCCATCATTCCCGCTTGATTTAAACAAGACGTTATGCTACAGTCGCTCCTGACTACCTGAACTAGGAAAATTGGAGGCGTCAATGGTTAAATTTTGTGTTGTTCTCATTTGCAACCCTTTTTTGTAAGGTATTAAAAACCGAGGTAGAGAAAATCCAGTATTGAAATATTTTTTTTCTATTTACCATTCTAAAAAAATTAAGAATATCTAAAGAGAAGGAGAAGGAGTGTCTGAACATTAAGTTCCCTCTGCCTAACCTGGTACAGCGTGAAGTTAAAACAAAACTAAAAATTCTGTCTATTTTGATTGTGAAAAAACAAATGGATGCGGTATATTAATTTAATTTGTAACTCCACCCCCAAAGCAAGTGTTTCAATGATTTGCTGTAGGTAGGGAGATAAGTAAGTTCGTTATACTGGAATGACCAGAGAAGAGACACCATTGTTATCTACAACATTGTAATATGAAATCTTATAAAAAATATTTAGAATTTGTTTTCTTTAGTGTTATTTTATAATATTAATATTATTTTAGGATAAATAAATAATAATTGTAAGACTATAGACAAAGATTTAAAGAAATACAGACTAAAATCTTTCTATCTATCTTCTAAACTTTAAATTTATTGAAAGAGTATTATAAAATGCTGGATTTCCCTCTGAGGAGTTCCAGTGTTCAGAGAGCTGACTCTGTTCCGTGCAAAGTAAATATTTTAACCTAGTATCACGGACCCGTCTCCCGTTCGCATTATTTCCGTCGAATTTTGGTGTGAAAGAGTGTGAGAATGGCAGATCTCAACGCCGCGATTTGCCTCGCTACTACAGCTAGAGTTCGGGAGCTCGAATGGGAAATGAACCCTCAACCCGTCGTTTACAGTCAAGTGTGTACCCCTGAAAAGTGGTATCTTGAAAAGTGTTCATCTAAAAAACCCTTACTACATTACGCTAGTCACCTTAAGATATAAGGTGTTAAATGTCATATCAACAAATAAATAGCGTTTTTACGACAACTTTTTTTTATCTCTCTAGGGTTCAGAAATTCTGGAAGCAATGCGTGGTTGAGTGGTGGAACTGAACGCCACGCTCTGCTTCGTTACTTCGTAACCAGAGCGAGCAAAAATATCAAATATTTCGCTTAGTCAATTGGGGATTAATCCAAAAACCTGTCGCGTCGTCGCGTCTAGTTTAAAGTCGCACCTTTGTGCCCCTGCGCCATAACGGCCTAGCCATATATTCAAGAGAAATATAAATAATATTAACAATAACAAAAAACAAAAGAAAACCCTCGTTCTACAGTATCCCAAAATAATTTTTCACCTTACAAAAATAAATTCATAAATTCAAAAATTCAAAGTATCTTTTAAAACTATTACAGAAATAAACGAGCATTTGTACGGTATTAGGGGCGAGAGGACATTTAGTCTTGACGTTCGAGTATTTATTCGCATAATAATAATATCTCGACGCGTCGACGGAGGCAGCCCTAAGAGTTATGGCAGGGGAGATTGAAGGTAATGTTGCGATAGCGTGGATATTACCTGAATTTTGTTTTTTTTTAATAGATTTTATAGGGGGTACCTCGGTCGATCTTGGAAAACACAGTATCAAAGATGCTGGAGGAAGGTCACGGAGGGAATGTATGAATGGGTTGATGACATGACAAGGTTACAAAAAAGGTATTCAGGGCGTTTGGCACTCCGTTCTCTCTGACTACGCCGCTAGAGGCATAGCGTGAAGCTAGATTAGATTAAAATAGATTGTTAGTGGGCTGGATTAGACTGAACTGGTGTTTTAAAATATATTTTCATTAGGTCTAGCTGTAAATAAATTTGTAATAAAACATAAGAATCGGAACTACACGCTCTTCTAATAGTGATATCATATAATTAAATATAGATTAGATAACAAAACAATAGCAGCACTAACCAGCTGATCTGAGCGTGCAGATGGTTTTTTCGAATTTTAATTAATACACAGAAATATTTTTCCTTCAACCTTTACTTAAAGAAACCCTCAAATTTTACATATTTATGAGCCTGAAAAATCTCTAAAATCTAAAGCAATTTCCTCTAAAAATTTCCTCTTCCATTCCAAGGCAAGGGCGACTTCGAGTTAAAACAATGTTTACATAATTCAACACTAAATAATCGTATCTCCAATGTCTTTCCACGTCCGTCCAAGCTTCAAGATTAAGGTATTAGCTGTTAGAGGCGCGACGTCGCGTTGTACCGGCCTCAATATTGTTATACCTAAAATTGCTCTATGATGCTGGCGAGAATGGAAGAGACGGCTATATTTATAAAAGTTTGTTTTAAAAAGGGGGCCCCTCGTGGAGCAGAGGCACAAGTGCGACTGTAAGCGCGAGAGGTTGAGGGTTAGATTTCCACTCATATTTTAAGTTCCGCCACTCAAAACGCAATGCTCGAGAAATTCAGCAGAAAATGAGGAATGGAAGTGTCTTAACACTAAGTTCCCAGGTTGGCTCTGGTTACGCTGCTATGTGCGGGATACAGCGCGTAGCTAAGGAAATTAAAAAAAAAATGTATGCCACTACGTCGCCTACACCGTAGACAAAAGGTTTCGAGTCCTACTACGTTAAAATGTTTATGTTTAGTAAAAATATTATTTTTTGAATATTTCTGAACCGTTTTATTTTCTGTGTAACTGAGAACTTGAATACTTTAAACTTTACAATACATATAAAAATGTACTCAATTCCGCCATATACTTTTCATTATCACTTTGTCAAATAAATATGCAAGGAAATCGTGGTTCAATAGAACCGTTACTGTTAAGGGGACGGTTGTGGTGTGGTGTGGTGATCGATTCCCACTTTTGGGAAATGAATTTTTTTCATTGCCATGATCTGACTAGCCACTCCATCTTCCACTTTTCTTATAAAACCAAGAAAATGTAAATCGAACTTACTACAATTGTGTTAAAAGTAAAATGAAATAAACTATAGAACACAACAATTCTAGTAACCCTACGTCCGTTGCGCCTTCCGCGGTCTTCCAGTATTAAAACAATAGCCGTGATTACCTCATCAAACGCGCAAATATCCAGAGATTAGGCCTAAGAATTAACGTTCTACCCTTGAAGGGTTAAGATGGGAGGTAAGCCGTTACAGGCATTATAAGAACGAATTTGTCATTAAAAATATACTAAACTACATTTTGTAGACTGTTTTCAGTTTACTTGGGTTCCTTTTTTATATAAATAAAATCTTCTTTAATTTATTGCTCTTTATATCTTTTTTTTATATTATCCACGTTTTAGGAGCACATGACATTGTATTGTTTTCTTTTTTTTTTTCTTTTTCTAAGAATAATTCCGAGCCTAGTTCCGCCACTCAAGACACAATTCCGCTAGAACTTAGCCGAAAGTGGAAAACGAAAATGTCGTAATGAAAACGGGTTTTCTCTAAGACAAGCCTACCTTGCTATGTGTGGGATACAGCGCAAAACCAAAAAGGAAACAAAATGATAGAATCATACAGTGTTGCTAGTGCTATTTTACATAACATATTCAAAAGCTGACAAGAAAACAAATAGAATAAAAAACATTCAAGACGAAATCCCGTATTTTTTACAACGCCCCATAATAGAGCGAACTGAGTGGATATATGGGCGCGATAAAAACGTATCCATCCCGATATGCACACTAAATCACCACTTAATAGTCGAGGAGACCGTAAATATGTCAACACGCCAATATCTTGGGTATCCCTTCTATGCAGTCTGTCAGGCTTTGCGTCTTTTTTTTGGACAATTATCCCGGAGTGAGATTATCTGTACGGCATTCCTTTGTTTTTGAGTTATGGTAAGTTATTGGATTTCGTGGTGTCAATTCGATTATTTTCTTTGAAAATTTAATTTTTTTTCAAGTTATTAGTGTATTGACACTTAGTTGTTAGTCTTAGATATTGCAGGTAGTAATGTAACACTAAACTTTGCTTCTTAATCTATTTCATTGCGACTTCTTCACTGACCTCAAATCTTTCATAAAATCTTCTATGAATTGTTTAAATAAGAATAAGTTATCGCAATCTTTTTGTCAGGAAGTAGATTGTGGATTCGATTTTATTTCATATTCAATCTAAATAGAAAAAAATCCGTACTTAACTTAAAAATTAAAATATTTATAATATTAGGCAATCTACATTTTTGCCTAATTTACTTACCCATATACATATATGTATTTAAAAATATATAAATAAAGAGGAATACATGGAAATTTTCTAATGCACAAAAGTTTTCACAGGTTAATTGTAAAATAACTGCCCACCCAAACAATGCGAACTAATTAAAATTAAATTAATCGTAAAAAAAGCGAAATCACGTCAAATTGAGTGTAAAATTTCAAGAAGAAAAACAATGGGGCACCGGCGATAACGGGCCGCGACTTAAATTAAATCGGTGCCGTTTCGACAAACCCTTCACGTTGGAAACATACGGAAGTGTACTTGGGACAATTTGGATTTTGGTACTCGCAGGTTTGGTGAGTTACAGATTTTTGGGAAATTGCATAAAATATGTAAGATGTCTAACTTAACTTTGAATTGTTAACTAAGAAGAAATATTTCTATTATTATAATAGACAAAAAATAGTTCGGCTTACTTAGAAATGTGCTATTTGGCTTGTGTGGCAGTGTGTCCCCTTTATTCTTGATTTTCAAGCTTGACCAATTTTGGACACTACCATAATTTAATTGTTAAGTGATGGAGGTCAACGTCATATGTTAATTTTATTGTCTATCAAATAAATCCGTTTATCACTCACAAAAATTGCGACAGTATCGTCAACAGTAGCTTCCCGTGTACCCTCAGCCCCAGAGGGTTAACTCTAAACTTGAGTCGAGGTATGAATATTTACGAAAGCATTAATTATTTTTTAACTTTCTTGAGCTTAAGAGGATTTTCTTAGCGGAAAGTACTGAATGACTGTATTTATTTTTAGTTTGAAACTTTTCAGCATCGTCGATATATTTTTTATAATTTTGCGGAAAAGTTTGAAATTAATGACGGCGGGTTCAGATCAACCTGTTATTTTCAACAAAAAGTGTTTAAATTTCTTATAACACTTACCTACGGTCTATTGTTTGTTATTTGTTCTGTAAAGTCTTAATCATTTTAATAAGTTTATAATGATACTAGACTTTGCCCGCTTCGTTCTCAAAAGAATCTCGAAAAAACCTCTCCTATGGATAACCTACCTAAACGAAAATCTTTAAGCCTTCTTAGTCCAGTAAATTCATCAGCCCGTCGTCAGTATCTCGGTAAAGGTATATATAGATTAAAGCTAGGATTTAAAATTTATTTATTATTCTTTAACCGAAACAAAATTGGTATGAACTAGACGATATACAACACACCAAAAAATTGTAACCAAAAAATGTCAACGTAGTGAACAAAGTTGAAGTAACAAAATAATACTGGTATTGCAAGCAATTTGAAATTGGGTTAAAAGTAGAAAATGAAGTGTCTTAACTCTAGGTTCTGTCTTCCTATATCCCCGATATATGGCGGAGGCAAAAGCATAATAAACCACTTTTTGTAATAAACAAGGCTATTCGATTCTCACTAGAAAAGTAAATTACATTATGAGCTCCCACTCAGCTTACATCACTCAGCAGGCAATGTTCCTAAGAGTGAATGCGTATGAAACGGAGTGTCTTAATACTAGATTCACTCTGCTTCCTACTCTGATTTTACTCTACTATATGTGGGTACAGCAAGGCTAAAAAAATAAAGAAAGAACTAATTTTAAAACACCGTAGACGCGTAGCACTTCGTAGCACGCTACGAGATAAAATTTAATTTGCCTCACTTAATGAGAAAGCACGACAAATAAGTAATAACGTGAAACAGGAATAACGCGGCGAGTTTGATAGTACATTCAAATCTAAAAACATTAACTGTAACAGCGTAGGTCTCGAGATGATGTGGTGATATTAGAGTGGATATACCTTTGTTTTTTTACGTTTTTATAAAAACATATTTATATTTTTTTATAAAAAAATATAAATTATATGTTGCGAAGAAATAAGTTATATTTTAAATTTTAACGGAACGTCTCGAAGATTCGGCGAAAAGTGAGGAACAGAGTGTCTTAAGACTAGGCTTCTCTTACCATGCGAAAAGAAGCGTGAAGCTGTTTTTTTATAACAGGTGCCTGTATTCAAAATATTTCTTATAAATTTCGAAGCAGCAATCAAAAAGCAGTAAAAAAAATGGAAAGAATTATTAGAGATTCATCCCGCAAAAAATACTAAAACTAAAAAATATATATATAAAACACAAACCCCAAAATATCCACACAAATGTATGCACAAACAAATTCTCATCTCATTTGTTTTTCATTCAGCGGCCATAATCGAAAGTATAAATATAAATATGGTTTAACTGCGCTATGCCTGGCAATAAGAATAAACTTACTCCGCGGTTAACCTGTTATGAAATATCAAAGTTCCAGCCAACTCTCCCCTTGGGCAGCGTATATTAGACCTCTAATCAGAAGAAACTGCAAATATCTTCGTTTACACAGTTTATATAGTTATTAGATCGTAAATTGAGATGGTGTCTCGGATTTACTTTATATTTAATTAAAAAAGAAACAAGTTTTTTTACCTACACAAAGGTAAAGGTAAAGGGAACCTTGTGCTAAGACTCTCCGTTGTTTCACAAGTTTCGCCACCGTCACCAACCGTAACGTTAACAGTAAGACTCGGTGCCGCTAAAACAAATATATAATGTAAAATCAAAAAGTTTAATATAGAACTACAAGCATACACATATCTGTTGGACAATCGGTTTAACCCATCAAACCTCATGAACTATGACCGATTCGACGTGACGGTCGAACACAATCGCTATAAACAAGATACGCCGCGTATTTCAACATGTCACGATATCGTAACTCCTCGGGCGGGCCTAGCAAAGGTACTGCTATATATCTGTCAGCGTACGCAACAAATACTTTAAAATTTATGATGAATGAAGTATGCTTTGTTTGTTTTGATTAAATTATTCTAAATAATATTTAATATTTTGTGTGTGTCTGTATGTCTTAACACTGGGCTTCCCTGTTCACTCTGCCCTGCTTTGTGTGAGACACAGTGTGAAGCTAAAAAAATGTTACATAAATAATTATATACTGGTATTTGCGGTATGACTAAGCGTGATATATGTAAGTCAAATAAAGTTCAAATTAATTTATTTATTTTTATTTATTTTGGCCCCACCTGTAATCCCTAGCGGAGTTGCTGTAGAGAAAGGAGCGTTAAACTTTACCGTCTCTGCATACACTTTTCGCCAAGTCCACTGTCATTAATATCTTCATATATGCCCTGTGGGGCCCTCACGCTTTTTATACACCTTCTAAGTACTGCCGATACTGGGTTCTAGAAAGTCAATTGAGATCTTCCTTTGAGTCTCTTACCAATCAATCCCAGTTACCAAAAACGAAAACTAATATCTAAATAAAATCATCTCCAAAGTGACGAATTATGAAGATAATACAAAATACAACCGGCTCGAAGGACCATCAATAAAACTATCAGCAATAACCGATACACAATCGCAATAAACTAAACGCAACTACTGTACTCTGCCTGTGTGTGTATTAATGTGCGTATACATGAATGTGTGTGTGTGCGTGTGTGCGTCTGTGTGTGTGACGATACGCGTCTATCACGTGATCACGTGATATCGTAAACTAGCCTTAAACAGCTTTGCTGGTCCAATAACGATACTGACTGATTGGTGAGGCGAATTCTGTATGGTTCTGTGTGGAGTTTTATGGGGATTCACTGATAATTATGGTTTTATTGGATGTTGGTTAATGTGTTTGTAGATATTGACGTTGTTAGTTTTTTTGGATGATCATTTTTTTTATTTTAAGTTTTTGTATATTTTTGGTATTTAAGATATAAATCAATTGGAGATTTAAATATACTATTATCGAATCCCTTCCTTCCTCCATACAGTACCCATAGTCTCTGAGTAGAATGATTGTGGTATACGAACGCAAAGACAGATGGACGTTTAGAAGTTATAAGGGTTCCGTTTTTTGCCCTTTGGCTACGGAAGACTAAAAATGTATGATAGTTATTAAGGGGTGCGAAATCTCGCCATGCCTTTTACTTCTTTTAAAAAAGTAAATACCATAATATTTAGCATTTTAATGAGAACAAAGCGTCTTAACACTATCCTCCGAGCCTCCCTTTGCCCGCCCTACTATACGGAATACAGCGTAGTGTTATAAAAAAAATCTCTGAACAAGATTCAAACCCAGGACACTCCAGTTGAAATACTTAAAAACGTAATTTCCACCAAATCCCATAATCATTTTCGAAACAATCTAAACCATTAATTTAGTTTTAGTCAAATTAAATTTAAATGGTAGCTTACAAATAGTCCGCTAATACAAACAATAATTATTATTACCAACAATAATTACTGAATGTTTATTTGTCAATTACAATATATCCCTTAAACACTATTTGTGGATTTTACAATATAATATAATTATTTAATGTTCACCTAGTGTTGTGCACACAGGGTTTGTTCATTAGGTGGCATGTCATAAATTAATTTCTGATTCATTTTTCATATAGTTTAAAATAATCTTCTAGTTTAATTCACGTAAAATGTAGGTTCGAATCCTATTCTAGAAGATGGATGATCCTGTTTAAATTATTTTTCCTCGATCTACGATGCTAGTGCCTTCGTGGATTTTAATAAAAATAAAAAATTAAGATATCTTAAAAATCAACAAAACATTATCTATATCACAGCATCTGTTTGTATACACAATGGTTGTAGGTTTGATTGTACTCGGGGAATAAGTTATTGTTAGACACTCCGTTGCCCACTTTCCGTCATATTTTCAAGTCATCGTTGAGTGTTGAGTGGCGGAACTCAACGCCACCTGGTTACTAAGGCAAACAAATAAAAAAAAATAATAGGCAATAATATATTCGCCCGAGTCGAACCCACAATCGTCTCGTTTACAGTCACACGCTTGCGCCAATACGCCACGGCGGCCTCGAACAAATATATATAATAAATAATTTTGTATGTCCTGTTGTCGCTCGTTAAATTAAATAAGTGAGTCGTTATGTTTAGCTAATTACGGTAAATGGACAGACAAATCGGATAAACATTGTTATATATGAGTTTTACGAGAGCACTGCCTCCCGACCGCGGGTGCGCGCGGTAATGGCCACTTGGCTTGGCTGGTTACTGGTATCACATATTTCGTATAGATTCGTCATGTTTTTGATTATTTTTTATATTATTTACTACTTTTTTTTGCTACTTTTTTTGGTGAAATATACAACGTCATACTTTGTGTTGTTACCTAATCGTGTCTCGTAAATTAATCAATAAGAAATATTGTCTATATCTATACTAATACTGTAAAACTGAATAATTCGTTTGCTAGAACGCGCTAATGTCAAAAACTACTGGTTTGAATAGAAAAACTCTTTTGTGTAGGACTTTAAGCTTTTGCATTTCTATGTAACACGCTGTACTATTGTAAGAGTTACCTATAGCTCTATAGCCTACATTTATAAACCACTCTAAACTCTGAGATTGGTCTTGAGAGCAATCTTGGCTTTCATGCTTCATAAATTATAATGTTAGTTATTTCCATTTCACTAGCAATACACAAAATAAATCCAGCCGTTAAATTTAAACGCGAAACTCCAATTCAATTATTATTCACTTTAAATATAAAATCCACACAAATTTATCGAATACATTGTCAATAAAAACTTTAATGAGGTTAGTATTTTATGCCCAAAAATAAAATGGCTACCGTATCGCATTATAAACCAACCAATGTAAAGTGTACGGCGTAATTATCGTAAAACGTCACATGTTTATGTATTTTTAATTCCGCCGTATATAACCTAGTGTGGTGATAAAATGGCGTACAGCAGTATGGCGGCGATTCGGAAATCGTTGGACAGTAAAGTTGTTTTAATGTGATGGCTTTAGTATCGCGTTGCTGTTTTGCGAATGTATTTTCAACTTTTATTTTTTGGGAATAGATATGTAAAAGAATTGGATAATAATGTTCTTTGTTTTTCTTGCGGTTTGCAATGCAGTGACGATTTCTTTCTGTTACGTAGAATTTAATGAGAACATTTAATTTGAAAAAAAAAACACGTAATCAATTCATAATGATTATTAAGTATTATATTTATTTTAAATATATAAATAGCATGTACTGGAAATGTATAACTTTCAAAATTTAAAACAAAATCATCTTTCACCCAATTTTTTTACGTCATACCTAATATTATAAAAATGTTTTAATGTTTAATGTTAATTATGAAAAATTGAATTTTGTCAATATTTATTCTGCAACACATTATAAAAAAATCAGTTATCATTGTTTACCTAAAGTTAAATATCGAAAGCTATACGTAAAAGTTAATCTTCAAACGTCCCCGGGCGGGACAGATTTTGAAAAAACACCTGAGTGACAACCGTCGAGATAACGCCTGTACTTTTGTTAAAGCTTCATACAACACCTTGTTACCGCGCAATAAAGTCGAGTTTTGCTTGATTTTCTGATAATTAACTTTGCATGCGTCTTTTCATAGTAAAAACTCTTAAACCGAAGGAATACGTTTGAAATTTCAATTTTTATTCTACACTGTACGAATACTCTGTCACGGGATGGTATGATGACTTTTATTTCATTTTGATATCTTATTTCAATACCCATAGAGTTGAAAATGCAACAGACATTTAGTATGCAAAATCAGACACATTTTCCTATGGACATGGTGTCAAACGAACAGTGTGTTACGTTATGATAGAATCATCTGACAGTTTTTGACATATACAAAATATTCATATTACCTAAAGAGTTCCTCCAATACGAATGTTATTTTAATATTAATATTATTAGGCCACCAGCACCGTGGCGGTGGAGGACAGTGACTGTTAACGCATTTTCAATCCCCGCTCTTGTAACAAAAGTGGTAGGTAGGTATGGTGTTGGGTTCTGCCTTTCAACGCGAAACTCGAAAATGACCAGAAATTGGAGATTAGAGTGTTGTGACACTAGGTTCCTTCTGCCTGCAAGACATTGCTTGTTGTATGTTAGGACTTAATAATAGCTACACAAATTAAATTACAAAACCGACGTCACACCATTCCCCACGCACCACCCAATTTCCGAATTGTTGCATGTTGAACGTAACTTAACGCCGTGCTTCATATTCTTACTTCGTAAGCAAGAAGCTATGCCGCTCCGCCACGATAACCTCACCGCCTTTATTGTTATTTTAATTTAAAAATAATAACATAAATAAACTAATTACAATACGCTCATACCCTCATTTAGTACTAATTAATAGAAAACACAATACAATACAAGCGACCCGTCTCTGCCCGTTTATTCTAATTACAGATAATTATCGTTACAGTTGGATCGCGCGCAATTTTAATTCGCAATGCAGCGGCTAACGAGCGGAACTATGGCTTTTTGATAATGTCATTAATATGGCTTTCATGTTATTGCAGGTAGATGGACGGACAAATCGATATATTTATGTATATATGATTATACTTTAAATAAATATATTAGTTCATTTTGTATTGTATTTAGTAAAAAAAACAGTTTCATGTTTTCTTGATTAAATGGTAACCTAGTGTTAAGACTCTCCGTTCCAAAATTTTGCACCCAATTTCGCTTTAATTCAATATTTTGTTATAAAATTATGATTTAATATAAATTCAAATTCAAATTCAAAATATATTTATTCAAATCAACTTAAATTACAACAACAAATTGCCTCTTAAGTGAAGAGGAGTGCGTTGGTAGCCGTACTAGTATAGACTGTGTCACAGCCACCAGCGTCTTTGCCCCTTAAACTATTTATAATGACGTTTTAGACATTTGAAGCATTAATTATCAGTTGAATATTATAAATATAAAGTGCATAAACATAAAGTGGAAAACAAGAAACACTATATAATCTTTCAAAATCGTTGAAGCAAAAAAAGAAAAACTAACTAAACTTATAAAATTATTAATCAAAAAAGCGTAATTATCACGTCCAGCGTAACATCGAGTATGTGTGAGTATGTGTATGTGTGAGTGTGTGTATGTGTGTGTGAGTATGTTTATGTATGTGGGTGTGTATGTGTATGCATGCCTTCGCGGATATGTGCTTTTAGATATGTAAGTGTGTATTAATTTAGTTGAGAAGAAAATTCTCAGTTTCAATGTAGGACAGTTTGTGAATCCAAGTTCTAATTATTTTTTTGCATTTAATAAAAGGTAGTGGATATATATATTTATGTTGGTTAATTTTATTATAAATGTGGCCGCTGATAATGTAAAAGTGCGTGCGAGCAGACCTCGTTCTGGAATACAAAGTTTCACAGACCCTGGACTTATTACGGTTGCAATTGGGCCTGAAAACAATACTTCTATGCTTGCGGAGTATTACCAACATTATGAAGAGCTTCCTGACTGATAGTACAGAGGTGTCACGGTAGAGAAGATCCGTACTGTAACGCCTAGGTTTCCGTAGCATAACTTTCAGTATGGCTCTTTGTGCGCGTTCTAAGGAAAGTATTGTGTTTTTGCTGGCGCCCCCCCAAACAACGATGCAATAGCTTAGAAGACTTTGTATGAGAGCATAATATACTGTGAGTAGGATGTCAGAATCACATGAGTTTCTTAGTTTTTTAAATACCGGAATTATTTTACGTATGCGGTTGGATAAATTGTGAATATGAAGTGACCAGCTTAAACAGCAATCTATAGTAACCCCCAAATATTTAATATTGAAGGCGCGAGAAAGTTTAAAACAACTACAGTCGTTTTGATGAGAGCAAGTATGCGCTTTGATAACAAAGTCAGATGTCGGTTGGGAGCTGAGTCGGTGAGAGAAAGCCACAAATTTAGTTTTATCAATATTGATAGTCAAAAGGTTGTCATCATACCATTGTGTCACCAATCTGATAGCATTCTCGGCGTAATTTTTGGCCTCAATCCATTCTCTCCCATGTATTATTAACACAGTGTCGTCTGCATAAGCAATGATTTTACAGTTGGGCAGTGACATATTGCATAGGCTATTTACGTATAACAGGAATAGAGTGGGACCCAGAACGCTTCCCTGCGGAACTCCAAATGAAATACCTGCTTTGTCACTTACAAATTGATCAATTTTAACATACTGAGAGCGGTTAGTTAAATACGAGCGAAAGATATCTAGAACTACGCCACGTATACCAAAAGTTTCCATTTTGTTAAGCAAGATGGGTATAGAAACAGTGTCGAATGCCTTAGATAAATCAAGGAAAAGTCCGATAACTTTTGATTTATTGTCCAGGTGCTTAGCTATGGTTTCCGTAAGCAACAAAGTAGCATCTTCTGTGGATTTGTTTTTAATGAACCCAAATTGATTGTTAGCAAGGATATTATGGCGTTGTAGATAATGTGTTAATCTTTTATTTAATATTTTTTCTAAGATCTTTGAAAGGACTGGAAGAATCGATATCGGTCTATAGTTATTGACACTGTTTCTATCACCTGATTTATAGATGGGATGAATCAAAGCTCTTTTAAAAATATCAGGGAAAACACCGCTTGAAAAGCATGTATTAAATATATGAGTAAGAGCAGGGATTATACTAACGCTAACCCTTTTAATTACCATTGTGTGAATGCCATCAATGCCAGGAGCAGAATCTTCTTTTAGATTGGAGATGATAGCCTTGATCTCTTCATTATCGGTGTCATAAAGTACCATGGAGTCATTTGAAATATAAGGATGGGGATTTTTGATAGCATTTTCTGGACTTAGTTTATGAGGACGTTTGGTGAGTATGGCGTTGGCATATGTCGCGCCAATTTCAGCAAAATGCTTATTAACAATGTTGACAGAGACATGAGGATCGCTATCTAGATCTAGTAAGACCGCAGGAGAAGGTGAGGTCGGCTTAAAATAAGTAATTTTATTAATTGTGTTCCATGTACCTTTTGGATTATTTTTATATCTCAAAAATTCATTTTTCTCATAAGCAATCTTTACTTTCTTTATCAAGTTAGTACAAAAGTTACGATATCTGGTGTAAGTAACTCTTAGTATCACATTGGTCGGGTTACGTTTACTCTTTTGATGCAGTCTATCACGGTGTCTAATACATCGTACTAGTCCCGGAGTCAACCATGGCTTGATTGGATGTTTTCGATGTGAGACTTTAATTAATCTTGAGTGAGCAGTTATAGTTTCAGAAATTATATTAGTCAGGAGTATAGCGGCTGTATTGGCATCAGTAGAGTTAAGCACACATGTGTAATCAATCTCAGAAAGAGATTTAAATAATGACGGATAGTCTATTCTAGAGATAGTAATTTTTGACCTATCATATTTTATGTTACATAATAAGCACAAAACCAACGGCGCATGATCAGTCACATATGAATCGAGAATATACGTAGCTGCGTGTCTGTTAGTTCGTAGCATTACATGATCAATGCAATTTTCGTTACGAGTCGGAAAATTGTGAGCGCTTAAAAAACCGTGGAATGCCATCATGTCCAAATATGTACCACAATTTAAGTCGGAACTGTTTGGAGCGATATTAATATTCATATCACCAATTACAGCTACAGATTTGATGTGCTTGAGGGATGAAAGACATAAATCAAGGCTATTACAAAAGTTACTGATGTTACTGCTAGATGGTGATCGGTAGACTGCCACTATAGCATATTCGTTATTATATTTCAGAATAAGAGAACTAGCATCGGATAGTGCAAACTTGCTAATTGAATGCTTTAATGTTGATTTAACGTAGATTATAACACCATCATTTTGGTTCTGATAATCCGAACAATAGGAAGTGTATCCTTCAATACAAGGTGGATTTGTTGTATTAGAAAGCCAACATTCAGTAAGAATCAGTACATCAAACCTGATACAAACTCTCTCGAGGAGAACAGCAAATGCGTCGAAGTTACAGGATACACTACGAATGTTGGTATGCATTACGGTTAGAGAAGTCTTAGATATATTAATATGGTTACCCAGGTCTTCCGGAGAACACACCATGGCATCAGATATTTGAGCAGAATCTATGTCATTAGATATGTCATTTAAGGGCAGCATTGTAACCAGATGGTCCATTTGGACATTTCTTTAGTGAGTTCGGAGTTAAATTTATTTGATATCCTGTATTTGGACGCAGTGTATTCTGATAGAGAGAGTATAGATGAGGTTTGTGTGATTGTGTGTATAGCAGTATGGTAAATTGAAGAGTATTGTGAGAGAGTGATAAAAACACAGTATTGTAAACTGGATAATTACAATGAGTAAAACATAAAACAGTCATGTATAAACCAAAACAAATTACAAATATAAACTGAGTAAGCCTTAAAAAATAATAAAAATATTGTGAAAATACAAAATTATAGCAAAACATAATAAATAGGGCAGCTACAGCTAGTCACAGCTTAGAGGAGGAGAGGAGGCGGGTCAGATCGTTTTCAGTGTCGATTCTGTAAGACTGACCGCCTTCAGTCCTACGGACAAAAACTTTTCCATGAGCTGTCCAGCAAAACTTGTAGCCGTTGTTGATGCTAAACTCACGTGCCAAATGAAAAGTTCTTTTTGCTTTTTGGGTTAAACACTCGCTAATATAGACAGGCTTGGGTTCTCCACTTAGGTTAAGATGTGAAGTATTTAACTTATTAGTATTATGATTACGATTATAAGTTTTTACAGAAGCTAAAATTCTCTCTTTTAGAGGAACAGAAGAAAAATCCGCTATTATGGTCTTGTTGCTACCCTTCTTTTGATTCAGTCGAAATACATCACGTATTTGATTTTCATCTATGTTAACACTAGAAACGGCCCCAATATTTTTCACTAAAGCGAGAAGGTCATTTTTTGTTTCTTTGTCCTGGACAGGAACATTTCTAATCTCGACGCTGGTATGCTTTTGTGACCTTTCGAGGTTCTCTAGCTTCATCTCCAAGGTCTGTATGTAGGCTAGGTGTGACTTATTATCAGTTTCTAATTTAGTCATTTTCTCCTTCATCTCCTCATACTGTTTAGACATAAAATCCATGGATTTTATTATGTCATTGTTTTGACTCTGTATGTCCTTAATCGTAACTTGTATGAGATTTTGTTGATTTTTAAACGTCTCGAAGGATTCTTTTATTTCTAGCATGAAAGCAGATGTTTCATCATCATGTTGACGCTGACGGGCCCTCGGTCTGATAGTGACATTACTTACATCTTCATTGTCAGTATCCGTGATTGCTGAGCTAAGATTTGCATGCGTACTTTGCAGAGTAAGTTTATCTTTTGAGTTTGGAGAATTCTTTTTAGGTGGCATCTTAATAAAATCGCAATCAAATAGAACTATATATCAAAATTAAATAAATTATTTAGTATCCTCTCAGAGACAAAGTCAAATCGGTACAACGCAATGTCACATCTACTAAGTTAATCACTGACGCTAAGCGTATGAGACGTCACTGGAAGCTCACGCACGACGCTATAGCCTTTATGCGTAAGGCCGAACCGCGTAAGTTGCTTGCACTAGCCGCAGCATGACTCGTGGATTTGTCAGCGGTTGAAAAAAGTTGTTTGCACTTTGAATTATAAAATCACTGTTTTACGAAGTTTATTCGGTTTAATAAAGACACAAAATCACTTTACCGTTGATTATAAAGCACTCCGCGTAATTTATATGGCAATAGATACTTTTTTACAACGAATTATAATATTTTTAACGAGACGACACAAAGAAGTCGTGTTAAAAGTTTTACGCTCGGGGCAAAGATGAATATTTATTTTCACTTCTGTGCTGGTTCACTATTAAGTAATTTTAATTTTAAGGTAGTTTAAGCAAGTCGAAACAAATAAAAGTACGGGGAAAAAGATTTACCCATGCAAGAGTGAGTAGTAAGAGAGACATGGTGAGACCTTGGTTGACGTTTGTTAAGACAGTATCGATTATACTAGAGTTAGGTCACGTAAAAACAATAAGGGATATATGAAGAGGTTGATAACAGTGGACGAGGCGCTTGAGGTATACAAAGACCACAGTATTTGGCGGTCTGTCCTCCTGACCTCTGGCTCTGTACCCTGCTAAGAATAAACTGTGAAACAAGAAAGAAATAAAAAAATAAATGAAAACCTCATTCTCCCACCAACTCCTCCTATATTTCAGTTGTAGTTTTGTATTTTGTTGAAACACACAAAACTCACAAGGCCGGTTTGTCCGGCGATTGTCAAACGATATCGGCGCAATAAACTGCGTCGCAATACGGACGGTTGTCCACACGCGCTGCGCTGCAGCTCGGGCCCGTGCGGTCTGACGGGGAATTGTATTGAGCTGGGAAATTGTTACTATTAAATCTAATAATCAGCTTCACGCTATATCCCGCACACAGCAGGGTAAGCCGAGGGAACCTAGTGTTAAGACACTCCATTTCCCATTTTCCGCCGAAATCTGGAGTACTCCTTCAAACACGAAAGACGAAAACAAAAAAAAATTAAGAGAAAGATAGTAATATTAACATTAAAATTTCCCAAGTAGTGCTTCTCAGAACGAAAAAAAGTAATATCTTTTTAATTAACCGTTACTTCCTCTAATAAGTTATACATAACAATGGTTAAACAGAACAATAAGAGGCAAATTACACAAAATTTTGGTAAAAATGTTCCCTCTCTTAGTTTAGGGTATTGTCTTGACTTTTCTTATATGGCATGTATATTTAAAACTAGATTTTTTTTTCTTTTACTTCAACAAAAAAGCTTGTAGTTTTCAAATTATACAGCCTTGCTCAAAAAGTTTATTTTTGTTTTGTATTATTTTATGCAAAATTGATTATATTTTGTAAGGTTATTTGATGCTATCGTGGTACAGCCAAAAAAGACCAAAAAAACGACGACTGTAGGTTCGATTTCGAGGAAAGGAAACATTCTTGGTAACGAAGCAAAGCGCAGCGTTGATTTCTGTTACTCAATACGCAATGCCCTGAGAAGTCTGCGGAAGTAGGGAACGAAAGTGTCTTAATGGGAACGAATTGTCATAAGACTAGGAATCCAGGTTCCGTCTGCTCTAACCTCGGTATGTGCAGCATATAGCGTACACTTTAAAAAAAGTAAGGCTATTTAAAGTACATTTAAATATTATGCACAATTGAAACCTTCGAAGGGCAGTAGCACTTCTGAATGTAAACGTGCAGATTGTGGATTTAATTCTCACTCAATAGAATGAATTATCTCTCATAATGAGACAAGGCGCAACGTTGAGTTCCGTCACTCATCAGCAATGTCTCGAAAATAGTATGTAGTAGTAGAACGGAGTATCTAAAGACTATTAGGCCCTCTGCCTACTCTGTTACTACTATTACAAACGATAAGCCGATATTACCGTCAATAAAGATATTTATAAATAGTTATTTTTTTATAAGTTTATTCTTTTTTTTTTACATTCAAAACATTTTACATTTTTAAAATGTGTAATATTTGATAGAGCGACATTTATGTCTTCACCCATGTACACTATAGACTTCATGTTATGGTAAAGCTACCACTCTAATAATAGGATCATTTTTTAGGAGCTACAACGCGACAAACAGAACACCAAGATTATAACACTCCTAATTATAATTTTATTTATTGAAAAATAGTAATTAAAACACCTATAATACACCACCAACTCTATACAATCCCAGCAAAACCGGCCAATTAAAACAAGGCAAGTCGACGTCGGCCATCTTAAATCTGCCCTCTATTGGCAATATCTGGCGCACCTATTGCACGCGTGTACGTTGGATTTAGCACCCAGGGTACACGCCTGAACTGCAGCTTGCAGCTTTGTGTTACATTTGTTGAATACATTAAAATTATATGTTAGTTTATAAAAGATAGTAGGAGAAACATGCTTAAAAAATGATTTTTCTTTACCTTGGAACGATCAAGGATATCAGGTTCGTGGTTAATGAACTGTCTAACACAAAAATATTTTTTCAATTTGGACCGCAGTTCCTCGGATTAGCGCGTTCAAGTAAACAAACTCCTGGGCTTTATAATATTACGGTATAAAATACAGGTATCACGATATTTTATATTTTTTAGATTGTCACTTTATACTGCCAATAATCAAACCACGACTTTAAATGACCTAACAGCACAACAGTCAATAATCGAATCCACGACATCATCAAACCATCACTATGCTGCATCTACATAAAATTTGGACGCATCACTAACCCTATAACTATCGATTGGGAAAATTCGACAAGCTATTCTGCGGCCATATAATAAATGGCCATTATAAAATAGAAGGTTAAATTAGAATTTGCTCGTGATTATTTATCATAGTAGTGAATGGTAATGACTCTACTAAATATGATTTAGGATAATCATGTATAGGACGTTGCCGGTGATTCATGTTGCACGCCAAGTAATTATGTTTTACGCTTTTGTTATATTTTGAAGTTATTTCATGTTTTGGGTTTAATTAGATTGAAATAAAAAAAAATTACTTAGCGTAACGATGCCAGTCGTGGCGTAGGAGCACAAGTGTGCCACCAAACGCGACAAGTTGTGGGTTCGAATCCAGCTCAAGGAAATGAGTCATTTAATATTTTCTTTTTTCTGCTCTGGTAACGAGGGAAAAAGAACCAAAATACAGCGGGAAATGGGAAACGAAAGTGTATCAATAGGAACAGAGTGTCACTAGGTTCCTAAGTTCCCTCTGCTTATGCACGGCTATGTGCAAGATACAGTGTGAATCTAAAAAAATAGCTTCATACATTATCTTGCGTATAACATGTTAAACAGAGGGCCTAGTCATTAACGCTTTAACTAATTAAGAAATACGTTTTCATTATCAAAAAAATGTTTTATATAACTCATTTAGGTAATGTTTTTCTCTCTATTTCTACCCTGCTATATGAAGGAAACAGCGTAAACTTAACAAAAACATATTCATTTTACTTTTAATGACTAACTACGTATTAACAATATATTATTCTTCTACAAACAACAAATACCTACATACGAGTACTATTCACTCCGCCACAGAAACAAAATTCTAAAACGCACATCAATACAAATCAACAAAATCACGTAACCATGACAATTTGGCCGGCAATTAACCGCTCAAACTGCATACGGCACTAAACTGCAAATAAATCGCCTCGTATCGCCGCGATACGATGCTATGAAAGCTTTATACATTACGTTCATTTTGAATATGAACGGCTTTGTCACCGGAATTTGAGATTTGATCTTATTTTATGGGGCGTGGGGTCTAATAGACACCATGTGGTAAGCGATAATTTGTATATTGTGTGATAATTCGTATGTATGGTAGTTTTGTCTGATAATTTGAATTTGTTTGGACAATCAATGGGGAATATAGAATCTCTCTTTCTCTATTCCATTCTCCCTGTAACAACGAAATTCATTACTATGAAATATGTATAATTTTACTTTTTTCTAATTTAAGTTTTCAAGTAATTATTTCTATTTTAATTAATATAAATGTATTCAAGAATGTATTGTAGAATATCAAGATGCCCTAAACCAAATTTGAATCCACAACACCCCCACAGTACAATTTCCAATCAAAAACAGACCAAAAACCTAATTAACTGCTATTAAAGCCCTAGCGGACATAACTTACGCTATCACAATCTACGGCTAAGCCATAAAACTAGACCGATCAAAAACTGGCGTACTGAGAGGCATAAATCAAATGTTAACAACAAAACAACTGATTATATTCGCAGCGGGACGATAATGGCGGGACGGTAATGAGCGGCCGTATAGCATTATTTTGATTTAATGACGTGAAATAATAACAATCAATACATTGGACTTGGTTTTAGTGGGATTTTGGG
This sequence comes from Heliconius numata, assembly GCA_016802625.1. Taxonomy (NCBI): domain Eukaryota; kingdom Metazoa; phylum Arthropoda; class Insecta; order Lepidoptera; family Nymphalidae; genus Heliconius; species Heliconius numata. Next base: position 121,349 of record JAEBDU010000051.1, on the reverse strand, counting down.
AATTTATTAAATATTCGTTGTATGTGGCGGTGGTAGGTGCGTCTGGTGGTAGATAAGGATTACTCTAAATATGTATATTTGGCTTTACTTTACTGTAAGGGTTAGGGACAAAAAGTGGTGTATTTGGGCTATTGATAAAACTTATGAAAAGACTTTATGCTGATAAATCTAATACCATTGATAAGATTCAATGATGAGATGATTGTTTTAAATCATACAATTTGTTTGAATCAAACACTTAGTGACTAACAAGTGATTAACAATCAAACATCAAAAAGCGGCTAAGAACAGAGCCTTAATTATTTAAAATTTGCCTTAAGTATTTGTTTTTTAAATAGTTTTGTCTAGTATACATTAAAAAGAGACATATTTTTAGATTTGTAATTTACTCCAAAAGTCAAAGATGTTTCAATGAGCTACTTCCAGTATATCTGTATTTATTAAATACTTTTTTTTCATAAATTTTTTGTTGCTCAGTGATTGTCAGACAATTCACAGATTTAACTACTGGGCTTAAATTTTTTTATATTTGTTAAAATTTAAGCATTCAGAGAGGATTTCTCCAAAATCTCTTCACTTATGCACAGAAACGAGAATATAAACTTAACATTTTAACCCATTCCCCACTCAGCATTCCTCACCAAAAAAACCAATAAACCATACCCAAATTTCATAAAACAACTAAAATTACCATTAAATCATAATATTAAGAAGAAAAAACAAAAGCCCATCCCACATTTGGAGGGGGGGCCGAAAGTAAATCACGCAAAAAGAAATTGTACAACATAAACTAGGGTAAACTTATGCCCTTTCATAAACATACAAATCTAGTACCTTAATCTTATTATTTATAGTCGAGTGTAAAGCGTCCGTGGCAATTAAACGCATCCAGCGCCGGCCGTGTATCACATAGAGTAATCCGGGGGACAGAATGATAATAACAAGAGAAAAAAAACAATAAAAATAACGTATTACGCCGCGAACTTCGCTTGGTCGGTGTTGCTCAGCGAGTGATATGGAGACTGCCACGCTTTGGTCGTCTTATTAATATTGGTTTGCTTTATATATATGTATATATGAGGTATATTTTATGAAAAAGTGTATAGATATGTGCACAAAAATAGGGCTCTGGACTCTCTAGCCCAGAGCCCTATTTTTGTGCAACTTGCTTTATTTAATTAATGATTATGAAAAAGAAACCTGATAATGAAATAAAAAAACTATTAGATTTCATGTCAATCGGCCGACAGCTACGCTACAAACTCGGTTCAAGTTGGGATATATATTGGAAATGCAGCATTGGGTCCCATGGAAAAAATTGACTATCCCATATTATGAGACTATTAATTTATTGGACATAATTTTATGAAGTAAATTAAATTAAATGCTTAAAACTTTAAAGCTTTATTAATATCTATGTCAGTGTCATTACAGCTTATTATAAAAAAAATGAATAATTTTGACTCACCCTTACAATATACGTTTCATGTTTCGGACAACAAAAGTGGACGATATCTCCGGAAATGCATAAATTGTTAAAGGGGGAGCTTTTACGTAAAGGACATACATGGAGAACATTATATATTTTAAAATTTTAAAGTGTTATTCGACACTTGTGAGAAAAGAAAAATACTTCTTTAAAGAAAACGTATTTAAATAAAATTTGAACGTTGCTGGATTTGAAATCTTAGAAAAAAGTTATAACTTACAAAATTAAAAATAAATGTAAAAATTAATTAAGAGATTTTTGTTACCTACTTTCCGCTGAATTCTCGAAGCATTGCGTGTAGAATGTCGGTATTTAACGCTGCAATACATTTACATTTTTTTTAAAACAGCGAAATGTGTAAATTATCGAAATTGTTTGTTTTTTTTTAAAACAATAAAAGGATCAGGTTTTTAAGATATTCGACTTTAAAAATATAAACCATTCTAAGTCCGACATTGAGTTTCCGTATACAACTTGTTCGAAAATTAGGCGAAAAGTGGAGAACGAAGTGTCATAAAACTAGTTTCCTTTTACCCACCATGACACGAGGCATACAACATGAACCTAAAAAAAAAGAAAACAAATAACTATCGACTCCATACTTCCTCTCGTATCAAATCCCGAGTTCTGTTTACGCTCACTCTTAATATGGGACAAAACTGTTCGTGTAACAACAGTTTTTGTACATTTTATGTTCTGTGACGCCATAACTCAGGAACATGACAAGACGCCCTGAGCCAGTGATATACTTCCAACCCCCCACCCCCAGAATACTGGAACTTGCCTTATTTATATAAGGCAGTTATTTTTATTTATACTTCTGTTTTATTGGTTTATTGCGTTACGGATTGTTGATCTCATTCTAGGTTTGTTTAAGAGGAACTGATGATATATTCCTTTCTTGGACCATTTTGTTGCTAGTTACTAGATTTGGTCGGTTGCTCCTTGTGTTAAGATAGATCGTGTTGGCTTGAAAAAAAATGTGATTTTGAAAATTCTGAAATTTTAATAGAAATATGTAGTCTGTGTATGTTTATATGTGTATATGTTTAATTTTCAGTCTTTATATTATATTTAGTGAATTATTTGTTTGCTTTTTTCTTATACATCTATTATATAAGGTAATGCATTTAGCTATAAGAATATAGAATTAAGAAAACTGTTACTGAATCATTTGTTTAATATAATTACCATTGATGGATCTAAATAAATAAATAAATAACTGTTTAAAAATGTAAAAACTGTGTTATCCATAACTTAAAGTTAAAATAAAAATGTAAGAACCTAGTGTTAAGACACTCCATTCTCCTTAAGTAATTACCGTTCCCCACTTTCCGCCGAATTCTGGAGGCATTGTGTCTTAAGTGACGGAACACAACGCGGGAAAATGGAAATATCAAATATTTCGTTCCCCGTCCCCCTGCTTCACAACTGGCCTCAGAACATATACAGAAAATAAAATAAAAAAACTAACCTCAAATCGTTAAAATCAAGTTAAAATCTCATCCCCACATCACATTCATAATAAGCACCATACAATTGAACATAACAATCAGAGCAACGTGTTTAGTTTAAAACAAATTTATGATAGTATTTGTTGGTCGTTACAATGAAATACTGATTTAATTACGCAGCCACCTCCGCTAAGCAAGCGTTATATATCGCTTCATTCTATTCTATACTTGGAATAATAAACATTATCGTTACTTTATATCATTTTACAATTATCTTAGAGACACTTGTGGCGCAATGGTGTCTGACGCCTAAGGCAGTGGTTGTGAGTTCGATTGCAACTCGAGGGAATGAACACTCACTAAAAATAAGCATTCTTTTTAAGGAAGTTAGAAGTATGATTATTATGATAATTTTATTAATTGAACTACACATTATATACTAGATTCTATTAGACATTTCATCAGTTTGTATATTTCCAGAAGGAAAAAAAATAACCATACAATTTTGTTACTAGTAATAAAGTTAAAACATTTTTGTATATTCCATGAAAATTACAAAAATACTATATATTTGATTAAAATTGCAAAAATATTTTCACTTTACTACTATTAACAAAATATTTACACATATAAATATTTGTAATTATTTATCTAGACAAAAACTCAACAAACATTGTTTACGTGTCCATATGAAATTCTCGAAATATTTAATTACTTACGCTTAAGCTTTTATTATAAAAGTTAAATAAATAAATAAACAAAGTGATTAACGCTATTTTCAATCATTTAAATCATTAAAGCCGCAATAATCACCTATTGAATTATAACAAATACACTATATAGATCACGTCTTTGAATAAACAAGTTAGGAAAGAGATAGATATATTAGAATATATAATAGGACGGGTCAAACGTCACAACCAGTTTAAATCACACCATCTACGAGTACACTGCAAAAATGTCTGCAATCATAGACATCGATGACATTTTATCAGAAAACGAGCAATGGAAGAAATTGGAAGAACAATGGGGAATACCTATAGATTTGGAAGTCGATGCTGAAGATGACACACCAAGAATGAAACCAGTTTTTAGTTCTTTAAATTTAAAATCACCCACTTTTGATTCGTCATTTCTTTTCAAGAAAGTCAGAAGAAAGATTGGTAGGCAGTTATCGAAGAAATCAACAGTTTCTGCTCTGGAGTATAACGACTTCATCAGCCATTTAAGAGAAGATCCAAGTAAGGAATCTTCAAAACACTTTTATTTCGTCAACGGTCAGATAACTTCGGCCGCTTCCATCGAAGAAATTTGTGACAAAATAGACGATATATTTAAATCTATCGAGCAGCTTTGTACGAGCACTATTAAGAAGAAAATTCCAGATGTGGTCCAGTGCAGTATATCAGCAACGGATCTTTCCTTCGACGATACCAGGGAAATGACAAATTACAGTGAAATAGAACGGCATATAGATGAAGCTTTCGAACAATTCGATGTGTCTGGAATTGAAGGTGTGGACCAAACTACCTTGGACTCAGTGACGACTTTGGTTAGAAAATTTAGTCACGCGTTGAACAATCCAGCCAATCGTTGTAGTCCGAGGAGGAGAAAGGAGTGTTGTGAGAAGTTTAAAGATTTGGCTGATTTTTGGAAAAATCGTGCTTTTGAGTGTAGTCAGTGAATAAAATGTGGGTAGGTATTATTGTATAGGTAATTAAATTATTATTTTTCTTTTTATAATGATAATGTTCCTAAATAATGTTTAAGTTAATTTTATTGTAAGTACATAATGTACTAGGCTTATTTGAGTAATAAATTCATTTTGAAATTATTAAATAAAGTAATTTAGATAATATGTTGTGTTATTTATCTCTTTATTGTTTAAATAAGTATGAAACTTGTCACTCTGTAAAAGAACTTACTACCTATATATGATATAATATATTCACAAACAAAACTTATTTATAAATAAATAAAATCTATTACTATAAAAAGCCAAATAAAATATTTTAAAATACACAAATGTTTGTTGTTTTTGATTATTTAGGCTTAACTAGGTCAAGAGATTATATCCATTTTAAAAGAAATAGTTAGTTAAAATTCAACTGAAAAGTCATTATATAATAATATAATTTTATCTAAATTATATATGTAAATATATCTTCTATAATCTTTTTACATGATAATTGTTCTATCGCAGTACCTTATCCCTTCAAAAGTACAATTTTTATTTTTTTGTAGTACCTACATATCATATCAACTACTTTTTAAATGTTACGTTTATGCAGAATTCTAACTCACCACATTTCTTTGCCTAAATCAAAGTATCAAGTAAGTAAAGTTCCCAGAGCAAAGAAATGGAAATATTAAATTTGCACTTAACTTTATATTTAAGAAAAAAATCGGCCAAGCGTGAGCTGGATTCGCCGCCGAGGGAAGGGAGGATTCGTACCAATTTCAGCATTGTAGGTTTACGGGAATAACTTTATAAACTTAAGTTTTACTCATTTTGTATAAAATTAACTAAAAATATAAGTTTGTGATGTTTTTTTAACGAAATATCTATAACTTTGTACTTGTCGGACAAGTAAAGCATAACTTGTAAGATTTTACTTCGTGCCAGTAACGCTTATGTGCGTTACTGCATTGTAGGGAGATTGAACCTAACTAGACAGCATTAGTGTTATCACTCTCCATTTCCAACTTATGGCCACAGTTGAATTGTGGTACGTAACGCCGCGTTAGCGGAACCAGAAAATTATAGAAAGTCAGTTCCTCGAGTAACAACACGAAGAAAACGAATACACAACCCTCGCTTTACAATCAAACTTTATACCTCTTCGCCACAACGACTTTGTTTAACTACGGCCAATCATTTTTCTACTATAATAAGAAACAAATAAACAAATTCAAACCCAAGACATCTAACACAGCATCCCAATCCAAATATCAATAACAGTTAAATACTTGCTCGCGCATAAACAAGACAAATACACCTATTACTTAATTACCTGAACGCAACTAATAGAAATTCATGGTTCATTAGGCAAAGCGCGGTACGTTCGTCCACAGTGCAAGTTGCGCGCTAAATCATGGCCAGCGCCTGTGGACCTATGGGGAGGAATGTATTGGTGGGTGTTTGGGACGGAGGAGCGGCGTTTGGTGCTGTGGTTGAGTAAGCTTTTTTTTACTTAGTAGGGTAAATGAAATATATGTGTATTGAGGAAACCAACATGACGCTTTGTCTTGGTAAAAATGAAAATAATTCCTTTCCTTGACTGAGAATCGAATTCATAATATTCACGTTAATAATAAAACGGTGTATCGCTGCACCAAGACGGCCAGCTACAATTCGATAGCTTAACAGTAAAACAGTATTAATTTTTTATGCATTTGTTTTTTTATTTTTGTCTGTCATTATAACATTGCGGCATCCTAAAGGGCATCTAACGTCAATTATATTTTGTCAATTTTGCCACCACTACTTTGAGCTATTCGCCCTGTAACATGACGTCACCGTATAAGGTGATTGCTTACTAGTTTCTTATCTTGAACAATGTAAATTAACGCCTTACGCTTTTATTTTAATTAAAAACGAAGTTACATTGCATTGCAATAAACGCTAAAAAAATAAAATAAATAGATAGTGTTTTGGGAAGCTCCTAAATAATAACTAGTAGTAAATGAAAATAAGTAATTCTTTAATAAAGTCAGCCGTTATGACGAAACACGTTTTATGTTAGCTTATTACTCAGAAATATAATAGCAGCGTGTCAAACACAACAACACGCCCGTATGTTTTCAATAACCCGCGCACTGACCGTAAGCAGAAACTTATTCCTCTTGTTCTGAGAGTTGGGCAGTTTGTCAATTTATGAGGCCGGCACAATAGCGCGAGTGAAGGCAGATCCAGTTAATTTAGTTACGTTATGGGATAAGAACGAAACATTATACTTTATTCGTAGGTATATCTTACCTTGTAGCTTTAGCTTACCTTGTAGTCAATATGGAGAAAGATGTGCAGGATGGTCTTGTTTTTATTTTAGATTGGACGTGTGTACTGGAGCATAGTATGCTGATGATATTGCATTTCTCATTATCCCCTCAGTTTTCAAGATATTGCTTGTTAAGTGACGGAACTCAAGCCGTGCTTTGACTTGTTACCTGTTGCTATTGTTGCAATTGAAATATTTTTTAATAATAAAAATAATGAAAAAAAAAAATGTGCCGCTCTGCCACGACGACCTCATGTTGTGGAAAATAAAAGTTTGTATTTTATAGTATCAATGGATTTAGGCGAATGTTGATGATTTTGTAGCTATACAAAATCATCGGCAAGGTATTTTATTGAATATTTCTGGCTTACTAATGGCATGTAAAAACATACAGGAAATTTTAAAAATGTGGAATACTTTTTTTCTCATAGGTATCGAGCTCCCACCTTCCACTTTTAACGACTGTACTAGGACTGTGTTAGGAAAATCTAAAATCTAATCTGCACTAACACCCAAATTCTATCAACTCACGTTAACAAACGGTTTCAGTATGAATCTAGTGTTTAATTAGGTGCCTAAATTGTGGTTGCGGACAGCGACTGCCCTGAACAAGTTATAGCAGGTCAGTGAGTGACGGGATAATCAAATGGATGTAACTTCCTTTATTTTTAGCTTCACGCTATATCCCACATTTAGCAGGAAGTCTAGAGGGAACCTAGTGATATATTTAACACTCCGTTCCCCAGTTTCCGCAGCGTAGCTCAACGCCACGCTTCGTCTTGTTACCAGAGCTAGGATACGAAATTAATTTGAGTGGTAATCGAACCCACACTCGTCTCGCTTACAATCTGTCGCTAATTCGCTGCGCCACGATACTTGGCAATAAATTGTCCAAATCTAAAAGTCTTTTGGAAAAAGTTTTCTTAAAAAAAACACAGTATCGCTCCATTAGTGACGTCCACGTCCGCCCGCGGGCCCGCTCTCAATCAATTTGGGCGAAATCACCGAGTGAAGTGTTTTTTAATTAATTTTATGAGTGAACAGCGCTAGGATAAGGGAAATAGGAAGTGGAAAAATAGCTTTTTTGGCATTTTTTTCTTTTTTTTATGTTAAAATGTTTATTTGTTTTACATGCCTGTCTTTAACATAAAATTTATCTTTAATTTGCATGATCAATGTTAGTACTACTTTTTAAAAAAATATTTCGTACGGATTTTGTGTATTTTTATGTAATAAATCTTGGAAAACTAAGCAATACATTTATTACAACACTTAACAAATATAAGTAGATCTACATTACAAGAACATTACAATGTGAAATTTAGAATTGATTCTTATCAAGCAAGTATTCAAAGATATCATTATCGTTGATGATTTTCACTACTAATTATTTATAAAATATACCAAAGGTATAAAGAACCTCCTCCTTTTTGAAGTTTGTTAAAAATTGATAATAAATTGTATTTGAAGGAAATTGTCATTAGGAAGCAGGTGTTATAATATTTTATTCTTTTCTTAAAGGAAAATACAGATATAAAAATTATCTCAAGCAGATTTACTGTACTCTTGGATTACCACCAGAAACAAAATAATAATAAAAAGGTTCCACCATCGAATATTTAATTTCTTTACTATTAAAATTGAAATATGCTGACACTTTCCTTTTATATACCTGTATTTTCTTAAATTTATTATCTTTCCAAACAAATTGAAAGACAATTCAAGTACAATTAACATTAAATAAATTATAAATCATAAAGTAACATTTTAGGAAACAAATATTAAATACTTTTAGTCGCCACATCTCTACAGTTTTCCCGTTCTTGTCGCCGTCCACGCACTAATTCAATATGGCCGACGTAAGCCATTTGCGTTCGCGCTTGACGCATCACCCGTAAAAAAATCAATTATGATTTTTTGATAGCGGTCACCAGGTAAATGTGTGTGGAGATACTATTCTATGGAAAACGTATAATATTCTTTGCGTTCTACTTTTTTTTGTATATATGTTGACAGACGGACAACAAAATGATCCTATAAGGATTTCATTATTTCCTTTTGAATTACGGAACCCTAAAAAATAATCGAATGCATTTTTTTTTTATAATTATTTATTTATTCAGATTCACCAGTGTTAATTATATAAATATTACAACAATAATTTTCTTGATTCAAAATTTCTTATCATTAAATGCATTACTTTTTAAGGTGAATGCAGCATGCAACATTGGAGATATACAAAAGTTTTTATGTTAATTATTGGTAAAAGATATACATAAAGTTTAATTACATAAATTTAAAAAGGATAATTTTAAAAGAAACTATTTGTTTCTTAAAAACTATTAAATAAAAAACTAAAAAATTTTTCATAGAAAATATATAAAAAAATTTAAAAAGCCGTCTCCACACTCACCTCCACTGTCTATACCGGACATTTTTATAAGCGGCATTTCATACGACGCAAATTGACGTCACAATCTGGAGTTAATGCGATGTGAACACGGCTTTACGTGACACGTGACCAGGTGATGACAAATTACTCGCCTTGATTCGCGTAAAAAAATGGCAACACTTTATCATTTTCTTGATTAAACGTGTGTTGATTTGGCTTTTTTTTAATTATGTCAATGTGACAGATTAGTCGAAAATGGCGGAGGTTTTTAAAAAAGTTAAATATTAAATAGTGAAAGTAATATTTAAATGATAATAAGGATACACTTCTGTATTGTTTTTACATTTTTATTTATTGTTAAATAATAAGTAAGGTTCATCTAATTTAATATCCCAAGCCGGCTTGTGAGTGAGTGAGGCAAAAAAAATGTTACCTTCCAAAACTATAGTCAAGAATAGCCATGGACAGGACAGGGGTCACATCTGGGCCCAATTCTATTCAATATCTTCCTAAATGACATATCAAATTGTTTTTTAAACTCTACACCATTCATTTATGCAGATGACATAAAGTTCTCGCGTGAAATTAATACCTATGAAGATGTATCTCTACTGCAGGACGACTTAAATAGAGTTCTGGAATGGTGCAAAACCAATCACATCCATCTAAACAGCACAAAGTGTTCACACATTAAATTTACTAGGAAACATAACCCTATAAAGTCATCTTATGCCATAGAACGGTATACACTAACTGAAGTGGAAGAACAAAAGGATCTTGGGATAATCATTGATTCCAAATTAAGCTTTACCTCTCATATTGACTCGGTTGTGAAAAGATCTTCCCGGCTACTCGGATTTATCACTCGTAATACTCGTAGTTTCAAAGACTCTAAAACAAAAATTTTGCTATACTATGCACTAGTCCGTAGCATACTGGAGTATTGTAGCATTGTTTGGAGACCACATTTTTCGACGCACTTGCTACGAATCGAAAGAGTACAAAAAAGGTTTCTTTGGCATTTGTCCTATAGTGCGAATATTGCCCACCGGCTTGGGTCTTACGAAGAAAGACTTAACCATTTCCAGATATTATCTCTTAGCAATCGTGAGAAAATGCTGGACATAAGTTTTCTTCACAAGATCTTACATGGATCGATTGACAGCGCTGAATTAGTAAGCTTGCTTAATTTTAGAGTCCCAGCGAGATATCCTCGAAATCTAATTTTGTCTTTTGTGCCCCCCCTCAGAAAAACTGTACTGGGTGCGAATTCGCCTATTTCGAGAATATGTAAGCTGGCAAATGGTCTCCCAAAAGACATTGACATTTTTGCGGACTCTCTACCTATTATTAAAAATAAATTGAAAATCTTATACACTTTTGTTGACAATAAAAAGCTTAATGAAACTTAAAAATATTAAAAATTATTATTCAGCTGTATCGTTCTTTTTAAAAGCTTTCATTAGCATGTCAATTTAATTTATATATTTTTTAGGGTTTTTAGTATCCTTTTGTTTGTTTGTTCTTATATTTGATTAATCTTATTTGAATCTTAAATTTGCTGATTAATTTATTTTTATTTTATTAATTTATTTAACTTTTATTTTGAATCTTAAACTTGCTGATTAATTTATTTTTATTTTAATAATTTATTTAATTTTTATTTGATTGTACCATTAATTTAATTTTAATTTTAAAAATTATTATTAAAAATTATTTATTATTAAGTGTCTTTTACCTTAAATTATTAAAATTATTAATTGTTTTTTTCGTACTTGTATAACAAAATAGAATAAGTGAATAATTTATTAATGCATATATGAATCTGTTTTTTATCTTAATAATGTATAACTTGTGTGTAGCATGTGTAATTTATAATTTTTTGTGTTGTGTTTATTTTTAAGTTGTTGTTTGTTGTTATCGTTAAATTTATTTTATGCATGTGGAGCCCACCTGTAAATAATTGAGCAATTAGAAATAATTTACTTTGTTTTTTCTTTAATGGCATGTAATAATTGTATCAATTGTTGGTGGGCCTTATAAATAAATAAATAAATAAATAAATAAATAAATGGACAGAAAATGGAAAGAAAATATGATTTAGCTACTTAAAAACATAAAAAAATTGTAAATAGCTTGTACAAAAACGTGATCTTGCTTTTATAATGATTTATTATTACTGGTATTAATAATGCTGCATGACAGCATACTAGTAGCCATCTGTAACAAGTGAATTTTAAAACGTGATACCCGTTATTCCCGTAAAATGTTCAGAATATCTTTCTTAACTGCAGTTCCAATGAAGGTAATATATCTTCTTCTATAAGTGGATATAAGAAATAAAAATAAATTTTTGAGTTCAACTATTAAAATGACTTACTTTTATTGAAAAAATTCTTCAGCTTTAAATATTAATATAGACATTTTTTCCTCGAGTTGGAATCAAACCCACAACTTATCATATTTAAACTTAGACTTTTGTACTCCTATGCCATGACGAGCCTAAAAATTTAGGCCACAGATATTAATGAAAAAATATCATTTTTACTCATTAATATCAGAAAACCACCAGCAGTTTAGCTTTACAAAACCCAAAACCACTTTAAATCGTATCTAATCGTATACAAACCACTATTATACCACAGACCGACACACATAGTTCTACATATATATAATTATTGACATGTGGCCATTACGTTGCGTGTGCGCATTAACGACACCTGCGCCTAATGTATGTTAGAGTACGTAATAGAGATGATTTACTAACCGCATCAAGTTGGATCATCATTTGAATTATGGCAGGGAAAGTTTATATACGATTAAAGCTATATTGGCACAGAGGTACAGCGTCTGACTGTAAATGCGATGGTAACGGATTCGATTCCGAGTCATAGTAATAAATTATTTGTATTAACTCACAATGATAACAAAAAGCGAGCCGTTGACTACTGCCATTTTCAAAACTATAAAATTGTGTCTCTAAAATTGGGGAACAAAGTGTCTCAACACAATGGTCCCTCTGGCTGTCCTACTATATGTAAACGGGGTACAGCATGGAGAAAAATAATGTATATACTACCAGTGGACCCGAACGCGGCTACGCCCGCTTGAACTATACGAATACTTATTAAATATATTTATGAAATTATTTTCAGCTTTCAATAGAGAGATGCGTTAAGCAAACTCATTTAGGGTGACGTTTTCTAACAACAAACTTTGCAAATCGTTGCTTAGCAACGACGGTTTTATTAACATGACGGAATAAATTGCATGTCAAATTAATAAGTATTTTAATATATTGGTATATATCGAAAATAATACAAATATGAGAAAAAAAAGTATCCCATGTTCATCCCGAGACCCTCAAGTATTTTATCACAATTAGCGGTTTGGGCCTGATTGCGTAAAAGACAGACAGACAGACAGAGTTACTTTCGAATTTATAATATAGGTATGGATAGAAACTATAATTACGTACATTTCAGAAAGAATGTTAAAAATAAGTATTTAGTTTTAGACAAAGCCCGGCATTTGACTTCCGCCGTTCACAACTCAATGTCTCGAATTGGAACAGTAGTCTCTAACTAAAATATTTAGACATAAAATTCTCCGAAACAAAAAATCTCTCTTATAACGATAAGAGAAGTAGTTGCAGGAGAAGATTAACGAGACGTCCCCATTAGTGGACCGAACAAGCAACAATCAAGCGCTCAACCGGCCGGTGTCCTCGCCACCCACAAATTACTTCAGTTAACGTTGCTTACCGGGCATCACCTGAACTCGATCGACTTGGATATTGGTTTACTGGAATAGATATATTAGATTTGGATATAAATATTAGTTTTAGATAATACTATGTCACATAGCATAGTTTAACAGAACCCGTTGTGGCGCAAAGGCTTCTTTAAACGCGACGGTTGTGAGTTCAAGTCTAACTCGAGAAAATGAATTCTAATCATTGTTTACAAATTGGATTATTATGACTAATAATTAAAATCAGATATGGTTCGATCTGACGCCGTCGTCATAGTGCAGGGACACAAACGCGTGACGTGATTTGATTCTCACACGAAGAAATGAAATATTTAATATTTTAAGTTCTTAGTATGAAGCAAAAGCGTGGTGTTGAATCCTGCCACTCAATACGCAATGCTTCGAGAATTTGACGGAAAGTGGGGAAGAGAAGTAACTTAGGGAACACTGTTTCCTCAGCCAATACAGCTATGTACTAAAAAAAATAAAAATATATTCCCTACAAAGAATCACTAAAGCCTAATCATAAAATATGAGCGTAAATAAATATAAATTGTCATACTTCCAGGTGGTCACATCTAGAATGTCTGACGGAAGAACCTATCAATTTATGCTGACAATAAAGCGATGTGAACACAGCCGCGAATTAGACGAGACTGTTAGAGATATGGGCCACATGTGTCACTTTGGGGCCAATGTTGGTGCTTTAGCAACGTGTTGGCCAATGTTGGTCACTGTGCCAGGTAATTAATTATGTTGTTTTTAAGAAGTTTAAAACTTATGTCAACACACTCTGGTTTTCACTTTTGTGTTTGAAACATTGCACGATGACGTTGACGATCACTCAATATATTTTTAGCTTCATGCTTGGTGAAGCGTGTGCTATCTGCGTGATAGGTATATCCCGCACATAGTAGAGTAGGCAGATGGTAGCTGGAAACCTGGTGATAAGACACTCCCTTCCCATTAAGACACTTCCGTTATCCACTTTCCCTCGATTTCTGAAAACATTGCGTCTTGAGTGACTAAACTCAACAATTTGCCTCGCTACCAGAACAAGGACACGAAAATCTCAATTCATTTAAATTCTAAGATAACTAATAACAAATTACAAAATTAATTTCCACCATCTACTTTGCCAAGTTGCATTGTCTATTGAACCACCAAGCACCAAGTATTAACATCTAATACCAATATATCAAGCGTCCGCCAGCCCTTATCAATTTATAGTCTGGCTGTATCGAAACTTGGTCCCCACAAGTGCATCTTGTATGCAAGTTTCATAATAAATTAAAACGTGTGTTATTTACTACCAACTGCTGCTATGTACTTATACCTAGTAGAAACTAGATATATATATGCATATATATTAGTTAATGTTGTCCGTTGAATCGGACTTCACACTTTATGTATATATCTTAAGTTTTCAATGAACGTGATGATGGTAGTTTTTGCTATAAGTGGATATCGAATCTTGTACTTGAAGTTTACAATTTGCCGTGTCTATTTTACTGTGTTGTTGTACGAGTATGTAGGTATATAGTCCAGTCGTGCAGCAGGGGCACAACGTCTGTAAACGCGACTGTTGTGAATTCGATTCCTACTCGGGGGAATGAGTGAATGTAGCAGGGGTATTTTCATTTCCTTTCTCTGGTAACAAGACAAAGGGCGGCGTGGAATTTCGCCATTTAATTCTTAATCTTCAATATTGGTCGGTGCCTAGTATGTAACGGAGTGGCGTAACATTCAGTTTTACTGTGCCTACTATGTGCGATATACAGCATAAAGGTAAAACTTATCTTAATTTTTCTTCATATCTCGCAAAAAAATTACATATATGAATAGACGAAAACAAAGAAGCAAACCATAATAAACCCAAAAAAAATTATTAAAAAAATCTGTAAAAAAACATATAGATATACATAACAACCGTAACCGTTACTTAACTATAACATAGCATGATATCGCATACTATCGCGCCGTATCGCATCGTACGATGCACCTGGGAGTGAATTAGCGCTGACATGTTTATGTTCGCTGCGGCGTTATTACGCCACTTTTCATAGTAATTAGCTTGAAATGGTATATACGCTTTGTAGGTAGCTTGTACTAATGTAATAAGGTGGTAGTGGTCGAGTGGATGTGGATGTAGGTTCTTTTTGCTTGATGGAAAAAGCTGCGGGTTTAATTTGGTATATTTACATGAATTATTATCAACGCCCCGTTTTTATATTGTTTTCTTTGTTTGTTATTTGTACAGGTGAAGGAAAAAGAGAGACGCTTTTGCCAAAAAATGGGACAGTACAGAACTTGCTAAACGCAAAGTGTCTGTGAGAATGATAATGCAAATGGACTTGTTACCAGTGCTAGAGGCCAAAGCAAGGAAACAAAAATTTATATCAAGTGGGGAATCGAACCCACAACGATCAAGTTTACTCTCGATTTTAAACCATATTACAATACAAATTATATTGAAACCAAAATCTAATTCGTATCCACATATACTCGTACATATATCACGCACTAGCTTCCAAACTTCAAATACATTCAATTAGCTAGTCACCTTAAACAAAATTTCTCTCCAAATTAATCTTACCACCACCGCCGCCCAGCACCAACAGAGAGGGATGACCATTCTTCATTATACAAAGGAACTGGCCTTTTGTCTAGCGGCCGTTCATTTGTGATTGTTCACTACACTTACTGGGCCTTGCGGGGTTATTCTGGATATGGGGATTTGGATTTTGTTATATTTTTTATTTTATCTAAGTATTCGTCGATATTAGATATTTAGTTTAGAATAATAATAATCCGCTGAATTTAGTTTGAAAATTGGGTTACAAGGCGAATAGTATAGTTGACTGGCATCGTCCCATGTGTGCGTGTAGGTTTGATTTCCGATTGACATTTAATATCGTGATGTTTTTGGCATTTGTACTTGTTTATATTTTTAATTTAGAAAAGTCTAGTATTAACATACTTATTTAGAAAACGTATAAAAAATTGAACGTAGCGGGACCTGCTAACCTGCGCCTCCTGGAAACCAACCACTGCGGGCGGGCAGCTAGTATTCAATAATTAATTAAACATTAACAAAATACAAAACAAATGATTTATCAATTAAAAATAACTAAATCGAAAATCAGTCCCAGAATACACCGGCTGTCGCTCCAACCCTGTCAACGAATCCACAATACAAGCTGACTCGGTGTCAACGGGCAACAATGCAATGATTAATGTACGAGTATGGTCGAGATTCGATTTGTAAGAGTGTCCTGCGTTATTAATTAACACATTATATTGAATTTCTGTTTGTATGTCACATACGAGTACATAGTGGGTGGAGGAGAAATTGTTTTTCTATCACTGGATCTCTCACTCTCTCTCTCTCTCTCTCTCTCTCTCTTGTAAGGCTACTGAACTTTTTTGTGAAACTGACTGTAACTATCATTTCAGTTTCTCGGTAGCGAGGCAAAGCGCGACTTTGAGTTTCACCATTCAACACAGATTCAAAGTGGGGATGTGACGATTAATGGTAACGGAGTTTCTTAACATTAAGTTCCCAAGTTCCCTCTTCTGGCCCTGCCATAAGTGGGACAAGAAACCGCCCTTTTAACAAGCCGTAGTTATGATTTTTTGATGATTCTTTACAATTTATTTCTAAGTAATAGTGAACTTGCTAAGCCGAAAAGAAAAAACGGAAGATAAAAACTTTTTGTAAACTTTCTCCATATTTAATAATAGAAAAGACAATTGTACCATTAATATTTAATTTCTTCTAGTAGCAATCGATCCAATAACCTGTCATGTTTACAGTGGCGTGCTTGTGTCCCTCCGCCATAACTGGCCTAATAGTGAATAGTTTATATATATACCTACTATAATAATAGCTACTAGTGGAGTATATTACCTTTACTAATATTGAGCAATCGAATCAAAGGAAACCTCTTCAATTACACTAAACGGCAATCTCGGCAAGTGACAAAACAAACTTCCCACGCCGGCACCAGCTCAAACCGCCTTAAACTGCTTTAACCGGTGTGAACCGGTTCAGGATGGCTTAGCTCCATTTACATAAAGTTCTAGACTTAGGTTTGTCTTAATTGTTCTGCGTTTGTGATATCTTGTCTTATTTTAATATATGTTTACGTTTAAAAGTCAGTTAAAATAAACTTTAAATTAAATATCTTTTGTATTCTACATTTTTAGAAATACTTTTCGCGGTTTCCAAGAAACACAGGATTAAATCTTTCTCCGATAAAACATTAAAAACTTTTACTTACTTAATATTTTTCTTAAAATATAAAATGTCGTAAGGGTAGGGAAGTGGATTTCGTCTTCTAGAAACAAACAGACAACATCAAGAAATTTAAAATTCAATTAATTAAAATTTAGATAGCTGCACGCAGTGCATATAAAGTGAAATAGTAAAATATAGCCCGGAATTATATATTTAAACTAAAGTAATAATTTGCTCATTTTTAAAATATTTTTTAATAACAAAAGGTATAACAAAAAAACAAAATAAAAAACAAATTGCTATCATCCTAGGCCATCATATTCATATTCTTATTATCCAAATTCCTAAGAAAAACAAATTCGTTCGACTTTAAGTTCCACCACTCACCACTCAATACCTCGAGAATTTGACGAAAAATGTGGAACATCTTTCCCAGCTTCTACTATATAAATAAAAGAGATCCATACCCTCACTAGGTCATAACACACGAAACAAATCCAACATTTCACCAAACCAGTTATAAAACAGATACCCAAATGCAAGTGTGCACTGATCCATGGCGGCTAACACCTAACACGCTGCATTAAACACGCTACAATCTTTACTAGTACATTTGGGACATTTGCGATTCTATGGAGCCACACTGACATTTCGCTAAAAGGGTACAGTAATTGTCAGCCTCTTTTATTTTTACTCGATCTAGTTTACGCCTCGTCGAATCTAAATATAACGATAAATTTACATGTGAAATTTCTTATTAGTTGGTAGGTTTAATATTTTTTTTATAGTCCCAAGTCGGTTTACGCCTCGAATAATTATTTATAGGTACTGGATGTTGTTATTAATAACGAGTGTTTATTGGTTTTTATTAGAAGTAAAAAATTTAAGTGTTATTACATGAGTGAGGCCCTCGTGACACCCGACAGTTATGGTATGATGGCCCCTCGGTAGAGTGAATTATTTTCATTTCGTCGCTCGGCAACAAAATGTGGCATTTTGTTCCGCAATTCAATATTCTAGAAAAGATTAGACAGTGCGTGAACGGAGTGTCTTAACACTAGGTTCCTTTCGTTTCGTCGCTGCAAGTGTTGATTTACAAGAGCGAAGAATTGAAAATATTCAATATCTCATTTCCTCGAGTGGGAATTGAACCTTCGAACGACTGAAGTCACCGAGTGGCTCATCATAATTAACGTATCAATAAATTACAATACCATCAATATGTATACAACCTAAAGGTACGTCAAATTAGTTGTTGTTCAGTGGCATAACGCGCGAACCGCAAACGTAACAGCAGTGCAAAGTTTACGAACTGGATTCCGCCGGATTATACCGGTATCTGGCGGCGTGATCCGTTTGGAACTGGTTAAAACCGGTTAGAAGCAGTTAGGTGAGATCGCGAGGTTTACAATTGGTATTATCGCAGCGCAATTGCGGTAGGCGGGTGTATGAATGCTAGTTACTAGCTTGATGTTAATTTGCGGCTTTCGTTGGTTAGATTTATGAGATGTGTTTCATTATTTGAGCTTTGCAGTTGGATAGGTTTTCTGATTTGTTCAATGTCGATCAAATTATTCATAGATTGAATGTTATAAACTTTCTATTTAAATAATATTTTAGTTTTTTTTTAGTATTATAGAATCGAAGAGATTTTGCCCTTTTAGCTTCGGGAACATTGCAGGATATAGCGTGAAGCTTAAAAAAATCATTTTTTCACTTTTGTTTTTATTTATTTAGAGACAAGACGAGAAGTATAAAATTCTGAATGCCATTTGAGTACGACCAATTTGAACAGTTATTTTTACGCTATCTTAGCGTTCTTTATAATAATATATTTCAGTGTAACACATCTCCCGCGAATGCGGATGCGGATGCTGATGTTACGTGACTATCGCGTTTTATTTTTGGTCAGAATAATAATTATTATATTCATCCAAATTGATATATTAAAACATTAAAATCCATTTATAATCGTCTATAGCTTTACAATAACCAAGCAATAAATAACGCAAAATACCCAGATTCAAATCGGCTACCTCAAGACACAGTCCATTCCCAATTAATGTCCCGACCATGTACCAGTTAATCCACAGTGACAGACAACGTGTACCGTCTTGAGGCGCCAGTGCCAGTGCCAGTAAATCGAGCGTCTCAATTTACGCCGGCTGTACGGCTTTAGAACATATTGATAGGCCGTTGTCGCCGTGAGATATGGCCTGGCTATTTGTAACGTACATTACTGTTAATCAATTGTGGAGAGAAAAATGGGTGGAGTGATAATTATTACACGTTTTGTGGGGAAAAGAGTGGCTAAATATTCTTTGTGAGGTGGCATAGGGACAGCTGCTGGTTGTTAAAAAATATTGAAGATTAGCACATAGTTGTAATCATGTTTTAATTGAAACTCTTTAAAGGGCTTTAATATTGATAGGCCGTTGTCGCCGTGAGATATGGGCTAGTAGTTTGTAAGGTACATTATTGGTAATCAATTGTGAGAAGAAAAATGGGCGTCTTAATTACAACACTAGTTTACTAGTTTTATTTCTTTATTTTGTTACTGAAGAAAAAATTTAACGATAGAAGATCTATAAAATGAAAATAAAATAAATATATACGCATTTGTAATTATAATTTGTTTTGAATCATAAAGTATCTGATTCATCTAGTTATTTAAATGAAGGTTGTCGGTTCAATACTTACGGTTTTTTATGATTACTTTTTTATTTCCATTTTTACACTGCCTTGAATTCGGGCGAAAAGCAAAGAACAAAGTGTCTCAACACTATATACTCTTTGCCTAGCTTATTATTTACGTGAGGCGCACGTATAAATATACACAAGGCTGTTATTATGTTTTAATTGCAAAAAATATAATTACTAAAAAGATTTACGCTTATTTTTAGTTTACCGCTGTATCCCACATACAGTAAAGTGAGCAGAGAGTTTCAAAATTAATTTCTATGTTTTTTAATCCCCGTCAGTCAGACAGAATCTTATACTAACTTCAGTACATGGACACGTCATCACCGCATCCACCCTTGACGTGCGAGATTAGTGCGTATTTACTGCAAATTAACCCAACAATTGATGACCAATTGATCGTCTAATGTGTACAGCCATTATATTAAATCAGGCCTCGATGGCACTTAGGATACCTGAACAAAGACCTATTGATTTAAGAGCGTATGCTTTAGCTGGATTGCCTGTAGCCGGTGCTAAATTGATGATTTGAATCAATATGAATGCGGATTATGTATGGTTTAGTTCATTCATATGTCACCTGTGTTTAGATATTTAATTTTAATGTTCATATTCTTATTATTTTCTGATATTGTTTCATGCCTTACATATAGTAGACACTTTGGTAATACACAACATCACGATTTCATTCGTTATCAGAGTGAGATTCCCTCGAGTGGGGATCGAACCCCATAACTTGTCATGTTTACAATCGCACACTTGTGCCCTGAACCATGAGTATCCTACACACTGAGGTCCAAAATAGTACCCAAAACACCTATCCCATAAAAAACATAAATCTAAACCAACTAGAATACATTACTCCAAAGAAAAGAAACCTGAAAGCTTTTAACCATCCGACCTTATATCAGGCGAGTCCCCTCCACCCGTGGTAATAACATAAACATGACGGTACACTATTAAAACTTGGACTCGTTCAGTAAGCCGAAATATTATTCGACTACCTTCCCTCTATCTAGTATCGGTGGCAGGGTTACCAGGATTTGCATTTTTATATTATTTTATTATACATTTGTTTGTAACTTTTCTTAACTTAACTGTTTACGTCCAGTTACTTTGGGATTTAAAATCGTATTTTGTATTTTCTATTGGAATTTGTTGGTTTGTAGTTTAAATATTTTAGTTTTGTTATGTTGTTTTTGTTGGTTTGTATATTTAACGTATGTATGCACAATGTTTAGTATAATTGCTTATTTTCAGTAAATATATGCTCCAACGGACCATATTTCATATTTTCGTCATCGCATGCTTCTTTGTGAAGATTTTAAGAAATATGGAAAATCAATTTTTTCCCCATTCCCGAAGGATTCCAAAAAAATTTTCTTTCTGTGTTCTACACTCCCTTATCTAGATACCAAATTTCAATTTCTTAATTACAGTAATGTAGACGACATTACGTGAATCTACGGAATTCATTCACTCAGTCAGTCAGTTACAGAAGAGTTTTATATAGTTATGTGTGTATGTACATTGTTCCTTTATATATATTTAGAGATTGTATGCTGGGTGTCAGAAACCCCAGGATTAACCTGATTTTCTATGAAAAGATATAAAATTTAATAAAATGTGACCAAAAGTAATAAATACTACATTTCTTCTATACCTACCTTCTACCTTCTATAAATAATTTTAACCTAAATAAATTATTTTCTAGATTCAGAACCATTACCTATAGGAACCGTTTACCTTTACATGCTATTCTATTATTTATCAACATATTTTGTGTATACGAAAAACAAGAAATTTATCTTTATCTTATAATCCTACACAACTACACAAAACAACTAAAAAGAAATCTCAAAGAATGATTTTATTCATCTAAAAACTGATAACCCTAAACCAACCAGAGTCCGGTAGAGTCCGATGCTGTCTCATAAACATGGGCTTGTATCAGCGCGTAATCTGGCGGATTTGTCGATCAGGCAGGCTATCCAGTGGCCAGATTTGTACGGGGCTTTGTCGGCGATGGGAGGCATACGTTTTGCTTTTCTTGTCCTCTATTTATTGGTCTGTGCGGCCAGGTGCAATCATTATGTTTATTGGGCAGGTGATTGAGGGTTGAGGGTTAAAGTGGAATTTGAATGTTGTTTGGTTTACTTGTTTTTGGGTAGATGCTGTGGGTTTTGAACTTTTAATTGTTTAATATTTAAGTATGTCTGATTATACTTGTTTTATTTTTAAAGTAATTGATGAGTAATTGATAAGTGGATAATTTTAGGCGTAAATGTGGGAATACAAAGTTTGTCTACCTACTCTGCTATGTGAAAGAAGTGTGAAGAAGCGTGAATCTAATAAAATCTATTATCAGACTGATCGATTAGTCATTTTTAAACTGTCATATGAAACTATCATCTTTCTTTATTCACATCTAAGAGTGAAAGGAACACTATCCTATCTTACCAAGTTATTCACTTCAGGGCATCATATAAGTATTTTTTCTCAGCTTCGTGCTTTTTAGTGGGCTAAATAGGAAAAACTTAATGTTAAAGCTTCCATTCTCCGCTCTCCAACCGTAATTGAAGACATTGCGTATTGCGTAGAAGACCTTTGCCATCGCATTTTGTCCCACCAAAGCATGGAATGATAAAACTTACTCCCTCCCGATCAGGAACCGTACCCATAATCACAATTACAATCGGACTTCTCACTGTGCCACGATGACTAGAATGTAATACTTTCCAAATTAATTTAACATTTACAACTAACACACTCATTACACCTTGATAGACAACTATAGGACATAACTACTATACTACAACACTAAAATACTAGAAGAACGGTCACGTCAACCAATAAATAAGAACAAGTGACGTAAGCAATGTACTTTGCAAACAAACTAAAACCCCATAGCATAGAGGTAGTGAACTTAAACGAGGATCACGGGAACACGTTCCCATATCTAAATGTAAATGACCAATCAACCTGTACCTGGGTTGGTCAGTCAGCCCCCGCCCGGACATATTTAAGATATTTTATTTGTTTCGATATACAAAGGCCTTATCGGTGGATGTGAACTTTTGTTGTGTTCATATTTGGGTATTTATTAAAAATATATTTTTTAAAAAATAGTAGCTTGTTTTTATGTTTTCAATTTTTGATTATTTGCGGGAAAACAGTTTTTAGAGCATTTGTCAAGAAACGCTAAAAAATTTTTTTTTAAACTACGAAAATTATTCAAATATAATATGTAATATTTTACAATATGTAAAGCCTTGAGTATTCAATTTTTCAAATAAATAAATAAAATTTAGAAATTTATCATGAATATATATTATTTAATTGCCATCTTTTTAAGTTATTAAAATTGTCACTGATGTTATTAAAACTAATCATATAAACACTCAAATTATCTCCAAATATGTATTTCAAAATATATTTGTATCAACAAGATTGTAAGCGATTAATGTTTAGATTTTTTAAAGATCCAGAGCAAGTCCCACTTCAACCTGAAACCCAAATTATTCCACTTCTTAAACATATATAGCTACAGTAAATTAAAAAACTGTTTAATTTTGTAAATAGACTTTTCAAAATAAAATTCCAGGGCAGGCAGAGTGGGGAAAACGTCTTAACCCATTGTTAAAACATTACTCGTACTTTCCCCATTATCCACCAAATTTTCGATACATTGCATGTTGAGTGGTGGAGCTCTACGCCGCAAAAATACAACTTTTCAGTTAAGTTTGCCAAAATAATATCCAACTTATACAATAATTTAAAGTTTAAGTCACTTAGTTTGAACATTTCGCTATTACACGGTCACAATAAACAAAGAGTTGATGGGGGTAGTTTTAAATACTCACGAGCTCCGGCCGGAGATATACTCGGAGATAGGACAACGTTACTAGGTCCACTGAGGGATCAGTGACTATACTTATTTTATTTTGTTATGTATTAAAATAACAAAAGCTTATATGTTTTATTAGTTTCCCGCTGTATCCCGCACAAAGAAGGGTAGGCAGAGGGAAATTAGGAACCTAGCGCTAAGACATTTCGTTCTCATTAAAATAATTCCGTATTGCACTTTCCGCTGGATTCGTGAGGCTTTATTACCAGAGTGACGAATTGAAAATATTGAATATTTCATTCCTCTTAGTGGGAATCGAACCCACACAGATGCCACGACTGGCACCAAATGCTACGATCACACACACTTATATGTAAAACCGCGGCGTTGGGTTCTGCCAGTTTGGACAGTATGTGGAGAAAGGAGTATTTTAACACTAACTAACACCAATATAAAAATAACCATGGTGTCTTTTAACGATTCCTCCAAATAAGTTACCCAAATAACACCAATTAAACCATCCAAATTACAATGTCCATAGTAAAAAACATTAAAAACATAAATAAAGTGAAATGATAGCGTTCTAGCGCCCTCCGCTCGTAACGACTGTCATTTGGTGTCATCTTGTATTAACAGTTAACAAGATTATCAGGCAATTTTAATGTTTTTCCGCCCAAATGTATATTCTCTGGACCCATTGTTAATAAAGGGTTATTATAGTAATAATGTGAATCATATTATATTGTATTTTATTAGATAAACAAAATAATTATATGACATTAAATAAGTAATCTATATCTACTATGAGAATAAACTTTAACCCAATTATAGTTTTTATATAGAAGTGAAAAATGCGCATATATTTCTTTATAATACAAAAAACATGCTACTATTAATAAAATAAATATATTTGACAATACACACTTTTGTACGAAACGTAATTTTTTGCATTGCGTTACCATAGCAACGCGTATTTTCCTCGTCAATTCGGCTTCCAGCACCAAGAAAACCGCAAGGATAATAATGGAACCTCAATACTGTACCAGAGACCATTTACAGGATAGCGCGTATCCATCACTCTATCCCATAATCATAATAAATAACGGATAATAGTCGGCTAAATATTCATATATTAAAGAGGTGAGAGTCGCAGCTGAGTTATAACGTCTACCTAACGCTCGGGCCAACCGCCGCTATTAGCATTAATTTAAAATATTATTTATTGTTTTACCTAAAGGATATAAATTTAAAGTAAATTTTATTAATTTCAAACATTCTTTGTACGCACAAAAATAATTTAACTAACTATGCTCAAACAGTATTGGATTCACAATATAAATTAGATTCTTTGTAAACCCTGTTTTTGTGTTGTTGAAATTTATTTTGTCTTTAGATAATGAAATATTTAATATTTTAATTTTCTCCCTCTGGCGACGAGGCAAAGCTTGACGTTGAGTTTCGCCTCTCAACACATCGAAATTCGGCGGAAAACGGCCAACGGGTGTGTCATAATGGGAAAGGAGTGTTTTTACAATAGGTTCCCAACTTCTCTCTATCTACCCTGCTAAATGCGTGTGAAGCTAGAAAATAAATATTGTATATTTTGTTAATTTTGCAGACACTTTCTGTCGAATTTTCGAGATATTGCGTGGAGCGAAACTCAATATCGCGACAAAGCACTCAAGACAATTCTTCTAAGAACGAGGAAAAGACTATAATTTAATCTCCTAATTAAAAATTGAACCCACATTAATTTTTCACTGACAAGCACTTAACTTTTAAAAACACTTAAAAATATATATAGAACCATCCATATTATATATGTTGTTGACCTGTCTTCCTGTCCTATCAACAACTAAATTCCAACAAGAGTTTTCTAAACAAACAGTTCACACCCTAACAGAGCTCAAACAAACACACACACAAATAAACACAGAGTGCCTTAAAGCCTAGGATTTCAATAAGCACGCCGTGTGTCATAGTTAAAATTGGTTCAACTTAAACAATGCAGTTAAGGTCCGTTCAAGTTAAGCAACCGTGAATTATAGTTCAAGTTCTCTTGCGAGTCTTCATATTGTTTACCTTGTCGAGCGTTTACCAATGCTAAGTGATTAAGAATACTGTTATATGGACTAGATAACTGTGGAGACAGTGGAAGATAATTTAAGAAATATTAATGTTTTCATATCTACCCTCTGGTAATGAAGCAAAGTGTGGCGTTGAGTTACGGTACTCAACATGCAATGTCTAGAATTCGGTGGAAAGTGATGAACGGAAGTGTCTTATTATGGACGGAGTGTCTTAATATTAGACTCCCAGGTTGTCTCTGCCTACTTGTTATGCATGGGACACGGTGTGAAAACACTCTGTTTTCCGCTGTCTGTTTTGACGTTCCGAAAAACATATTCTTAGCATTATCTAATATTATAAAATTTTCATATCACAATACGAGTCCACACCACCCCCAGATCGCATCCTCAAACACAAGATACAGTTCTAAATTCCAACTTAAACAGAAGTAAGTTACGTGAATCGGTCGATCGGCTTTGTGAGCTGGGAGGCAATTATCATTAATTATTATTAAATATGACGTTTGTTTGATAAACGGCGGCCGATAACTTGCCGATATAATTCAAGTTTGGGGGAGGGTCCTCGACGTGATGCTGGTGATAACCTGGATTGTATCTTTTAAGTTTAATTATAGTTATTGTTGAATGAGTCTTTGATTTGTGTTAACCTAAATGTAAATAAGCTGGGATCTTCGGTTTCTTTTATTCGCTTGTTTAGAGCCGCTCGCTTCGCTGGTTGTAACAAAAAAATCTTTTAAAGAACACAACTTTGGAGGAAACAATCTTAAAAATGTTATTTTTTTTTATCTTCTCTCTATATCCTAGTAAGGTAGCTATACTTGTATTAGTACCTGTAACCGACAAACCGAGTGCCTGATAGACAACGCACAGCCAGAACTACTACGCGGCGTATAACGCTAAGATTTGGTAGGTTTCTTGAAGAGTGCAGTCCCCTGCACTCTTTAAGAATAAAAAGACTTTCCCAAATCTCTACAGAACCAGAAAACAAAGATTTAACGTATTATAATTCACGCAAACGTAATTGTGAGCTACGACTTGTTTTCGATATAATTTGGCTTAGATAATCATAATTTTGTGTTCATAGTTTAATTTTCAGTCAGGTTAGGTACCTATACCAAAGACCACAGAAGGATATCTTTATTTACCCATCATGGAGCCCACAACAAACTGAACACCATGCTATTACCACGTATCGTATCCTATCAGGTACGAGCTACTTGAACAATCGTACTTTGTCAATCTTGATAAAGCTTAACAAACAAGGTGTATAGAAGTTTGCACATCCACTCAAATTTGTTACGAACTCCAACGGTTAATGGGATGTGAGGACGGTGATTTAGGACTAGGATGCTGGAAGGAAGATTTGATGAGGCATCTGATATTTGGGAATAATTTATAAAATATTGGTGTGTTTGTGATAAATGGATGTCGGATTAATTTTGTAATAAAAATACTAATTGGCTGGATTGTAAAGTTAATCAAGCTGTCCTCGTCGTGGACATAGCGTAGCCTCTCAATGACTCGCTATAACATTATATTACATAACGATAATTGTTTCGATTTAACTACTATTCTTAGGCCGCCAGACTCAAAATTACCGAGATATATCTGGGAACGAACAAAATCATAGTTTTGGTGAATCTACCTAGAATCGTGTGTTGATTGTTTTTTTGTATTTTTTTAAATAATGTAATAACACTTAATTTCATCTTTAGTGCTTAAATATTAAACTTTGTTTGACCAAAACTAGAATTTAGTAATTCCGGGATAGCAATGTAAAATTACTGGGACAATCCCGGTTTAACCGGTCATTAGATAACCCTAAGTGTAACGGAGTTCAAAGTCACCTCAGGCATTTAAAATATGTCGCTGCTAAAACACTACTCTTAGTTATTTCAATATGACCACGAGGACGAAGCCGTAGGTAAAACATAGTTATATATAAGACATAAAATGTTCGTAGCTGTATGTATCGACAACGTCAGCGCGGGACTGTATCGGAATGTCTTTGTTTGAATCATATCTTGGATTAACGCAACTCGATTCTCGGTAAAGTTACATTAACCAAGGAATTATATTCTAATGGATGTACTGAGAATTTTTTATAGGAAGTATGTGATGATTTGTAGCTAGAGTGGGATAACGATATCTGCCACATTTTTTTGTTATTTAATCTGTTGGGCAAATAAAATTATGTTCTTTTTTTTATTCAGAAAGAAAAGATTCTTCACCCGCTATGTTGTGCATCAGGTCAAAGAGAAAGGTCACTCGCAAGACACTCCCTTCTCTACTATCCTTCAATTTTAGACATAGAGTACCTACTTAGTGTAACTAAACTACTCATATTAATATGTAATTAACACTTCATTGATTCAGGTCGTCATGGCGCAGGGGCACAGCGTCGAACCGTAAACGCTATGGTTGCTGGTTCGATTCTCGGTCAAAAAAAATATTACCACATTTCTTCAATTTATGAAACACAGCAATAAGCTTCTGACAGGCAATGTCTCAACAATTGAGTAGAAAATGAGAAGCGGAGTGTTGTAGCACTAAGTTCGTATATGAAGCTAAAAAACACTTCTTGATCAAGTATCTCTTCGTTTTATTGGCATTTTGGGCCTTTTATTACAAGATCGTGATGGCGTTTAGATGCTATCTACATCTTGTATTGAGGTGGATAAATGAGTTTTCTCTTGTTCAGTACTTCCCATCTGATAACGCTTTGTCCTAACGCCGTTATCACCGTTCGATTTAAATAACTAAAAACTTGTTAATCTGGTACATCTCGATACCTTTTGGTCCATTAGATGTTATGACTCTGTTAACTTAATAAATGTACAGAATATGTGTTTTTGATAAAAAAAAATAGGATATGATAGCGAAAATTGTAATTAATAAACTTCAAGTAGTTCATTGTGTAAACGTAACTTATAGTACGTTAATTCAAATCAAGATAAATCAAGAAGTTGATTTTTTTTTGTTAAGGCTATCCTAAACACATCCACTGATAAAAGGAAAAATTTAGAATTTTTCTATAATAGGCGGTCAGAATTAATTATGTTTATTTAAGAGGTTAATATTATAAGAAATATACAAATACGAGTATGTTATTGTACCTCTAAAAAATCTTTCATTACTGAGAAACAGAGAGACAACATACAGCCTAAATTACGGGTTTTTAGTGTACTGTACAGGTTTCTATGGGAATGTAAGAAGTACTAAAAATTTGTTCCCAAAATTCCTGCGGCAAAGAGAAGAATAGAACTTTTCCGTTTTTTAGTACAATACAATGGAAACTTAACAGACATTAATTTGGATTGATCAAAACAGTTGCTGATGCTTTGTTTAATTTAATTCCAATTAGTGTTTCGACTTCTAAGAAAGTGTACGCAATAAATAACAACACAATAAAATAATACTTCTGTTTTCTAACATAAGGTTCAAAATCGTGTGTAATTTTATATAAATGTATTGTTTGTATAAGTTATTTTATTATGAAATCTATGTAATATATAATAAGGTTGTAAATTGATTGGTTATTTGGAAGGGTTGCAAAGAAGATCGCGCCCTCTTACAAATTGGCCGCATTAATACGGCAAGGGGTAGTGTCTATTCGATAAATACTAGTGCATCTCATAGTAATCATATTTATCAATTACAAATAAACATTTTTATTTGAATAACATTTAAAATAACAATAAATATGCAGCAGGGCTCGAATATGTGACTCTTGGATATCGTCCAAGTCCAAGCAGTGGCTAGAACCACTAAACTATACATACAAACTGAATCTTTACTAAAATTATTATTTTTCTGATATATTTTTGAAATACTTTCATGTGAAATAATTAAAAAAAAATTAAAATAATTCACAATAATGAATGACGGTTGTGCGTCCGATTTCCATTCGGGGGAATAAATTTATTTCGTTTCTACGGCATGGCAGGAACACAGGCGCGTCGTTGAGTTAAGCCACTGAACATGTAAAGTTTCTAAATTTGTATAGTTTAAAAATATGTTCCCTCAGCCTACTCTACTATATGTGCAATAGTAATACATAGTGACTCTACACAAAAAATATTAGAAAAATATTTAAACAAACGGTCGCACTACATTCAACTGTTTGAACATTAATAGAGTGAATTCCGGTGTCGATCCGGTAACGGACGCTGTCGAATGTTCGTCTCGCAGCAGTCGTCGTTCCCTCTCTGTGTACGTGAGAATTGATAAAATGAATTAAAATATTCATTTATTTTACTGATATTACAAGGTTTTATTTGATTTGCCGTGTTAGTATGCGTGTAATGTGTGTGAAATCTTAAAATGTCAATTTGACCTTTGTATATGTTGTTTTAATATAAAATGGCCGCCGCAACAAAATGGTGGATTAGGTACAAATTATTGTACAAGGTATCAAACACGGCTTGATTTCTCGAACACATTACACCGCAGAAAACATCTGGAAAGCTTATTTAAAAAACATATATTTAAAAATTATCAATAAATTTTTTCCCAAATCTACTTAAATTCCATTTGTCAACTTTCTAAATCCGCGAGTTTCGTTGGCACATTCTCTGTTATTTTTTTTAGCTTCACGCTAATATAGATAGTATTCTGTGGAAACGTGGAAACCTAGTATTAAGACACTTCCGTTTCCAATTTTTTAACGAATCCAGGAAGCATTGCGCGTCCAGTAGCGACACTCAACGCCGCGCTTTGACTCTTTACCAGTGCGAGAGAATGAAAATACTCCTCTCCACGAGGCCACAACTGGCCTAATACATATCTATATAATATGTAGGTGTAAATTCGAACCCACCGTAAAGTAAGTTACGGAATGTTAATTTAGGGAAGGTCAATCTGCGCTACCTTTTTAAGTAATTCCACGACTGCCATGACGACATGACGCCTGTCAGAACCATCAACTTGATTGGGCCGATCCAAATTGTTTGATTGTTAGTTTGCAAAGTATAATTACATTTGGGGCTGGGCAGAGTTACGCCACTACACTTTTTATTTATTGAATCAAGATTTATTTAGGTCCTCATGGCGCAGTGCGACACGTAGAGTTTTATCACTCATCACGCAATTTCTTGAAACGGGCGAAGCCGCGAGCCCCGCAGTAGTTAGCTTCACGCTTTTACTCGCAAAGCAGGACAAGCTCCATTACTGCTCCAGACGCATTGGATGTTCAATAACGGAAATCAACGCCGCGTGTCGTCTTCTTACCACAGCGAGGAAATGAAAATTTACATTTTCCCTATGGTGAACCCAGAATCATTACATTCACAATCTGACGTTGTTCCACAGTGCGTCTAGAGTCTCGATCCCAATTATTTACTTCCTAAGACATAGTATCAGTTATTCTATTTGTTAAGTACAAAACAACATTAGACAAATGTGCCTGTTTAATTCCCCGTAACGCGGACTCGAACCGGAATGTTGATTAAGTATTGACGACTAATTTGCAATTTCCTCCCTTCTAAGTTGCTTGAGAGTAATTGGTGGTGGAGAAGCACGTCTTGTGATAGGCGTGTGTTTAATGTAATTTGAGAAAAATATATCTTTTGTTTTGTTTTTTTAGCTTCAAGCTGAATTCGTGAGAACCTAGTGTTAATACACTCCGCTCGCAGTAAGACACTTCCATTCTTCACTTTCCCCTGAATTCTGAAAGAAAGTGAAAATATTAAATATTGATTTAACTCCCCCGAGTGAGAATCAAACCCACAACCATCACGTTTACAATTTGCCTCATAATTACACCGTTATAATATTACCTATATACCCACATCAAATTTAAATTATTCTTTCACTTAAAAAAGATTACAAATCAATATAAATACATAGAAATGCTTCTGTCTAAAAGGAATTAAAGAACAAAGAGCAGCACCGAGGGCGCCCCGGATAGTGCTATGCAAAAAGGCGCTAATTTTCTCGAAACCAAAAAGTAGTAACGGTTATGCGTTGCACCAACGCGTTTGTCTCGCGATAACGCGCGCTTACAATTAGTCTGGACGGCTTTATGCAGGTGGGTATTAAAAAGTTCTAGTTTTTCGACTATTTTCTATTATTTTCTGTCTTTATGTCTAGATATATTGGGGATTTGGATATGTTGGGTTAGGAAATATTTTTTTTTCAGTATTTGAAGTCATTTATTAAGGATTTTTTTATTCTCATCTGTGGTTTATGTTTAGTAAAGTTTGTTCATTAATTAAAAATATATATAAAAATACATAACAGCATATACAGGATAGGCACAGAGAACCTAGTGCTAAAACACTCCGTTCCGGTCTTTTCGGCCAATTTACGAAATATTGAATTCTGTATAGCGCTCAACTCGTTGCCTTGCTACCAAAGTAAGTAAATGAAAATAACGAATTCCTCTAGCGAAAATCGAACCCAGAACCGTCACGGACTTTCAAATATTACACCTCTACGCTACCACAAGTATAAATACACATAATATACATTAAAAACAACACAACAAAGCTCTCCGCACGAAGAAACCAAATGATACCGAAGCATCTCTATGTAACACCGTCCCCAGTACAATTAGACGTGACTTGGCGACTATAATCGTTAATGTTTAGTGCCGGCCACATATTTTCTGTACCTTTGTGCAAATGCGCCTTCCGCCGTATGCGTTGAGAGTTGAGACCAATCGGGGAGCTCCATACCAATAATCGTTACGATTTTGATGTACTATTTTTTTCCGTTTTTCCAAACGTTTCTTTTGTTGATTTTTGTTTTGTATCAATCTACCAGTATTGCTGACTCTACCGTACGGTATGTATGGGAAACGGTATTTTGTAGAGAATCGTGGAATTTATTTTCGCTATTGGTTGCTTGCTATGGAATGGATTTTGTACGAACTTTATTGGGTTAACGATTTGAAAGTTTTTGAGAATCGACATAGTTTATATATTTTGCTTGTTTTCGACCAAAATTCCCCCCGAACCCACAACCGTTGCGTTTACAGCTTCTGCGCCACAATAGCCAAGATATTAATAAAAAAAATAGAAAGAGTAAATACAATAATTTCCTCCTATATAAATAGTGTACCCTATATACATATACAGGCACTCATTAACCGTCACATATCGACGCGATGATTTCTCCAGGGCGTGCTAGCGCGGCGCGGCGCCCAACGCGGCCCACTTTTATTAAGACAACGTCACGAAATAATACTACGTTTCTGAAATGAAACGGTTAATATAAATATAGTACAGATTAATATTCTGTATTTTGTGCTTATAGAGATATTTTATTTTCAGAAACTATTATTGTTGTTATATAAGTATAAGCTAATATAAATTAATTGGCTGATGCGTATGGCAAAATTCTGGTTTTATTTTTGTTTTTTTTTTGTCTTGTTACCGAAGCGAGCGGGGATCGAACCTTGAATCGTTGCTGCTTTTCTTATCATATGTAATATGCACTAGCAATAAACAATAAACATTTAAAACAAATTTTAAACATTCACGCGTCAACAGTACAAAAAAAGACACAAAAGGTGCGAAAAAGAAAAAAAAAGACCACACAAACATTGATTAAATTACAGTCTTTATCTCCTCAAATCACTGCCGTAAAACTCGCGAGGGAAAATAAGCTGAAAATATAAAGGCCGCGTTGGGCGCCAAAACATCGCCTATTAAATATTCATACGCCGTAAAAAAGTTCCGAAAGACCGCTCGGAACTCATCAAATTACAACTTGCTCAGTTATCAGCTTCCAAGGAGCGAAGTATTAAGAAACGAGGGGTTGATTGCTTCCGATTTTATTACGCACGCACGTTACATGTACAATAATAATCAATTATTGGTGTGAATTGTTGTACATATTAGGCATTGGATCGTTGAGTTCTTTCTGCTTTCCGTTGGTGGAAATTGGGGAACGGAAGGTCTTAACACTCCGTCAGTTTATTCGCTGTTACATACAGGAAAATGTGTGGAACTGAAAAAAAATTGAATACGTTGATAGATTAAGGACAGGTGCTGTCGTGGTTAGTGAGTTTGGGCTCGACTCCCATAAGGAATAATACATATTTGTATGATTTTTATTTATATAATAATTTTAATTTTACATAAAACTATTTGTCTATAACAAATATATACATAAAACATTGTATTTTCACACATACATACATATAAATTTCTAACTAAGCTAATTCTTAATATATATATCCATTTTATTAATTAATTGATAAAGTCAATTATGTAGTCCTGTCATTAAAGTATTCCCAGGGAGACCGGCGGCGTCGAGCGCCCGAGGCGAACTGAATAACTTTTAATTTCTTCACCGCAGACATTGACGTCAGATTGCAATTGGCGGGAAAGTTACATCTCACAGATAAAGACAAGTTTTTGAATCTAGAACTGTGTAATGGACGTTCGGTATTCGGTAAAGGTCGTTTAACTCGACGAACGTTTCGACTAAACTTTTATTTGGATTTTCATTTGGATTTATTAAAATTAAAATGGCGAATAAAGAAGTTCACTTTTGTTGAAGGTTATACGTTTGTAATGAACGCTTTATGGTATGAGATAAATAAATTTAATATTATTTGCGTTGACTATTGATTCTAGAGCAAACTAAAGTATTAGTATATTTTCTGTAATTTTATTTATTATCCTATATCTATTGGAGTTTGCAAGCAAACAAAATAATGTTTCATATAAGACTATGAAGAGTAGTGGCGAAACCCAACGCTGCGTTTTATGTAACATAAATCACTTTCGTTCAAATATAATTTATATTATTCTAATTTTAATCAACTTTACGACTTGAAACACACAAAAATACAATATACAAAAGATTCCCCATGTCAATGCTAATGTTGACAACAATAATCGTGATTTGGAAAAAGCCGGTCTATTACAGAGTCAGCGGATCGGCCTAATGACACGCGTTAGACGCCTAAACAATGTTTTAATGCCCAAACTCCCTTACGTAGATGGTTGGATGTATGTATTTGTTTAGGACAAGCTAACAGCCGGCCGTTTAGCGAGCGACCCTGTAGATGTGGTCCAAGGGGTAGGTGGGGTTGAAAAATATTGTGGAGAATAAAATAGAAAATATTATATTATTCGTTCTCGTTAGATTCTGTCTGACCTGCTTTATGCAGAGGTAGCGTTGGGCTAAAAAATATGACAATTCAAATATCTATAATTAGATGGTTGTGAGGAACCCTACAACCATCTAATATTTTTAGTAAAGTCTTATTTGCAGCTTGACAGCATTTTTTTTAACCAAACGCTAACTTCGCGTAGCAGGTTCTGTCAAATTTCAATTATGAGCTATATTTCAATATTTTTTTAGGGATGCGTATCTCAAAATGTAAAAACGAAACCCTTATATCACTTTGTTGTCCATCTGCCTGCTTCAAACCAGAACCGCTACCTCCTCCCACTTATCCCGCACAAAATAAACCGTGATACAGGTGTGAGATTAAATGGGTGTTGTATACAGGGTGTTCATTACGATATTGCTGCGACTACAGCGTACACTCGTATTGCTGCTTTTTATTAGGGACTCCATAACGGTGCCCACGTTTTTTGATGAGAATTGAAAATATGTTTGATCTGACCGCCATCCGGCTGATTGTAGTGGCATCTGTACTGCTGGAGGTGTTGTGTATACTGAATGGTGATGGCACGTTTCAATAGGACGAATATGTTGTTTTTATGTTTAGAAATTTCTTTATGTTAATTACCAAATTGTTTATGAAAATATATGCAGATTTATTTCAGACCTGACTAATTACAGACCTTGATATGAAAATTTCATTTAAAATATTGAAAGAAATTTATTTAGTTTTATATTAGTAAAATAAATATATACATAGTAAAAAAAAGCTATTTTTGTATATCTCCTTTGCATATATTTTCTACATAATCTTCATGCTTTGCATGCCTCCATTGGTATAGAGCCTCCAGTTCATTATTACTCTATCTATTCTATCATCAATTATTTTTACATAACGTTAAAAAATCACGACTTTACAAAAAAAATATAGATTATCAACTTTTAAAATTAATTAATTCGCTTTTTAAATTTAAATATGAAATAATAATTTTCGTTTATTCTCGGCTTAAGAAAATAACATTAAAACTTTAAATCTATCGAATTTTCCTATCGTTTCTTTAAAATTTAAAAACATGAATGATCCGAATAACCCTCTGCCAATTGTTTAAATATATTAATACCTAAACGACAATATAATTTATTGTTTAAAAATAATTTACAGAATATTTTTTAAATAAATTTATGATATTATATTTATATTATATCTAAGAAACAATCAATCTATAGCAGCGGGATGCTACCAACGTACAATGTATGTACATATATGATAATAACTATAGACGATTAACCGTAACAGGTGGTGGAAACGACCGTGAGATACGGTTATATTTATGTCCGTATGTTCGTCCGATCGTAACTCAAGAAATATATCGATTTTGTCGCCACTACTGTAGTTTATCGACTAAACGTGAGTAACATATTGTTTTTATATTCATTTTTATGTTAGTTATATATCTATATATGTAGGTATGTATAGGAGACTGAGTTATAAAATTCGATAAATAATTTTATACATGGATATTTGAATTATGAACAATAGATATTTTTTTAGCTTCACACTATCTATCCCGCAACATAGCATCATGGGCAGAGAGAATAAACTAGTGTTAAGCCACTGTATCCTATTAAGACACTCCGCTCCTCACTTTCTATCGAATTCTGGAGGCATGAATGGCATTGAATATTAAAATATATATACGTTTTTTTAACTTTACGTTGTATCCTGCATGGAGACATAGTGTTAAGATACACCGTTTTACGATACGTAAAACCTATCTTCTGATTTCATTGAATTAGATGTTCAATTTTATTTTTGTTCTCTAAGGGACTGTAGACCTAGATATTTGATGACTGCGTGTCATAGATGACTCTTAGTCATTGTCATTTCACTACGCAAGCAAAACCATAGGTAAAAGGTAGTTTTGCAATACCTAAGTTAAATTAATCTAAATAAAACAGGTTACATACAAAATTCACATTTCACATGTTCACCACATATGGACACTAAAAATTTTAATTAAATATATCGATATGAAATTATAAATGGCACCCTACCTTTATTAAGGCCATTACAAGGGTAAACCCTACGTCACGTAACCCTATGGTCAGTACGATTTGGGAACAAGATTTCACACGTATTTGAATTTTAAACTATAGTTTGTCATATAAATTCAATTTTATGTGACTATAGGGTGTTCTCTTTATGGTTCATGTAATATTTCGGTTACTATACTTTTTTTAGACCCCGTCACCTTTAAGAGGCAGCGGCACAGCGTCTGACTGCAAATGACGACTGTGGATTCGATTCCCTCTCGGGGGAAAGAATTGTTTTCATTGTCTCGCGCTGGTATCAAAATAAAAAGTGGAATTGACTGACGGACTCAACAAGCAATTGAAATAGAAAGAGCGGTATTGAAGTATCTTAACACTAGATTTCTTCAAAAATAAATGTAAATATTTAAAATTAAAAAAAAACACAAACTATAAGTTAAATTTTTATTCTAAATATTTACTGCCAAGCAAAACTGGGGTAAAAATCGCTAGTTTGCAGTAAATTAAGCACCCTGTAGCATAGTTGTGTAAAATAAATTGTCGTTTAGCGCGACCGAGGGATAGAAGGGTTTATGCAATTAACAGAGCTGAGCGCCGTAAAGAATAACTGCGGATACGACCAGCGGCCAGCGTGATGTCACTGTTGCGTAACTATGCTAGTACCTTTTGGTGCTATAAAGTTTGTATTTGGATTATGAACATGTAATATGATTGTGTTAAATTGAATTATTATTATTTCCTCTATTAATAATCCTATAATAATTATTTTAATTATCAATTGTTCTTATATCCTAGATGTTTTCTATATACTTTATAATAATAATAGTTATACATTGAAGTTATCGTGGTGTAAATAATGCTCAAATTACCATTAAAATTTATTAGATATATAAAACGTTTCAAAATATTAAACAATTTTCAAGCTATCCAAACAGTTGTGGGTTCGAACGCCACTCGAGGAAATAAATTACTATCATTTTCTCGCCTTGGTAGCATCAATAATTGCGACGCTGAACTCCGCCACTCAACACGCGATATCTCGAAAATTGGACAGAAAGTGAGAAACGGAGTGTCTCCACACTAGATCCCCTTCACCTCTAAACAAACTAAAGAACCATAACAATTAATCACAATAAGAAAAAACTTTTGTTTAATTTAAAGTAAAAGCATCGTCCCATGTCGATTACAGCGCCAGTTATGTACACTGTAATGGCAGGTCTGTGGCTGAGGCCACACCGACAGCCGAGTCACGCCACAAAATACTAATTCTCCTTTTACAAAATGTATCCAACTTTTCTAATTACGCTAAATGTGACGATACGGTTTTATTGTAATTTTGTCTAACTGGAACAACGCCATGCTATAGCCGTTGAACATGATGGGTATTTATAGGGAAGTACAGTTATACTTGTTGTAACGATTTAAATTATAATTTTAAGTCAAAAAGTCGAGGATACTTTATAAATGTGTAACGATCTGTTAGTTATTGGCAGTTAGTTTAGATAAAATGATGGAAAATAAGTTTACGTAGTAGTAGCGTAGTGACGGGTCTGAACGCCGCGCATCGGCTACCAGGTAGTGTGGCAAATTAAAATTATTTATTTACAATGAAAAAAAAAATTGACAAATTTAAAATAATCATTCCCCGAGTGGAGATTGAGCCCACAGTCGGATGCTGTCCTACTACACTATGACATCCTCTAATTTTAGCAATAAAACATATAAACTATCTTATTATTACGAAAACTCACAAAACAGTTTAAAAGCCAAATCTTAAAATCCAAATGTGGAAATACAAAGCGAATTTCAACTGTACAAAAGGAAATTGCGTAATAAATAAGCTAATAAAACGGAAAATAGCAACGAGAGCACAATGACCGAAATTAATACCATAAACAAAATCTCATATGCAATAGACAATAATTCGCACGCGTTTCCGAACGTGGCAAGATGGCGGACCTTTTGGCGGGAATCGTTGTCTAACGGTAATGGCGTCTTTTTACGTTACCTGCTTTCTAATTGGAAATTAGGAGCCTAATGTGTAGGGCTAATGTCAGCTTCAACTGTTATTGCGGGGCCCGATTTACGTATTTATTTGTCTTATTTAATTAGGCGGATGCAATGTTTTATTTGTTTAACGAAACGAAGTGTGTTTGTTGTTTTTTTTATATTTATTTATAACTTCACGCAGTATCCCGCATATAACAGTGCAGGCGGAGAAAATCTAGTGTTGACACACACCCACTCATATTTCAAGAGTGGCGGAACTCAATGTCACGTTCTATTCTCACCTCTATTCTCGTTACCAGAGCAAAAAAACGATTTTTTTTCTTCTCAATGGGATTTGAACCCACAACACAGTTTACAGTCAGTGTCACTATACAATGACGGGCTCAATCTTTATTTTAATAATCAAATATTGCCCTCCCCCACTCATAAGCCGCCATTAACTCAATATAATACGCCATAAAGCTATAAACCACCAGATAATATGCATTAGAACATTAGTTTGGTAACGGCACATCCGATTCGTGAAACGGCTCTTCTATAGAAGTGTGTTACTGAAATTTCACTTTACGAATATACATTTTGAGAGCGTCTGACTGTAAAGTATGGTTGTGGGTTTGATTTCGATTGTAAATTTAATTATATTTTCGTTTAAAAAACAAAATATTAATTTTATATGATTTCTTTAATGGATATTTTTATAGTACGACCTAAAATGTATAATTAAATTATTATTCCCATAATGGCCATCGCCTTACTCTTCGGAATGGATTAGATTTTTATATCGAGCGGAAACTTAAAATGTGACGTTAATGGAATATTTTGATACTGTGCTTTCTCAGCTTACCCTACTAACTCTATGCAAGATAAAAATTGCTAAAAAAATACATTCTAAAAATTAGAAAAAAACATTAGGCAATAGAATATACTATTTTAATGAATTAATCTA
Source organism: Heliconius numata (assembly GCA_016802625.1). Taxonomy (NCBI): domain Eukaryota; kingdom Metazoa; phylum Arthropoda; class Insecta; order Lepidoptera; family Nymphalidae; genus Heliconius; species Heliconius numata. The sequence continues at coordinate 81,294 of JAEBDU010000051.1, read as the reverse complement.
TATTATACGAGTATTAGCCTGTAACTTCGAAAATAACTAAAACCCACCATCAACCTTCCCCACCACAACCCTAGGTGCGTTACTTGAAACTGACGAGCCACTGTTTTTACTGCGCCAGTCATTACGGGGTCCATCTATCAATAAATATTGCTGTTTATTTGTTTTTATGGTGTTATATTTCAATTCTATCTCGCGGTGCGCATCTGGTGTTTGCTTCGAAGATGACAGCTGTATAGGAGGTAATAAAATAGGTTTTGTTGTGTTTTCTTACTTGAAAACCATGTTGTAGACAGAGGGAACCTAGTGTTAAGACACTCCGTTCCCTAATTGTAGAGCATGTATCACAAAATAAAATTAAAAATAACTCATGAAAAATAGCTAAAACTCATTTACTTACCAACCTTGAACCAACTTCACAGATATTTACATACAAATATAAACAAATATCTATTTACATAAAGCGATTACATCAAAAACATTGTTTAGTGCAAATTAAAGCCCCAAAAAGCTTACGTAGGTACATTCCGCAACAAATGCCGTACTAAATTGGCTGGAGCTCCTGGAACGGGGACGATGTTTATTCTGAGGGGAAATATTGACTAAAGTAACCTATTTGAATGCATACTTGTCCGTCAGTCAGACGATATCTGGCGAGAGAGCGCAGTACTCCAACCCAACCCCCCATTTTAAGTTGGCTGCTACCACCCCCCACCCCTTGTACTTTTAGCGGTGAAATGACCAGGTTTTGGGGCTCAAGTCATTTTGGCCGTAGAATTGAACGGGCTAACTTGTCACATACGCGATTAAGCGTGATTGTGATGTAGGCCGGGATAACTGTTGATTTGATTTTATGTATCGTCGAAACGTCTGTTTGTACGCTTATAGCTAGTAAACTCTCGTTGGGATCGAGCTGTATCGACATATAAAATTGACTGTTAAATGTTTATTATTGTGTATCGGTTACGGATTGCGGGTTTCGCTGTTGCCGTGCTAAAACGTTTGTGCATTAAAGCGTAAGGGCATTAAAGAAGAGTATCAATAATTTCTATTTTATATAGTCTTAATTAAATATATATTTGACATTTTTTTTTATTTTTCAGCTTCACGCTTCCATATCTCGAATGTACCAGGATAGGCAGAGGGAGCCTGATGTTAAAACAATCTGCTTTCCATTTTCCGCCGACTTCTGAAGGTATTGCATGTTAAGTAACGGAATTATATAATAATTATATATATTTTTTTATATGAGTATTTTTTTGTCGAAATTCGCCACAGACAACAACTTTTAATTGGTGAGCCTTTTGGAATACCGAAATATAAGTAGATACAATAGCATTTGAATACAAAATAAGCAAAAATTAAGCACTATGATTAAACATAACAAAATAAAGCATAATAAATTCAAAAACAACAGAAATGTACTACAACTCATACTCCAACTTAGCCAATTTTAAAAACACAATATCTATATAAATAAATACTAGGTATTTACAACGATCGGAACGTAGAAAACATAGCATCGCAGTCATCATAAACAAGAAACGCGGAACACATTACCCGGCGAACTTTCCAGAAACCGCCCGCCCTCAAACGTGCCATAAATAAGGGGGGGGGGCGCAACAAAAACTCGCAACCATCACCTCGGCACGTCACCCTGCTCAGATTTCATTACCATAAAGAACTAGAAGCCTTAAAACCCCCTAGCAGTGTAAAAGGTGACGTACACCGACCATTTCAGAAAGAGCTGCCGTCTGACAGGAGTGCGCCTGGTTTTATTCTATATTTTGAGTTTCCAAGACGGGGGCGGAAGTCCAAGTTAGATAGGACGCTTCCAATCCCAGAGCGGGACGGTCCCCGCGTCGAAATGTGCCGTAAATCGTCATAAAACTGTCTGGATCCATGATGTGACGCTGCCCCGGGGTAATTAAAGGACAATTTATAGTTTTGCCCGATTCCCCCTTTCGTGGAGTCTCGTCTCCCCTCGCCTCCCCTCGCCTCTCATGTCGAAACGCGTCTGTTTAGTTTTTCTTCGGCGTTCTTGTTTTTTTTTTGCTAATGTACTTTGTAGTTTTCCTTAATTTATGAGTTTATTAGGTAGTGAAGGAATTTTGATGATGATTATGTTTGTTTTTGAATCTGTTTTTTAGTTTTTATAATTTCGATTTATGTTTGAGACGAATATGTACTTTACATTTTTAACCGACTTCTGTAAGAAAAGGAGGTTATCAATTCGAC